>JAKSZT010054552.1:7739902-8053590 GCA_026826555.1 Tolypeutes matacus
TCCCTCCTTCCTTCCTTCCTTCCTTCCTTCCTTCCTTCCTTCCTTCCTTCCTTCCTTCCTTCCTTCCTTCCTTCCTTCCTTTTCAGAAAACAATTAGCCATTATTTCTTCAAAGTTTTTCCTATATCATCTTCTTTTTCTCTCCTCTGGGACTCCAATTATGTATGTTAGAACACTTGATATTATCTCCCACAGGCCACTGACACTCTTGCTTTTTTTTTTTTTTAAGGAGGTACCAGGGATTGAACCTGGGATCTCCTGTACATGGGAAGCAGGTGTCCAACCACTGAGCTACATCACTCCCCATCCATTGCTTTTTTAATAAAATCCTTTTTTCATTCTCTGACTCAATTGGATAATATCGGTTGACCTTGTCTTTAAGTTCACTAATCCTTTCTTTTGAAGATGTAAACTGTTTTTGTTAATGTCACCCAGTGAATTTGTTTATTTTGGATATTACTTTTTTATAGTTCTAGAATTTCTATTTTTCCCTTTTTTATAGTTCCTTTTTTTCCTCCTAGAATACCCCATATTTTATTCATTATATAAATCTTTTTCTGTAACTTCTTAAAAACATTTATAACAATTGTTTTAAAATCCTTGTCAGCTAATTCTAATAACTAGGTTTATCTGTGGGTCTGCTTCTATTAATTGTTTTCTCTTTGTTATTGGTCATTGTGTCCTGTTTCTTTCCATGTCTCATAATTCTTTATTGTATACCAGATATGTGAATGAAAGAACAATGAAGATTGAGGTGTAATAATTTTCATTAATTTTCCCAAGAGCATAAGCCCCTTTCCTCTGTGTAACAGTTATGGTGAAGGGCTGATTGTTAAGAGTTCTCTGGAGTCAAATTGAACTGGGTCTGGGCTGAGGCTTTAATTAGAATGAGATCTCCTATGCTTAGACCAAATCCCAAACTCTCACTCTCACTGTACTGCCATCATTTTTTAAATTCTCAAATTTGAGGTGATGGGGGATTGAGGTTTGATTTTAGATATTTTTTCACTACTGTGGATTCAACTCAGCGGGGCCCTGGAATCTAAGCAGTGTGGGAATGCATGGGTCTTTGTGCTTTTGCTCTGCATTTTACCTCCTTCTTTGCTGTCACTTTTGTGTCAAAGTTTAAGGATAGGAGAGGGGATGTGAGAGTTGTTGGGCCAAGCAATCGGTTTTTGCAACTGGGACACTTCCAGATTCCAATCTACACATCCAGCCTGCACTAATATTTAAAGTTCAGCTGGTTCATCTCCTCCCTGCAAAGTCTCTCTCTAGGACAATACTGGCATGCCCAGACCAGACACTCTTCCCTCAGTATGGAAGCTGCCCTGGCTTTCTTTTCACCATTGAAGGGCTTGTTTCTCTCTGGAATGTAATTCATTAAGTCTTCCTTTGTCCCCTGAGATTTGTTATCCCCTTGGGAAGGCATGATTTTTATTTTGCCTGGGTTTTTCTTGTTGTTACCATGGAAACAAACGTGTTTCATATCCTTTTATAGTCTAACCTGAAGTGGAAGTCTGAACCAAACATTTAAATTTTTAAAAATGAAACCATAAAATCGCTAGAAGAAAATATGGGAGAATTTGTTTTATAATTTGGAGTGGAGAAAGCCCTTTCAAAGCAGAACTCAAACCTCAGAAGCCATATGGAAAATCATTTAATATCTGACTGCATATGTGGGCATATATGTATGTATATACATATATATTAACCCTCAGAAGAGCAAAATATACCAAGTACAGATGAAAAACTGAGAAAAATATTTGCAACACACTAGACAAAGATTACTTTAAAAGACATTTTAAGAAATTTTTCTAAATAAATAATAATAAAGAAAATGGACAGAGGATAAAAATCAATATAAACAGATTAACATGAAAATGTGCCCAAACTTACCGAAAATTAGGAAATACAAATTAAACCAAGACACTATTTTTTACTTATCATGTTGACAAAGTTAGGTGTTGGCAAGGGTATGGAAAATAAACACTCTCTTTCATACACTGTGAATGGGAGTGCAAATTAGCATAGCATCCTTAGATATGTTTGTGCATTATTATTTTAGAATGTTATTTGATGATATCTAACAAAATTAGAAAATTAAACTACCCTTTGACCCAGCAATTTTAGTTCTAAGAATTTATTCTACAATTATGCTGAAAAAGGCACATAAAGATGTTTGGAAAGGTATAAATATTGTTGCACAAGAGGAAAACCTGGAAATACCTTTAATATCCACAATAGGGGGCTGGTTAAAATTTTACAGTATATCATCTCAATGCAATACTCCATAGTTTAAAGGAAATTCACAGACCTATGTCTGTTGATATAAAAAGATTTTCAAGGTATATTGCCAAGTGTAAAATGCAAAATATAGAATGATATACATATGTAATGAATGTAATAATATTTTTCGATCCCTATTTGTATATATAAAAAAAGAGATCCACGGATGTGTGTCTGCAGGGACAATTCTGGAAGATGCTAAGGAACTGTTGAGGAGGGGGAATAGGAGTCTAGGGTGGGAAAGACTTGGTTCACTTTTCATTATAAATCACATTATTTGAATTACTTAAAATCAAGGGCCATGTTCTTTTCATAAAATAAAGGAAGCAATTTAACAATATGCTATGAAATAGGGCCTTTAGCAATGTGGACTGCTAATTGATTTATACTGAAACTGTATTACAGACCTTGTCATATTCCCTTTTGAATATCCTCAGAGAGCCTGTTACAAAGCCTTTCTCATTGAACAGGAAAAATAAATATTGGTTGAGTGAATAAGCAAGTGAAACTATGCATTTATTGACATATTTGTGAGATATTAAAATTTGCAGGATCTTCTGATAACCTCAAAAATGCTGAAAAATTTAACAAAACTATGTCTTAAGTTGACTTATTTTCCATGCATTATATTATAGCTAATAGTCACAAAAGCTTTGAAAAACTATAAATGATCTTTTGCTTTTGCTGGGGCTGAGCATTTAAGAAAAAAATGCACATTTTGTAGTATGAACTGTAACAGCACTTTAGAAATCTGGGAACTTTGGTGAGGGATCAAGTGCCTGGATCCCATTGCATTTACTTTATCACTAACTAGCATATAACCTTAAAAGAGTTATTTTTCCTAACTGGGCCTCATTTGTAAACTGTTGGTTGATTGCTAAGATTGTTTATCCCTCTAAAATTATGTAACTTTTTAAAAAGGAAAACATGAAGCAGAAAATGTAAACAAGACATTTCATATTTTAGTCTTATTAAAATTTCTATTTTTTTTTTTGGCAACAATCCTAATACTAATTCACTTCCCCATTTATGGACCTGGTTCCTATTAATCTGAATCTGGGTTTTTAATTATCCATGGAATTTTTGGCTAATATTTGATTACTCTGGTGATGGAGCTGTATGTGTTGAGAGATGTAGTAAATACATTTTTCTGGTTTCATATATTATTTGCACATAGATAGATGTATATACCTACTTCATGTCAAGTTTAATCTCAACTTCTATGTCAAGAAATATTTACCTGATGGGTTCAGTTGGTTATCATTTAGAACTCCTGGACTTTAGCTAGAGTGATGCTCAACTTCTTTTTCTTAAAACTTCAGGCAAGGTTCCCCAGTGACTCTGGTGAAGGCAATGCTGTTGTCAGAAAAGCCATTTCCTATCTGTGTCTGTGATGATGCAAAAGCCGATCCTCAAATTCATCTGGAATTATCTGGGGCCCCAAACAGCCAACTCAATATCGAAAAAGAAGAACGAAGTTGGAGGATGCACACTTCCTTATTTCAAAACTTACTTGGAAGCCACAGTAAACAAAACAGTGTGGTCTGGATTAAAGATAGAAACCAACAGAATAGAATTGAGAGTCCAGAAATGAACTTGCACATCTATGCCAACTGATTTTTGACAATGGTGCCAAGTCCACCCAATGAGGAAAGAAGAGTCTCTTCAAGAAATGGTGCTGGGGAAACTAGAAATCCTCACACCATATACAAAAATTACCTCAAAATGAATCAATGACCTACATGTAAGTGCTACAACCATAAAACTCAGAAGAAAATCTAGGGAAAAATCTTCCTGGCTTTGGATTTGGTGGTGATTTTGTAGCTATGACACCTAAAGCACAAGCAACAAAAGATAAAATAGATAAAATGAACTTCATCAGAATTAAAATCTTTCATACAGCAAAGGACACTAGCAAGAAAGCACAAAGGCAACCATATCTGTGTTTCTGGTGTTTCAGTAAAGAACTCCTGAACTCTGCCAATTTGCTGTGACTATACATGGATTGCCTGGTGTATCCTGGCGTGAAGGGCTTGGTAAAGATGTATAGTGTTTCATTCCAGGAGTCAGCTTGGTTCTAAAACGAGAAAGTGAAAGACCATTTATCAGTAAGAGAAACAGAGCTGTGCTGTAAGAAAGCCCACAGAAGTTCAATTAGGCAGAGACAAATCGGGGAGAAGGAAGGGATGGTGTTCTGTTCATTTAAGTGCAAGCAGAATCTCCTTAGAAACAGCGCGAAGCAACTGCAGTTAATCCCCTGCTAAGCCTGTGCCCCAAACCCCAATCTGTAGAGAAGCCACTGAGGGACAACGCGAACCAAGGCAATCTTCTCTGCCAGAGGAAATAAACTTGTAGCCACATTGCAGGGTGAAGTATATTTTAGGACAGAAACACTGAAGCTGGCTTCTCAAGGAGCAGTTCTGATTTCTGGTTTCTTTTTAAACAAATGGGGTTGAAAAACCCTCTTCTTTCAAACGCAAATGTTTCCAAGTCCTTTTTTCTCTTCTCTAGATCATTGGTTTCCAAAAATGGGAATGTTTAAAACTCTTTAATAGATAAAGAGTATTAATGGTATGTGGGAAGAAAATTGAGAACTTCCAATTACTTTTTCTTTTCCTCCTTTAAAATTTTCTTCTTGGTCTTTCATAATATACCTAATATATTAATACAATAGTGAACTCTTATAGTTTGTAAGTAAATAAATAAATATGCACTTAATTGAGAATCCAGGCTCTTTTCTTTATACTGGCATGAGCATGATGCAATAAAAATTTGGGGGGACCACTACTTTAGAATCTAGTTTTGACAATGTGGCTTCTACCACTTGCTCTTTCCTACCTGAAAATAACTGGCTGTTGTGAAAATATGGGTATCACCATAACTCACCTAAATGCTAAGGCCTGTTTTGATTGAGAAGCAGAACAAGTAAACACACCAAAAAATAAGAGTCCAAGGGGAATAAAAAGAGAGACTGGATGCACATCTATGGCCAAATGACTTTAAGGATAAACATTTAAAGTAAGGATAGGAATGAAAACAAATTTTGCACTCTTGATTACATGAAAGCTTAATTACTTATAAAATGTTTTTTTTTTTTTTTTTTAATTAGCCATTTTCTAAGATTGAGAGGCCCCAACTGTGGACTTCAATTCCCTACATCTTCTCTCTCTCTCTCTCTCTCTATATATATATAATTTTATTGGCATATAGTTTACAAAACTTATAATTCACACATTTTTAAGTGTACAATTCAATGTTTTTTAGTATTTTTTGCTCATTGTCTGCTTACTGTCTTTGTTCGTTTTCTTTTTTTTTTTTTTTTCTTTCTTTAGGGGGCACTGGAAACTGAACCCAGGACCTCCCATGTGGGTGGTGGGAGCTCAACTGCTTGAGCCACATCTGCTTCTGCTCGTTTGTTTGTGCTCTTTGTCTCTTTGTTGTTTTTTGCTCTTGTCTGCTTGTTGGTTTTTTTTGCTCATTGTCTGTTTGTTTTCTTTAGGAGGCACCAGGAACTGAAGCTGGGACCTCCCATGTGGGAGGCAGGCGCTCAACTGCTTGAGCTCCTACATTTTCTTGCTACCATGACAGAGTTGAACCAAGGAGCTTGCAATCCTACAGAGAACTTATGGAATGTTAAGCTTGCAAATGGTGTGCCCAACCTGCCTGGCCTTCGATTCATCTCACTTAAAAGTCATCTGACTTGTTTGCAGAACAAGAGTATTTTCATATGGAATTATCGCTTGGGCTTTGGTGGGAAAATAAATAATGAATTGTGAAGCCATGGAACATGCATCACCTGCGGATTAGGAGACTCTCGGCTTTGGCTCCGCAGTTGGCTCTCTGCATGACATATGTTAAGCTTCTCTGCAAGAGCAAAGATAGGCCCCAAATATTTCCTCCACATGTGTGTCAGGACGCTGAACTCCTTCTCAATCCGGCACTCCCCATTTTGACTTGTTGAATTTTCCACGGTGGGTGTTGAATCTCAGCTCACTCAGCTGTTACCTCCCCACTCCTCTAAACCCACCTTTAAAATTTTCCTCTGTTTTTAGTGTCTTACAATGGACCTAAAATGTTAGTATGACGGTGCATAATTACATTTTATAAATAAATAAATGTGCATTTAGTAGAGAATTTAGGCTCTTCATCAATTAGGCCCAAGGGCAGCCCGAGGCTGCAAACTTATTTTGTCGGTCAAGAAAAATTTAATCGGGAAGAACATTCGACAGGAAAGCAAATCCTATGCTTGCAAACCCAAACATAAGTTTCATTTAGTGAGCAGGGGGACTGGTCGGCACAAGTGGATGGGAAACCAATAACAAAACCCCTCTGGACATGAACCAAGGGACTGGCTCCCCCAGCCAGAATGTGGGGCTGTCCCCAGACATGTGGCCCTGACAACGAGGTTGGGAGGAGGCTCCTCGGCTCTCCTTCTGACCGTTAGCTAGCAGGAGGCCAGACCCAGTGTTCCGCTTTCAAGCCGTGGCTGCTTAAACTCCCACTATAAACCTCAATAAATCTCCTTGCAGGCTTACTGTTTGGATATGGTGGACTGATTGATTGTCCTCAGATGTGGCTGTATTTCATTTTTCCAGCTTATGACATATTAACATTTTACATGCTACGAGGGTTCCTGGGGTGAATGTCATTGTCAGAATGCAGGAAAGCCATAGTGCAAAGCCACTGTTTCAGTGACTTTTTTTGGCTCCTTTGGGTTCTAACACACCAGAGCACTCAGGAGAATGCATTCAAAGGAGGTTTTTTCATTTTGTTTCGATTTTTTTTGCTTTGAAGTAGGAATCCATCTTTTAAAAAACGACTAGTTTTAAATAATTACTACCCATCTCTTCTATCACAAAAACGAAGCCAAGCCTGAACAGAATATCGTGTACAGGTCCCACTCCATCTTACTCCTAGCCATCGCTAAATCTTCTAAGAAATACCCATGGTGCAAAGATATTGAGCACATGATCTTAAGGTGGGAGCAACATGGAAGTGGAAAGAGAACCGTTTTGCTTGCATGCCGTCGCCTCGATTTTCCTGTGACAAAGAGCGATGGGGAAGTGCAGTGTGCTTCTAGGACTGAAGCCTTGGTAAATTACACTGGTAAGCCCCTGATGGATTGCTTCACAGCAAGGGGGGAAGGAGGGAAGGACCCTACAGGCTCCCTTTCCCAGTCTCTGATCTAATTTCATCCTTGCCCCATTTACAAATTCTTCTCTATCTTCCTAATCACCGTTTCTTCTCTGATTGGTGTGGAGCGGGGGTGGCGGGACATGTATGTAGCCTTTTCCATTTTAAAAGCAGCCCAAGAAATTTTCTGTAGAAGAAACAGCAGAGATGTGAGCAACTGAGGTGAATGCATGTGGGCTAAGTGCAGCCACCCCCACTCCCAGCTCACGGCCTTGAGGTGGGCTCTCGTCCTTGTTCTTGTTGATGCTTCCACTTGGGTGACTGCCAAGAATGGTCACAACTTGGCCACTCTGAGAGGCGCTGCAGAGCTGTGGAAAGAACACGGGCTTCAGCAGTCCATCAAACTCAGCTTGGAATTCCAGGCTCTGTTACTTGTTAGGGGCAAGTTGTCTGGCTCCTCTGACCCTTACTTTTCTGATCCCTACAATGAGGATAAAAGTACCCACATTGATCTTATATTTTATGCATGATTGTTTTTGTCAACTCACAATGTCTCTAATTAAAACAATTTTAAAAAAATGTACCCACCTTTCTGGGTTGCTATAAGGGGCATATATTAGGTTCTCAAAAAAATGAGCTATTCCAACGTTCAAGCTCTTAAACTGTGACGGGTAAGCAAATAGTAGATAAGATTTATTTTCTTTTCTGGGGGAGTGCAAACAGGAAGGAGGAGTTGATGGATTTTTGGATTAATGATTTCAAGGCTTAGATAAGGCTACAGGTTGGATAGTTGAATAACAGCTCTCCACATCTGTAGCATCTTTGATGCCTAAGAAGCACCACACATTTAGTGAGTATCATTTTCCTGGAGGCTCCTGCCTTTGGACAAGGGAGACACAAATGTTCAGATGACAAATTAAATAAAATCCTATGTTCCTCCATTATTGCTACGGCTCTTGCCAATATCTGAGGCCACAAAAAAGAAAACAAACCGCCTGCGCTTTGCCAAGGCTGATAAAAACTATACGGAAGTTGCAGAAAGTTTCCAGGCAAAGAGTTTCTCAGCACCCCAAACTATTTGTGAGTTTTTTTTTTTTGTTTTTTTTTTAAGAGCAGGAAAGACGTTCCTTGCTTGAACCAATTCTCATGTTCAGTGTCTGCCTCCATCACTCATTTTTATTACCCGTCTAAACACAGGCTGCTTCAATGGAGGCCATTTACAGCGTGCAATAAAACAGACTCATTAGTCATTTTCCTCTTATTATCTTTCAATTGCAATAGTGCTCAATGCTGTTTAAAGTGGACATTAGGCTCCGATAGCCAGTCCATTACAGGGACGCAACTGATGATAACACTTAACACCCTCATGCATGCGGACAAGGAAAACCCTCTCTTTCCCGAATCCTTTAGCATGTGCAGCTTTTCGTCACATGGATTCCGTTTTCATCTCATTCAACTTCACATTTTTCCTAGGAAGTTCTCCCTCTTCTTTTGGAGATGATGTCCCCTTCTCAGCCTGCAATGGTCACAAGGCCCATTCAGATAGCTTAATAACAATTTTCCCTTAAAGAATTACCAACACCCACCACATTACTCTCGTAATTAAGTACATTCTGCCTAGAAACATGCTGACAGGAGTCACGAAAAATTTAGTAGGAGATTGAATTGCAGCCCTGCATGTAAGCAATACTCATTTGGAATGATAGTCAATAGTTATGTCACCATCCAAATAGAGATAAAGGCCTTGAATTAAGTCCTTGCATTTATTCCATGGATTGTTACCTTCTCTCCAAGTCACCTCTACCTTCCTCTGGATGGTTTCAACTACATGTATCACAATGTTATTTCAATGTTTAGATATAGCTTTTTTTTTTTTTTTTTTTTTACAGGGAAGTACCGAGGATCGAACCCCGGTCTCTCCATATGGTAGACGGATGCCGAACCTCTTAAGCCACATCCGTTTCCCGTAGCTTTTTTTAAAATAATAATTAAAAAAAAAATTTTTTTTTAAAGATACTTAAATTACATAAATGTTAGGCAAAAACTGTAGGGATTCCCATATGCCCCACTCCCCACACCCCCCACACCCTCCCACATAAACATCCTTCATTAGTGTGGCACATTCATTGTAATTGATAAAGGCATCCTGGGGCTTTGCCACTGAGCATGGACCATAGTTCACATTGTAGTCTACACTCTCTCCCACACAGTTCTGCATGTTATATGATGATATAAAATGGCCTATATCTGTCATTGCAATGTCATTCAGGACAATTCCCAAGTCCCGAAAAAGCCCCTGTATTATAACTGTTAAATTTAATTCAATTTAATTTCAGTTCCCTTATATACACAAATATTTACTCTTTCATTAATAAGAGACAAGGCAGCTTTCTTAAGAAAGGTCCAAACCATTGAAAAATCTTGGCTTTCCCATGAATTTATCCTGATATACTTAGTTAAGATGTATTGGGCTTACACAAACCAGAATCGGAATCCCCCATCCACCACTCACCATCTGTGCGACCCTGAACAAGTCAGGTAAGCTCTCAGGACTTCACTTTCCTTGTCTGTAAAATGAGTATAATATCTATTTCCTGAAAGGGACAAAAATGATAATGCCCATAAAACATTTTTTTCCTTCTTTAGTGCCTGGAGCATATTATGTGCTTCATAAATATTAGCTATTATATCTGTACCCACCAGTTATTAGGGGAATGTTGTGTGATGGGAAGTTTTATGTGCTATCTAAATTAATCACAGAAGTCTGCGTGGTGGATGTTATCTCCATTTTGCAGATGGGAAAATAAGCAATAAGGAGTAACTTGCTGATATGTTTCAGAACCCAGGATTGTCTGTCTTCAATGGCTGGGATCCTCCTCCTACACCATCGTATGTGCAAGAGCCTGAGCCCAAGTTCGGAGAGATGTGTCTTAGGTTTGGAAGGGACTAGAGTCCATGATGTAAATATCTGGCCGTTTCTTTTGTTTGTCGTCTCAGGCTCTGCCCTGGCCACCTGGAGGCGCTCCTGAGCTCCTTCCCCAGTGGTGGTGCAGAGCTGTCCAGGGAGTCTCCCACTGCCTGGAGCAATGGCAGATGCCATCCAAGGGAGGACTGTTTATTAGTGATTAAATTAGTTATAAACTTGGTGGCAGCTTCTATGGGATGTACTTATCTGTCTTGGGTAGTTTATAGTATTAGAGGAAGGCAAGAGATGGACCCGTGGCAGAAAGCCCATACTATGATGTTGATATAATTGATTGCCCGTTAAAAATAGGGAAAAAAAAATACTATTGGGGTCAAATTTAATTGTACAATTTAATTCTGCTTCTCTTACGATACAAGCTTAGCTTCAGAAAATACAGCAGGGATTTAAAAGGTGGACTTCCTGAATCCAAAAAGTTAACCTAGCTTTGATTCCTATCCTTGAATAAATCATTACAAATGAGATCACTTTAAAAATTCAAAATATGCACAAATGAACATCGAATCACTTTGAATAGATGGGACATCTGGCAGTGTGTAGATTTAGAGCATCTCTCTTTAGAAATGTCACTCAATGACTCATCTTTTGAAAGCAATGCAGTTGGGTCAGATGGATTTTTAGCAGCTTTATGAGCAATTGGCTGTTTTATAGGAAGTGAAAAGAGAAAGAAAAGGGGAAGAGAAAATGGAACAATGGAAGAATTGGAAGAATCTAGTATAAATCTGGCTGTAGGCCAGATTCTTTCATACGCTGTCATTTTATTCTCTCAACTGCCCAGTCTACCAATATCCCTTAAAGCTACTGCACTAGTCCCAGCAATATCACACCCTGGTCTATCCCTGTTACTCTACTGAGAATCATCTTTTGGAGCATGCTTTGCCATGTGGATTTGACACATGTTGTTGTCTTCCCAGATGCACCACTGCTCCTCTCAGATTGTCCACCTCACAGTTCTTTCTCGAACCCACTCCTGATTTCACCTTCTCCCATTCTCCCCAACCTCCAACCCCAGCCCGGTCTACCTCTCCTACCCAGGAGCTGCCCTGTAGGTAATGCTGTGGTGTGACCTTCCTCAGCCTTGAAAACATGACCCGATGACATCACCACAGTTCAGGAAGGTAGGAAGTACTCTCCCTATTTTATAGATGAGAAGAACAAAGATTGGAGGTGTTTAAAATAAACAAAGTTGCTCAAGGTCATATATAGTTATTTTTTTTTTTTTTTTTTTTAGGAGGTACCAGGGATTGAACCTGGAATCTCGTATGCGGGAAATGGGCGCTCAACCACTGAGCTACATCCGCTATCCTATTGCTACTTTTGAAATTAGAACTTGAATCTTGAATTCGTGTGGTCCACTAACTAATTAATTAATGTATAAACACAAAAGTTTCTGATTCCACAGTTCATGCCTTTCAAGCAATACCCCAGAGAGCACAGAAGACAACATATACCACTTGAATCCCCTCTGACAATTTTGTCCCAAGGTCAACACCTCATCAACTCTTCACATGTGCTTTGGGCCATGTTGAGTGCTGAGAAAAGCAGCTCATACGGATGTGATTACAATTATGGTGTTAGTAATTATGAGCTACAATTTAAGGGAGAAAATGCTTCTATTGACAAATATATAAGGACCAAAATATACCAACAATAAGGAACAGGGAAGAAATGGCTAATTCTCAGTCATCCTTAAATTAAAGATCTGCATGGTTGAATATCTGAAGAGAAGAGTAACAATTGCTTTATCCACTATTTCTATTTTCCCAGCCCTTGTAACGATAGTTCTGCTTTTCAAACTGGGAGTTTACTAGCTACGTGGCCTTGAATGAATTACTACACCTCACTCTGTCTTCATTTAATGAAATATAAAAATGCAGATAATAACGATAATAATGTATAATAATAATAATGTAGTTTGGGCAGAATTCCATAAAAGAATGCTTGTAAAAACTCCTAGCTTTTGCAGACAGAGGCATTAGGACATAGTAGGTGTTCAATCCATGTTTGGCTTCCTTCTTTTCCTTCTCCAAAAGCAGGAGAAACAAATGTCTCCGAGTCCCAAAATGAATACACATGCTCAAAAAATTACAGGACATCCTGCAGACATAAGCATAATATAATTGTGGCTAGCTCAGTGCCTTTTAATAATATTTTTTATGCCTAACTCAGCAAGGGAACTTGGAGAGTGAATCAGTTTCTCCTGGTGACACTCTTACTAAAGGAGTCTGTGGAAAATAGGTTAATAGATTATCCCGAGTGTATCCAGAATGTGGGTGGAAAAAAAAAACATAACTGGACCTGTTAAGAAGCAAAACAGCCAGCTTCTTACTGCTGGACTCAGGATTTTAAACTTTCTTATCCAAACCATTTTCTTAATCGCATATTTCATTGGAGAGCTATCAGAGTTATTTATTTAAAATTTAGGTCTGTTTTTTGTTTTTTAATATGGCCCAGGTAAGCTGGCAACACTGAAACCCATGTGTATGTTTTCATGAAATCCTTTGATTGCTCCAACAAGGAACGCATTTGCTCTCTTCTTTTCAAACACAAATCTCTGTGGTATCTCTTCATTTGGTTTCCTCATGAACTGCCGCCTCCCGGTTCTGCAGTTCTCTTTGTTTATGCTAATGTAATAAGCTGTCCCTAGGGAGTTCTGGCTAAACATAATATTAAATAGTCAGCAACATAATCAATTATTTTACCAGCAGGAATGACTTGTTTACTTAATCTGTCTTTTAAAACAGTCATTTCTAGAAATGCATATCATACCTTACTTACTTTGACAGCATCAGGAAGCTCCATTGTTAATCAGGAGTGTGTTAAATCAAACAGACATACATAAAGGCAAAGCCAAGATTTGTCAGCTGGATTGACTTTTACAGCGTAAAGCTGTAAAAACACTTTATAGTAGGAAAAACCATATAGCAGCCCTTGTAAGCCCGTGCTGTGTGACAAAGCTCAATCCAGATTACTCCAAAGACAGAATTGTGCACTAAATACCCAATTTCATTTTAATACACTATTTTTATAGGACCAGGAGTCCTTGGAAATTAAACGCTAATGACAGGAAAGAGTATTAAGAATTAATAGGTATATAGAAAAGATAAAAATTCATGGATTCTGAGTCACTAAATGTATTGGTTGATTTATTTTGACAAGTGCAGTTTAGTTTTAATGATTTCAAATAACACTTTGTAGGAGGATACTAAAAGTCCTGCTGTGTGTGTATATGTATATGGTAATAAAGTCTTGGCAATATGAGCTTCACTCTAAGTCTTAGCTGTTAAATCTTCATTAAGAATAAGTTGTCTTTCAGGTTTGTACGTCACTGAAGTGAAATTGTGCAAGTCTCTTCTACTTTATTGTTTAATTTTTTGGATCATCATTATTTTTCTCCAGTTCAGTATACAATTTCTTTCTGAAGAGAACATCGAGAATTTTATCTATTGGATAAAATTCAAGCTCTGGTGCCAATTTTTTACATGACTTCAATACATCACTTAGCTTTTTTGCCTCAGTTTCCCAAGGATGCAAAATAGGGCAAGCAATTCCCTGGTGAGAGAATTAATTAACATCTGTAAAGAACTTTATGATCTCTTTATGAAAGAACTCTTCATGAGGGAAAATGTTACGCCATATGAGATGAAAGAGAAAAGACTGTAGATTTCAAACACTGTGGAAGTTATTGAAGAATAATAAAAAAAAAAAATACCAGAGGGATATAATTATCTTCAGAAAGACATATATCACCAGACAGACTATATAATACAGTGATGAAAGATATATTAAAAAGGAGTTTGATGAAGCCTTTAGGGAATTAGGCACCATGTCAGCAGTAAGGCTACTGAAATTCATATTGTAAAACTCTAAATCAAATATGATCCAGAAGATTGGATGAAATGAAAACATTTAAGTCACAACCTAACATGCAAGGCTTTTAGTAATCCCCGCAAACCTCTTCATGACTCATGATTTCCCTGTCTCTAATGCCTGTTCTACATACCATCATTGATGCTTAATTATTGATTTAGATAACCCCTTTCCATCCTTCCTTAATAGCCAGATGATTGAGGAATCGCTGTTGAATTCCTTCCTCCATCCCTCTTTCCCTCTTGCCTCCTTTCCTTTGGAGGTGGGAAGATGGAGGTTAGAGAGGAACAGCCACATGTAGTGGGTGACCTAACTTCAGTTTAAACATAACTCTGAAAATGGCTTAGCACTTTTATAAATACACAGTCCATTTTGATTGCATAGTAAGCATAAGCCATGGGAAATTAGGAATTCTTGAATAATAAGTCATTATTATTTCATTTGAGCAAGGAAATTGTATATCATTTGAGCAAAGAAAAATCTCTTTTGAATACATCTTGGATAAGTATCACCATTGAAAAATTTTTTTTTGTTAGAGAAGTTGTGCATTTACAGAACAATCGTGCATAAAATACAGGATTGCCATATATTACCCTAATGTTAACACCTTGCATTGGTGTAGATCATTTGTTACAATTGATAATAGCACATTTTTTATAATTGTACTATTAACTACAGTCCATAGTTTAACCTTGGGTTCATGGTTTGTATCATGTAGTTCCATGGATTTTTAAAAGAATTTTTATTCTGTTGCCATATACACAATCTAACATTCCCCCTTTTAATCACATTCTGATATATATTTCAGTGCTGTTAATTATAGTCATAATGTTGTGCTACCATCAACATCATCAATTACCAAAATATTCCCATCATTCTGCATAAGAACTCTGTATGTTTTAAGTCTTGCCTCCCATTGTTTATCTGTCCCCTGGTAACCTATATTCTAGATTCTGATTCTATAAGTCTGCTTATTCCAACTGTTTCAAATCAGTGAGATGATACAATATTTGTCCTTTTGTGCCTGGCTTATTTCACTCAATATGATGAGTGATCCATGTTGTCACATGTAACAGGACTTCATTCCTTTTTGTGGCTGAATAATATTCCATTGTATGTATGTATCACATTTTATTTATCCATTCATCAGTTGATGGATATTTGGGTTGCTTCCATCTTTTGGCAATAGTGAAGAATGCCACTCTGAACATCGGTGTGCAAGTATCTGTTCGAGTCCTTGCTTTCAATTCTTCTGTTTATGGCAAGTAGGAGGACCATGATTTTTTTTTTTAACTTGAAACACATGGCTAATTGAAGAGGTACACCCTGGCTCAAAAGTCAATGTGATCATCAATTGTAACAAAAGTTCCACACCATTGTAAAGTGTTGGTGGTGGGGTAGTGTATGGGAATCCCTATTTTATGCATGATTGTTCTGTAATCCCCAACTTCTTTAATAAAGAGAAAAAAAAGTCAGTGTGATAATGTAGGTGAAAAGTGCTGCGAATGGTGCCTAGTACATAGTAGGAGCTCAAAAAAAAAAAACAACTCAGATGAATCTTTTGCACAGAAGGAAATGTGATGAGGAGGGATTGCTCCATACTGTGACATGATATGTGCAAACCCAACAAAATTTTCTTGTACAATCTGGATAAGAATTCTGGCTACTGCAGATGGATGTCAGCCATGATTCTTTTCTTTAGCCTTGATATAAACTAACAAGTATCACACTTTTTTTCATGACAACTAGTACACACAATTACTATCTCTAAGCATTTAAGGAACTATTTCAATTTTCCATCTCCTTGTAAATACTAATTAATCATTAACCCCCACCAAAAGGTTGGAATTGAGACCACCATGTTTAAATAATCTATAATTGCTTTTTTCTCCCACAGATGAAAATACAAATGCATCTTTCCTCCAGAAGGAAAACAAAACCCTTCTAATAAATACCTAGCTGATTTGAAACTGTTTGGAAAATCAATTGAGAAATTGAAATGAAGGATAATCATAGTGTACAGCTCAGATATTGCATTAAACATTTTTATTTTTAGAAGAGTATTACATCTTAAATATGACAGTAATTATAATATCATGGAGGAGACAACGTTTTTTTGCAGTTGCACTTGAGGACTGTGGGGGGGACTGATGTTAGGAAATATTACTCTTACTAAGAAAATGCATTTTGCACAAGAGATAATAAGATAATGTAGGGATAAGGGTGGCTAGGGGTAGAATAATCACAGAGTTCAACTGGTTACATAGACACTGAAGTTACTCCCCATTGTAGCATTACCTGTAACTCCCACTTATAACCACAAAAATGAACAAATTAGAGGCTAGTTTACAACCTAGGGTGAAAGCCAATTGTATATCAGTCCCTTTATATTTTCTCATTTGGATTTTAATCCTGCCTCTATCCTGGATTAGCGATGAGAGTTTGGGCTCCTTCATAGCACTCAGTTCTTTCTCTATAAAAGAAGGGAAATGAACTAGACCAGTGTTTCTCAAACTTAATGTGCACTGGAACCATCTGATAAAATGGTTATCAGGTCTTGATAAAACGCAGATTTGAATTCAGTAAGTTTCGGGAGTGCGACTGAGAGCACATATTTCTAACTAGCTCCAAAGTGTCAGGGATGCTGGTCCAAGGACCGTGCTTTGGGTACCAATGATTATCCACACATTTCCTTTCATCTCCATAATGATCTATTTAAATGAACCAGGAATTCCTGTCGTCTTCATCACGTTTCCTGTACTGTCTGCCGAGTGAGTTCAGGACGCTACTTCTGAGCTTGCCTTCTCGCATACCCTGAGAAAGAGCCACCTTAGTTTTACCCCAAATTGCTTATTGTGTCTCCTTAGGATCCCCATTAGAAAGCCCAGAAGCTCAGAAAAGAATAAATTCAACTCCCCTAGGCACCAACACTGGCATTTACACAATTACCTCAACTTTCCAGCTACTTTCCCTTAGATACTTTGTCTTGTTCTCTGAATACACAGTTAATATCCCGCTAAATTACAAATATTTGTTTTTCCTTTTAGTTTCTGACACCTGCAAATGAGGCAGCTCTTCCAGGGCTCAGGGGAGGGGTCTGGACTAGATGGCCAGAGCAAAGGGCTAGGATTCAGAGCTCTCCACTCTGTTAATGGTAAGAAGGTATTTACCTTGGGCATGAGGCAATACCAATGACGTTAAAGTGCCTTATTAAAGCAATGAGTTGATGTTTCTCCATTACAAAATATTTTAAGAGACTTAGTTGAAGAGTACTGGTTTACTAAGACAAGAGACACACTTGGACTCAGGCTGCCTGGGTGTGACGCCCAGCTCAGCCCTCTAATTCTGTGGGATGATCTTGGGCAAGTTATTTATTCTTTCTGTACCTTGGGTTTCCTTATCTGTAAAATAGAGGGGAAACGTCACAGGACTGTTGAGATTGAGTGAGTTAGTACTTTCAAGTGCTTAGAAATATACTTGGTCCTTTGCCAAGTGGATGAATTGGAGTTCATTGCCTTCACTGAGAATCTCCACCCGGTGCACAAGCTGCTCGAACAGATATCGCAAATTCAGCGTCGTAGTCTCCATCTTTCTCTTCTCCGGAAGCCCTGTGAGCTTTTTTTCCCTATTAAAATTTTCAGTGTCTTATAAAATTGGTTTCTTCTATAGAATGTTACTGGCCCATACTGACCCCTGTCTGTAGAAACACATATTTGGAATAATATTTGGAAAATATTTTTTCAAAAAGAAATATACTTGGCATATAGTGATAACAGAATGTGTTTGCTAAAGTGACCATTTGAGATACAACTGTTAAATCTTTTCTCAGACCATTCTTTTATTTCTCTATTAAGCAAATATATATTTCCTGTTTGCTGTATACAAAGAATTACTTAACAGTTATAATCTCTAGCATTAATAAAGCATTATTAGTTATAAAATAAGTTAGTAATGTCATAATAAAAATATTATTTTAATGTATCCTATTACATGTAGGTACTGCAAACATGCAAAATTGTGACACAAAGTCTGCCCTTAAAACTGTATGGAATCATGGGGGAGAAAAACATGTACTTAAATAAATGTAATATAATAAAGATGGCCATTATATTTACCACAGATTTGGGAGATATGTTCATTATTTTCTGTGTGTGTTCTACAGCAAAACAAAGAAAAAAAAATCCAACTCGTTTCATTACTGATCAAGGTCCTCCATTTAACCCAACTACTGAAGATTTCAATTTAATCTTACTGAAATTATTTTTTCAAAATGGAACTAGTGTTACTGTTTTTCTGATTATAAAAGTAATACATGGGGAAGCACAGACTATCTTGGGAAGATTAGAGAAGACAGAGGCAATAGTAATTACCTTCTGGGAAGAAATGCAGATGGTAAGAAGCCTTCATTTTTAGTGTTTCCTCTCTTTTTTTTTTCTAAATTAAAGAAGTTGTGGGGTTTACAGAACAACCATGCATAAAATACAGAGTTCCTATATTCCACCCTATTATTAACACCTTGCATTGGTGTGGAACATTTGTTACAACCAATGAAAGCACATATTTGTGATTGTACTATAAACTGTAGCCTATGGTTTAACTTAGGGTTCATAGTAGTGTATTTCCATGGATTAAAAAAATATTTTTTCGGTTACCATATATACAAGCTAACATTATTCAAATATATATTTCAGTTCTGCTACTGTTTCCTATTTTGTAGCCTTAAAATTTTGTACCATGTGCAATTATTCCCTGTTAATTGTTTTTTTCTAAATCAACACCTGCCTGTTGTAACAAACATCACTTGATCCAGAAGGTTATAAAGAAGAAAATCAAATTATTCATAACTCCACCATGCTCCTAACCTTTTGGTATGTATGTTTCCCGATTCCTTCTTTAGATATATACATGTGCATATTTTGCAAAAATAAGATCCTGACATACAAAATGTTTTCAAAAGGTTTTCCATGTCAATGGATATAAGTCTACAAAAGAATTTTAATATCTGTACTATGTTCTACTGTATGCATGTAACTTTGCTGATTTCATCTGCCCCTAGAGAAAATTATTTTCAACAGCTCTGTGATGAACATAGTCAAATAATTGTCCTATGAGTTTCTAAGTGTACTCTAATTGTCCTAGAAGCTCAATTTCTGGGCAAAGGAAATGAATGTAAAAGTGAAATTTAAAAGGAGCATAGTACAGTAAAGAAATTGGCTATTTTCCCCAATTCTCCCTCAATGGAAGAAAGCTGCACTGTGGTTTATATGGAGGAGGAAAAGGGACAGACCCATTCTTGCCTGCCCATAAACAACCTCAAGCACTAAGTTTACGGTGTCTGGTAGGGAATGGTGGAAGGGATGAGTCGGATTAGGTTTGGGCAATATATTATGATTGACATTGCTGGTTGAACTTCATTTTCGTTTCTCCTCTTTCCAAAAGGAAATTCCGTTTCATTTTTGAAGCAATGCTCGAGTTATTCTGGTGACTGGGCTCATAAGTAGGTCATGTCAATGCTGTAGTTGGTGTTTTCCTTAACGGGAGAAGAAGGTGAGAGAGGAAGTTGGTGAGATTTGAAGGGGATCATAATAGCTTTTTAGATCCCTAAGCTTAGATGACATCTTGCACTTGAGTAGAGGTGAGAGATGGGAAATATTAGATTTATAAGACCTAAAGGGATCTTTAGTCTCCTTTTAAATTTTGACTTGAGGAAACTTAGACTCAAGTTTAAGTTTCCTCATCCAAGATTCCATAGCTGGTGAGAACCTGAGCAGGAAGTGGTACATAGGTCTAAATTGTGGTTCAGTGTTATTTGCTCTATATCATGCCAAACTAATTATGATAATTTAAAATTATTAAGGACTAGACATTAGCTAGCAAAGAACTTTACATTATTTCATTTTACTCATCTAGCTAGTAGCTGCCTTTTGGTGTAGTTAATGCTCCACTTTCCCTCTAGTTATGCTTACCTACAAAATAAGGAAAAGAACATGGCTTTCACCAGGAAAATATTAAAATGTGTGTTGAGACACTTACTTAAATCTGAACCAAAAGGAAAGTGGATTGCTTGCTATTTAAGTTTGCAATTTTTGCATTTAGGATCTTGCTTTGCTGAATGGTACTTCCACAAGTGGAAGTCGTGGGTCTCCTGTTGTTGACTGGTAACTTCCTAAGGGAGCAGAGCTACTAGGCAGACTTGAGCTGACATCCAACAACTCTTATTGCTGCCTGCCTTCTGGCTTCTTCAGTCCTAATGAGTTATTTTTAAAGGATTCACTCTCTACAATTGCTGGTTTATAAATGTGGTATAATCAGAGAGGACTATGAAGGTAACTAAGAACATACTCAGATAATGCCTGCAATCTACTTTATAATCTGTTAAAAAAAAAAAATAAGAGAAAAAAGTGCTTTAACCATTGTTTTTTTTTTGGAAGTGTGTAGGAACCTCAAGGAGAAATGGAGGACAACTTGCAGCTCTGGCCTAAAGTCTTTGTATTAGTAATGTGGTCTATTACATTAATTGATTTTCTTATGTTGAACTACCCTAGCATACCTAGGATAAATCCCACTTGATCTTGGTGTGTGTTCTTTCAATGTGCTTTTGCATTCAATTTGCTTGTATTTTGCTGAGGATTCTTGCATTTATATTCATGGGGGGCATGAGTCTGTAATTTGATATTTGATTCTTTGATTCTTTTAGTTGTTATTGTAAATGGATTTTTTCTTGATATCATCTTCAGATTGCTCATTATTAGTGTATAGAAACATTACTGCTTTTTGCATGTTGATCTTGTACCCTGCTGCTAAGCTGAATTTGTTTATTAGCGACTAGCTTTATCATGGATTTTTCAGGATGTTCTATATACAGAATCATATTATCTGCAAATAGGGAGAGTTTTACTTCTTTTCCAATTTGGATGCCTTTTATTTCTTTTTCTTACTTAATTTCTCTGGCTACAGCTGCCAATACAATGTTGAATAATCGTGGTGACAGTGGGCATCCTTGCTTTGTTCCTGATCAGAGAAGGAAGCTTTCAGTCTTTCAAAATTGTGTATGATGCTAGTTATAGGCTTTTCATATATGCCCTTTATCACATTGAGGAAGTTTCTTTCTATTCCTAGTTTTCTGAGTGTTTTTTTTTTAATCAATAAAGGATGTTGGATTTTTGTCAAATGCCTTTTCTACGTAACTGAGACAATAATGTGGTTTCTATAAATTGGTACACTTGATGGAATACACTGCCATTTTGGTCAACTGGAAGCCCTGATTTACTTTTTAAGAGTAGAATCAGAGAGACCTGTTAAGAGGCTACTGCAATGAGCTCACCTAGATTCTTGGTGAGCTTGGTGGCTTGGACCAGGCAAAGAACTGCTGTGAAGTGGTCAAATTCAGGACATGTTTTGAAAGTGGGTTGAAAGTACTCTGCTGTATCTATAAAATAGTATACTGAAATGAACTATGTAAAATGGGACATTTCCAGAAATTGCTATTCAGATCTTGTTGTCACTGATGTAGTTTATAAATTAAATTAAGAATGATCTTAATTAATTATATTAACAGCTATTAATAAATTAAAAATATATCTGTGCTCAGTGAGTAATAACAAAATAAAATTAAATTGAAATATGGTGTGATAAAGTAACATGAAAAAATGCCAGAGCAAAAAAGTGGCGTTCATGAAGTATCCCTTTTAAGCATCATCTCCTAACTCCCACACACTACACTTTTGAAACAAGGGAAGAAAGTAGAGGGACTTTGGCACAACAATGCTGGTGCCATTTCTTTGCTTCCTGATTGTACCCCCAGTGTGGTCTAAGGATATCCTTGTTTTATAAATCGATATATGAATAAATGAATGAATGAATGTATGCACTTATCCCATGATAAATTGTAAAATTTGTCTCTCCCATTCTCCACCATGATTGCACAGGATCTTTCTTCCATTAAAATTCCTGGTATGAGGCCATTACACCGAATATGAGGTAAAAGTTAAAGAATGCTGCAATAACAAAAATGAAAAAGCCAGTGAAAGTTAACTTCTCATTGCCTGCTTGAGATTAAAATGCAAAAATACAGTTTATATTTTTGGTGGAAAGGAAGATCCATGCCTCTGAACTATTTGCTCTTGTGACGTGGGTCAGTTGAGATGGACACTTCACTATCTAAAGCAGCACAGTCAGTATTGCTTTAAGCTAAAGCTGCCAGTGCCCAGCAAGTACTCTCATGACAAAAGCCCAAAGCTGCCGCTTAAGGTAGTATTACAACAGTAGTAATTATGGTTCAAATTTGAGTCATTCTTTGACTGTGGTAAAGTGCTAGGGCAGAGTTCACCATGAGAATGATTTTGAGGTTTCTCGTTCTACTCCTAGGGTTCTCTGGTTTGATCACATTAGTGATAGCTTTTTAAAAGCACAATCCACTCTGCAGACCTCAACATCCACTAGATTGATAGGTTACTAGAATTCCATTTATAAAAACAGCTTTCTTATTAAAAGTTCAGCAGCAATGGCTGTGATTTCTACTCAGTAGGATCTCCCTTCCTGCTCCCAAAGACAAGACACAAAGCAAACAACCCTGGAGGAGTGCAAACACTGGGTCTGTGCGGCCATATAAGAAATGTTTGCTTTCAAAAAGCAAAAGCCCAAATGTCTCCTTTCTTCCAAGAAGTTAAAAAAAGTGACAGAACTGTAAGGAATTTCATACAATCTTTCCAAAGATGTACAGATGATAGTATCATACTCATTTTACAGAAGGGGGAAAGAAGGTACATCACTATATAGTTTACACTGAGGACAGTGCCAAAGCCAGAACTTAATTCAGCCATCATTCATTGGATTCCTTCTATGTGCAAATTAGTATGGTAAATATCAGATTCAGGTTCTGATTTTAAGTTCTGTATTTTTTCATTCTACAAATAATGTGCTAAAAGCTTTCTTTTAGTTGACAGAGGGAATGAAGAAAAAATAGCATTCTTTTAAACTAAAAAATTTTGGCACATTCAACATAATGTTACACTACTTAGAGTCAAGAGTAAAAAGGAGGGAGCTGCTTCTGTCTCAGAGTATTTCCTGGTTTTACAATTTCTTTTTTTCTTTCTTTTCTTACTTTTTAGCAGCTAAAGGCACACCAATAAAAGAGTCACAAGAAATTCCAGCCATATTTTGTTTTTTGTGGCTCTGCTCTTTGAGTCTAAAACATTTTGAAACAAGAGTACAAATATAAAAACATGTGGTGTCTAGCACAATGACTAGAATAAAACAGACAATAATTTACTATGGCTTGTATTATAGCATTGCCTTACAACATGCCTGCAGTAGGAATGGCCTTCAATTGGACCAAGATCTTTATCAGTGCCATTTTGCCAAAGTACTATTTTGAGAGCAAAATAGTTTAATCCATTAGTTTAAATTCACATGATGGATAATGAACCAAGATTAAATTTGAGTCTTCAGACTCATTAGACTTTTACATTTCTAAATTCAAGATTTGTCTGTTCCTATGTATTCTTTGACGGTTTGGGCTAGATTTGGAAACTTAGTTAATTATTAAGCAAAAAAAAAAGGAAGAATAAAGGAAGTGTTTTTTCAGCAATCAAGTCTAAGCTCTGCACTAGTCAACAACCATATTGTGATCTCCTTAAATACTCTCAATCACATGAGGTAAGAAGTTATTATATCCCTTTCACAGATGGTCAATCTGAGGCTCAGAGAAATTCACTGACTTGCAAAGAGTCTGTTTAGGGATGCCATTTGAATCCATGTCTCTTCATTCCTTATTCCTCTTTTTCACTACTTCAGTCTGCAGTATTTTTCTATGGCTACCAATCTCATGTGAATTTAACACAATTTATTTAGTAACATGCTGTTGGTGCCAGTCAAATTAGGCATTAAAATTAGTTATGCTTTTAGAGACTAATAAAGAAGTTGCACAAAAGTAATATAGCATTGGTATATGTGAAAGCTTTGTTTTCAATTAGTAGAACATAATTTACGGTTTTTAATATGACATGAATTAGTTGCTAGCCATTTTCTTGTTTACATTTTCAGGAAAATGAAACGACTGAGTAATGGAGCAAGGATAAAGATAAAAGAGAAGAAGGTGAGTGAGGTAGAAGGCTAGAATAGGATCACATAGGGTACAGGACTGTGGCAATCTAGAAAGCAAATAGGATATCATCTGAGTCGATCATACAACATATAGCTATTAAGCATGACTTCAAAAATATTACAAGACTGAACTAAAAGTTCATGAGCAATGCATATTTTGAGCAGGTGGCAGAAAGGCAGATGGTGCAGGTAGACTTTCTTAAGCCTCTATTATGTGCCAGTCTCTATGGCTCTGAAGGAGCAGTTTGATCTTCACAATAACTCAAAGGAATAGGTCTTCTTAATTTAATTTTTAGGAGCTAGGATTTAAATACAAGTCCTTCTGACTTCTAATTCTAATACCCTTGTATTAGTAAGCCAAAGGGGTGCTAATGTGCAATACCAAAAATGGGTTGGTCTTTATAAAGGGTATTTATTTGGAGTAGAAGTCCACAGATACCAGGCCATAAAGCATTAAGTTTCTTCTCTCACCACAGTCTATTGCCACGTGTTAGAGCAAGACAGCTTGCTGGCGTTTGCCAGGGTTCAGGCTTCTGGGGTTCCTCTCTTCCCGGGGCTGCAGTTCTCTCTGGGCTTGGCTCCTGTTTCCTCCACAAGGTCAGCTGTAGACGATCAGGTGAACAGCTTGCTTCTCTTCTCCTGGGGCCTTCTTCCCAACATCAAAACTGCTTCTCAAAAGACTGCTTCAACTGTCCTTTGCTTTGCCTTTTATATTCAATTCCCCACCCACCAAGGGGTGGGGCTCAACGCCCTAATCCTAACCTAATCAAGCCCAGATTAACAGATCAGTTTACAAACATGATTCAATTATATTTTTGGAATTCATAATTACATCAAACTGCCACAACCCTGCCTGCTTCATAGGTAGATATTGATTCAACAGAAAACCAGGGGCTTCTCCTAAGGCTTCTGGTGAGTTTGGCGAAAAAAATAACCACTAGCTTTTACTAATGTCTTACTGTAGCCCAACTCCAACATGATTTTGGCTCTTAAATAGCGTGATGTTAGAATATATATGTATGCTATATAATGTAATGGCTCAACTGCTTACTCACTGGTCATCTTAAGCAATCACTTAAGTTCTCTAAGCCTTAATGTCTTCATCTGTAAAGAAGATATGATGATAGTAATTACCTCATAGGATTTTACAGGGATTGATTAAGATAAAAACATTTCAATATGCAGGCAGTAAACATTAGTTTTTTATTGTTGTTGCTGCTGTCACATTCCAAATATCCTCATCACTTTTTATCCTCAGATTTACTCTTTTAAGGCTATGGCCACAATTCCATCTTTCCCATTCTTTTTATTCACCTTGGTTGTTGATGAACTTGTACCTGAATCTCCTTTTCATTTTTAGCCTTTTCTTCTATTACCAAATGACTCAAATGCCTTCAATCTTCTGCCCCATAGATTACTCTTTATATCTGGGATCTTCCCCTCTTCAATAATGGAGAGAGGTGATTTGGCAGTATAGTTAGGGTGGATGAGCCTAGGGTCAGAAGTCAGACTGCTGGGTTCAAATTCTGGTTCTAACACTTACTAGCTATGCATCCATGAGCAGGTTGCTTAATTGTTCCCAGTTCCTTGTTTCTTAATCTATAAAGTGGGGGTAATAGCACTGTCCCCTCCCCGCCCCTGCAGGAGTTCTATGGGGGTTAAATGAGTTAATGTACGTAAAGCACTTGTTAGAGTTCTGGGAACAGAGAAGTGCTCAATCAATGTTAACTGTTGTTATTAATCCTTTAGCCAAAGTTCTCCTTTAGCATCTGTATTATATTGTTTTCCCAGATTCATTTGTAACTGGCTATGTTTTCCAGATTATTTCTTTTATATTATCCCTAAGCAATGATTTCTGGTCAACATAACTGCAAACCAAGCAAGGAATGAAACGTAGGTACAAGTGCGGAAATGTTGAGGTTTTTTTTTTTTTCTTCAGTAGAGTGAACTACTATTTCCATTGGCTTCCAGGTTTTGGGAGAAGAATGGTTCCATTGATAAGAGGATAAGGCTTAGAAAGCATCCTGTACTGGAGGAGTTGTTATGGTAAGTGGAATCAGTGATGAATGGTGATGGGTGGATTCATCCCAGATCCAGTCCTCACTCCAAATTCATTCAAGTATCAGCTGCAAGGGTACATGTCCTGGGACATAGGTTTCCAATTCCTGGACCCTTACATAGGGCTTCCTCTCCTTCACCTGCCCAGTGAAGGAGAGGAAAGGAAGACCTGCCTTCCCCTAGCCTTCCCCTAGCCCCACCCAAGCTCAGCCAAACACTGTAGAACACAGAATTAGGTTCAGTGCAAGGATGAACTTCCTTTGTCAGAGAAGTCCAAAGATGGAGTGGGCTATCTCTGGAGGGAGTGAGGTGTCTGAACTCACGTGGAACGACCACTTGGTAGGATAACGTAGGGAGGGGTTGCGCGTGAGAGAGATGCTAGACCAGATGCCTTTTATAGCTCCATTCAACCTAAGAATCTAATTAAACTCACAGAGACTGAGATATCCCTTGGGGAACACATGAACTTGTTTGAATGTTTGAACTGATCACTTTCTTGCTGATCTCCCCTCTGCATCACTAGTACTCCTTATTAATTTAGAAGTTAGGCGTTGACAGCTCAGGCTTATGCTGTTAAATATCATCAAAATTTTATATAATTTATTCTTCCTTTAAAATGGAACCAAGACATGCTTAAGGCCTTTGTTCTAACTCTTCCCTCTGCCTGGAACACTCTTCTCCCCTCATTCAGACCTCTGCTCAAATGCCACCTTATCAGAGCTGTCCCCCCATGCCCCTCCCTTATAAAACACCAGTCACCCCTTCTCTGGGGGATCTTCTCATTGCCACTGTCTCTAGTTTCTCCTGCTTTAGTCTCTTCCATCTACAAACCGCCACAAGACACATTTTATATTCATTTGTTTGTTGTTGATTTTTCCTTGCTGAAATGTATGCACCAAGGGAACAGGGCTTAGATTTGCTCATTGTATTGCAGATCCTAAAATAGTGCCTAGGATATAACATTCTTCAAGAATATTTGTTGAGGGAGTGGATATGGCTCAAGCACTTGAACCCCTCCTTCCCACATGGGAGATCGTGGGTTTGGTTCCTGGTGCCTCCTGGAAACAAAAACAAACAAAAAACAAACAACAAGCAAACAACTGAGGGAACCAACTTGGGGGAGGTGATGTGGCTCAGTGATGAGCGCCAGCTTCCCATATATGAGGTCCCAGGTTCAATCCCTGGGCCTGGTATTTAAAAAAAAAAATTGTTGATGTTGAATGGATAAGAGCAAGTGGAAGTTTATTCTTATTTTTCATTATTTCATTTTCTTCTCTATTTCTTGGATATTTATCTCTTCAAAAGATTGGTTTGGGAAAATTTGAGAAATCTTTGAGTCCCTCCCCTAAGGTATGAAATTAAAGTTAAATCCCACTAGAATTCATCAGCTATACTCAATTCAGATAAATTTACAAGTACAAAAATAAATATTTACTGGGACAAGAAAAAAATCATAGCCCTCCATTCAAAACCTAGTTTTAATGCCTCATTTTTTGAGTCTACAAAATAGAAGAGATTTTACTTTTCAAAGAAACATGGGCACACTCTATGTTTAACATTCAAAGGGTGATTTGATACAAATAAATATTTCAGTTTATTTAAAACTAGAGTTTCCAAGTGATCATCTGTAATCAAATATGGCAAGGACCTAAGTTTTCTCTTACCACCGATTTTGGTAAAGCCAACACTCTTTCGGTTACAATATATCTAAAAAAATCTGAAAGCAAGTCAATAATTGTTTCCAGTAGATGGCACTGCAAATCAAGTCTTTAGAGATCTATTTTTTTAAAAAAGTGTTATTTTCTTTCTCATTTCCTTGATCATGATAATAATTGTTTATTCTGTTGTAAGAGAATCTGAAGTGACTAATTCAGTAAAAGCAGATAGGTTGGGGATTTTGAAGTTACAATAAAGTTAGGACTGTATAGAGCCCCGATGCTTATGTTTCTTCTCTCTATATTATAGTTGGGCACTTTAATTAAAAATAGAGGGTGCATCGAACATAAATTGCCCACTGTGCTTATACATAAAACCCTCTTTTTGATGTGGGATTTTGGTTGCTTGTTATAATTTGTTTAGTCTATTTTACATTGTAAGTCCAACTTACTTTAGCACTCAGCCAAATTCACCATCATTCAGGCCAGTTAATGTACACAGACAAAGCTGTGCCAGGGGCACAGATCTGTGCTCGTGCCCCCGCTCCCATTACATACTCTTGGCCATAATGGTTATAATGGGTTTGGATTAGAGAATGTAAATGGTCCCAGACAACTCTTCAGCTTCCATCTAAAAAGCATGACAGAAGCATATGTCCTAGGAATATATGTTTAAAACATATTTTAAAGCTATTAAAAAAAAGAGGTATTAGGGAAATGAATATGGCTCAAGCAATTGGGCGACTGTCTACCATATAGGAGGTCCAGGGTTTGATTCCCGGGGCCTCCTGGTGAAAGGCAGCTCGCCTGGTAAGCTGGCCCACGTGAAGTGCTGGCCCACGTGGAGTGCTGGCCCACATGGAGTGCTGGCGTAGCAAGAGGATGCAACAAAGAGACACAGAGGAGAGACAATAAGAGATGCAGCAGACCAGGGAGCTAAAGTAGCACAAGAAATTGAGTGCCTCTCTACCACTCTGGAGAGTGTTCCCGGTGCCGCCTAAAGAGAAGACAAGCAGACACAGAAGAACACACAGAGAGCGCAAAAACAAAGAGGGGTGGGGTGGGGTGAGAGAAATAAATAAATAAATCTTTAAAAAAAAAAAAAGAAATATTACATATATAATAGAATAGACCATATTAAATGCTATCATAGACGTAAAAACACCCAGAGAAATATCTAGCATAAAATAGGTATTAAATAAATCCTCCCTCCCCTTTTTGTTGCCTTTGAGTGCAAAAATAATCCCGTAACTGAGATTCAGGCCCTGCTCTGACACGGTTGTCTGAGACCTTTCTGGACCTCAGCTTCCTGGCTTCTCAACAGGGCTGGAAGCAAGGCGGCAGGATCTAAAATATCAAACCTAATAGAAAATAAGATTCCAAGCGAAGGACATGATGCTATGAAACCAAATATACATGCCAGTAGCCTCAGAAGTTGGGAGTGCTTTTTGTCAGGAGGTTCATCTTCCTCAGCGGAGAAAGAAGCCATCAGTTTCAACAGGTAGATTCACAGGTAAACCATCTCATCTCAAATAAATGCCAGAGGAGAGTTCAGACATCATGTATTTTTTATATACTTTGTATTCTGTTCTTTTTTACCTCCTGTTGTCAAGGAAGTCGGAAATTCCTTCAAATTAGACAAGAGGCAGTAGTGAGGGTTTCTGAGGATGTGGGAAGCGCTAGTGATACTTTTTTTGAATTACCTCATCACCACACTCAGTACTCTTTATCCATTTAAATAAGCCATCTTCATGGCCCTCGCCATCCTCAGAATGACTTTCACAGGCACTCTTACCTCAGCCCTAACACTTATAGGGGCAAGCAAAAACCTATGCAGCAAATACAAAAACCACACTTGTCCTCTAAACTAGGGAGAGATGTGACCCAAGAAACACCATCACTGCAGGGTTGTGCGACAAAGAAGGCCCTTACGCTCTTCCCCTCCAGAGCTGCTTACTTGAGTTTTTTTCCTCTTTATGAGCCCAGAGTCTACATTTTTGCCCTTTCAAATTGGCAGAGATGGTGTTGGACTAGTATAGAAAGCAAATTTATGGCTTTGGGCTGGGGTAGACTGATAAACACTCATTATCTGAAAGGACCTTACAGACCATTTGGTCCAATCCCCTCATTTGACTCATGAGAAGAATATGGCTCAGAGAGGTCACTTAACTTACACAAGGTCACACAGGTAACTAGTGAAGCAGTGATTGAGGTCATTCAACTTCTAATACATTAACCAAAGGCTTCAAGTGGGGATGAATGATAAGGAAAAAGGTAAAAAAAAAAAAAAAATTCAGGAAACTGTCCTTAGATTTCACTTCTAGTGACCCTGGAAAAGCGATGGAAAAACACTATCCTTGGTAGCTTAGGAGAAAACACGTTTTGGTTCAAAGCCTTGAGTAGAGAGAAGATTGCATAAATTCTTCAAATGTTTGCTTCTGACCTATAGCCACTCTTCCTCCTTTGTGTTAAGCTAGTATGTCCAATAACTCATTAAATATTCTCTATATTAAGAAAACATAATGAATTAACATCACTGAATTGTATATTTGAAAGTGGTCAAAATGGGAACTTTTATGCTACCAGAAAATAAATGTTACCAGAAATTTTTTTTTTTAAAAAGAAAGCATAATAGCTCATTTTCTTTAAGACATTTTCTTTTCTCACTGGGAAATAATAACTTAAAGATGGAATAGTTATGAGCAAACTGACCAACATTTTCCTTTGTGTAAGATTAATATATTATTTATTAATATAAATAACACAAGTAATATACACACAATTTTCCCAATCTTCTGCAATAAGTTTTTGTGAAATAAATACTTAGGAACACACAGACTATAAGGCATAATCTTTTCAACTGTTATTTTAGATTCCTAATGAGATGCTTTGGGTTGCATCATCAAACAGAACAGCATTTCACTATTTTACAACTAATCGATACCATCTTGATATTTTCGTACTGAAGAATTCCAAAGCCCGTTTGAAGACATAACTTAGATCTGTAGCTGCATTTTAAAAGCGACAAGGTTTAGCCATAGTTTAGGACTGAAATAACATTTACAGTCAGTTGGTGTGATCAAAGGCTTATTGCCACGACTTTTAGGAAATATTAACAATACATAGAGGAGTCTTATGGTGTTAATTATGAGATTTACTTGGCTAAATTTTCCTGAGTTGGAGTATATGACTTCCTTACTTTGAAAAAGCCTTTGCAATTTTCACCTGTGCTTTACCCTTGACTGAATATGCTGGATTTTCTTCATCTTTAATTGATTTAGGGTGGCTCCTATATCTGGATACTCATATCTCTCAAGTGTCTGGTTTTGAAATAAAAATGAAAGTTGGAAGGTATTGAAGTGGGATGAAGGGGCCACTTTAATTGCCTCGGGGAATCTTCTACCCAATTTTCATTTTCCTCATTGGTGTCCTTGGATAAAGGAGAACAGGGGGAGGATGCAAAAAAGAAAGCCAAAGAACATTCCAGACGTCACGAAGAAAAAGCAATAGGAAAGTAAAAGGGAACCGAACTTGGAGAAATTTCACAATAGACAACATTTAAATTCTTTATAACAACGCAACCACTGTGTACTGTGGCTTCAGGATTTTGTGCCATAAACATGGTGGGTACAAAAAACGTAGCTCCACATTGTTTTCTGGGCACACGGACAAAGTTGATCAGGAGTCTGAGTATCCAAAACGTAAAGACACGACTACTTTGAAACATCTCGAGCTGGGGATTGTGTTCTTTTCCATATGTTTTTATTTTGAAGGAATAACCTCCCGTGCATAATAATTACTTCACACTGGTAAACAAACCTGGAGAAGCGCAATGGCTGGCTGCAACCCACGTCGTTCCCGCTTGCGGTGAGGGAGCACGAATTGCGTTCTCTCTCAAAACAGCAGCCGCCCGGAAGTCCTGCCGAGGGGCGGGAAGCGAGCGCCTGCCCAGCTCCCCTGGGCTAGTGAGGCCGCGAGGCCTGGGACGCACGCTGCAGGGACCCAACCCCGGGGCCCTACTGGGTCACCGCCATAGCCGCGGGTGCAGCCCCTGGCTTGCCCGGGGAAGGGCGGGGGCGGCGTGCAGGGCGTCCTTTTGGCTGCATGGGCTCTGCGCTTCGGCCTCGCACAAACCCACGCGCCCCAGCTGGGAGAAGAGCGCGAGGGCCTGGTCTCCTGCGCCATCAGCGCTCATGAGAGAGATGGGCCCGCCCCGATGCCCATGTCCCCCCCCCACGCCCCCCGGACCGGCTGTGTGTTGAAGGATCACCAAGTGGTGACGTGAGTGTTCGAGACCAAGGGCCAGAGCTAAGCATTAGAGTGTTTGGAGTCCACGCTCTCGAAGCCTCGAGATTGCAGTTCGTCCCTTGGACCGAATTTGGAGTCGTCTAGGGGCGCAGAGACAGGCGGTCAGCGGCGAGGTGGGGGTAATGGGCAGCGCTGGTTTGAGGAGTCTCTTCTACCAGCGACCTTCAGCGAATAGAGCACGGGGTTCCGTCTTGGTGTCCCAAGATACGGGACCTAGGGAGCTGAAGGGTTCGCAGGCACTCGGGCTGGAGTTTGAACTTCGCCGCTGAGTAGCTGTAACCGTGGATCGTTTGACACGTCTTGGTCTCAGGTGGCTTATCTGTCCAAGGGAGGTTGGTGCACGTAGGACCCGAGAGACCAGACGGCTGGAGGCGTTTTAGACCTTGCAAAGCTCTGTCCAAAATTAAAGGAAAGACGGTTTGCTCAGCCTGGACGTGCGCGGGGTCTCATCGCTCCCGACGCCGCTCCGGATCCCTGCGCTCTGCCGGAGTTCCTGTGCAGGGGGAGCTCCGGGAGGTCGGGGTTTCGCGAGAGTCCTTTCCCGGCAGGTCTCTCCGGAGATTCTTCTAGATAAGCGGGCCCGGCCGCGGTGAGCCCGCGGTCGCGGAGAGAACTCGCCTGGGAGGATCCCACCCTTTCCGTGCGCGGTCACCTTCTGCTCGCCTCGTTCCATCCGTCGCCGCGTCTCCGAAAACTGCCCCCAACCCTTCCGAGCGGCTTCTACCTCTCTTCACCCGCAACCTCCCGCCTTGTCAGAGCTCCTCGTGGGTGGCAGGGTGGGGTCCGAGCAGCCCCCTCTGCACCCTTACAGAGGGGTCCCTTCTTTCCTCCGGGAGCCTACGGGGCCCTCCAGGACGGCTGGGTCTCCCTGCCCTCCTGGGGAGGTGGAAAGAGGGTGGCGAGAAGTGTTTGTGGGAATGGGTGGACACAGTTGGGAGACTTTGGGGGAAATTTACCCCCTTGGCAATAATGCAAAACACCGGGCCAAACGTTTCCTAGGCAAATACCAAACCAAAACCACAACCCCACCGCCTTCCCACTCGTGGCAAGCTCTTGGTGCTGCCCACTCGGCAGTCGCTAGCGCTTCCGCATCGGGGCCATTTCGTTCAGTCTTTGCCCATCCATTGCGGAGAAGGCCTGGGAGCTCCTTTGCGTCCCTCCCCTGGGTCGCTGGTCCCCTAGCGGGTTCCGCAGACGCCCGCTGGAAATCCAGCCCTGGACGTGGCTGCCCGGCTCTGATTCCCGATTCCCTCGAACATCTTTCCGAGGGCACGCTTTCCTCGGACAAGTCCTCCAAGGATTCTTCTCCCGCCCTACGATACCAGCTCCTGCCAGGTGCTTTTTACAAACGTCTTGGCCCTGGCATGGCCCCAGGAGATGCCATGCGAGCCACGTTATCTGGGTCCTGCCCCAGCCCGGCGGGACGCAGCTGTGAGCTAGCTCCAGCAGCCGCAACTTAATTCTCTTCCCCTTGGGGTACGTTTCCCGGGAAAAATCTCTCCAGGGTCCCATCCCACCATCCCTGAGGGGAAAGGAAAATTTGAATCTGTATAGAAAACGCTCAATTTAAGTTCAGGGTGGGGAAGTGGGCGGGACAAAGGCTGCTTATTTTAATTGAATGTCTCTCCCCTGGAAACGAGGCAGTGGTGGATAAAGGGCAAGTTTGTGCACTTTATCAGCAGAGGAATTCCTCGAGGGAGAAAAGGTGCAGCAAACGGAGAACACAAAAAGCGTCCAGTCAAATGCTGAGTTTTTCCAGTTTTCCCTGAAGATGTTTCTGCTGAAAGGCCTGTGATTTGAACTTTCTGCGGATGATGTATGAAGGGAGCTAAAGAAAAAGAAGGAAGGGGTGTGGGGCGGGGAGGGAGAGGGTGGGCATGAAATCTTGTGTGCGCAGTGTGCGGCGTGGGGGTCTGTGTGCCGGGAGCGGGGGCGCAGCGGTGGGGGCCGAGAGGAGTGGAGAACGAAACGCAGGCTAATTGGCTTAAGCAATTTTGCCAGCGCTGGAAAAGGTCATTGAAGGAGTTCGCTGCATAAAATAAATAAATAAATAAAAATAATAATCTTAAAAAAGAGTGCCGGGCATGCGCACAGCGAGGATGCCATATTGGAAGGAGGCTGTAGTGGGAGCGGGAGGACGAGAGCAAAGCGTGCGAGGGAGGTGGCGGCGGGGAGCGGGCAGGCGGGCGCGATCGCGGGCGCGGAGAGCCAAGGCGAGCCAAGGAGCGAGCCAGGGGGCCCGGGCGCCCTATACGGCGGTGCCAGGGTGCGGGGCCTTCCTCCACGCCGCGGGGAGGACAAACTTCACCAGGTAGGACGCCGTTCGGGCCGCCGCTCCCGGCACCCAGCCTGACCCGGGGGAGCTCTCCCGCTGGCAGGTTGAGCGCGCCGGGCAGCTTTCTTTCCAGCGGGTAAAAAAAAAAAAAAGGGGGAAGTCCAGAGCCCGCCGGGCGTGGGGGGTTGGGGAGACGAGGAAAAGAGGAGGGAAGGAGGAAAAAACAAAAACAAAAAACGCCACCACTCCCGCGAAGCCGCAAACTCCGCTCTGCGCCCCGGGCTGTCATTTTGGCTCCCCCTTCCCAGCCTCCGCGTTTCTGGGCTTTGCGAAGCTCGGCGGTGCGGGAGTCCGCCGGTAGTTGCAAAGTGTGTCCTCCGTGAGCGCCCGCCGTGCCGTGGAGCTTCCCGCGCCGCGCACCTTCCTCATTCACTCCTTTTAGCAACGGGCCGCCCCTGGCCCCTCACTCCCTTGCTCGCCCTGGTTCCTTTCTTCTTCTTTTTGGTGGGTGTGTGGAGGTGTGCGTGTTGAGAGGTGGGGGGAGAAGAAAATGGTGGTGGGGGAGGATTGGAGAACAGCAAAATATTAAAAATCGTATAAATCTTTGCAATCGCCCTTTTGGACACATTTGTCTATTCAGCTAAAATGAAATTGTCAGTAGTAGTTTCGGAGCGTGCTCCGGCAGGGATGATCTTTTTGTGTGCGTGTGCTTAAGTAATATCCTGTCACTTGGGGCTTTCCTCTTGCCTATACTCTTGTGGCCTTCTTTCAAAATTACCTATGTGATCCGGCTTTGGAGTTTATTTTCTCGGTGTGTGTGTCTTGATGAAATCCGCCCCCCAAAACAACTGCGAACTGCTAGCTAGATTTATTTTGACCCCGGGCGGCAGGAGAGGTTTAGCTGGGGAGTGGGGAGCTTTGGGGGTGGGAAGTGGTTGCGGTGCTCTTGCTGAACAGCAGCACGTCCATAGCCGGATCCATACGTGAGTGTTCTTGGAAGCGCTACAACTGCGGTGAATGAGTATTTATAAACCGTGCCAGTTTCAATATGGCGGGCTAAGGTGTCCTTTAGAAACTGAAAATAAAGGTTTTGAGGTGGGAAAAAACCCAACCGGAGTTGCCATTCCTTAATTTCGACTCTCTTTGGTTACACCAGGAGCTACTTTAGCGAATTAAGTGGGAAAAGAGAGAGGGAATGAGCTGCCCTAGGTTTTTTCCGTGGTGAGAGAGAGTCTGTGTAAAGTCCATTGCCAGAGGGGAGAGGGGTGGAGAGGTGGTGGGCGGAGGGCTGCGAGTGGCGCAGATGGGGCACCCAAGCACACTCCTGGCTGTGCGTTTGGATGAATGTGCATGCCTGCGTATGCAGTTCGGGGGGGGTGGTGGGGGGTGGGGTTGCCCAGAGCGCCTTGGAACCAGACCCTGCCATGATTTGACGTGACAAACTGCTGACACGTGGTGAAAAATACATGAGGGCAGAGGTAATAATTTATTTCGGCTTTCCAAGAGACGAGTTCTTTTCTCTCCTCCCTATATGCTGGATCCTGTGCGGTTAAAGCCCCGAGTAAATGGAGCAGGGGGAGGTGTTCATCAAAAGGACTAACTGTCCACGGTCTTCGGTGCCATAGCGCTGGAGGCGCCCGGAGAAAGGGGTGTGTGTGTGTGTATGCAAAAGGCGCGCTGCACTAAGCCGGGAGCTCCAGCTTCTCGCGCCTGGGTGCGATGGAAGGTGGGGGGTGGGGGGTGGGGGTGGGGGAGCGCTGCGGGGGTGTGGGGAGGGCGGGCAAACCTGGAGTGGCAGAAAAGCAAGGAACCTAGTCCAGAGGAATGGGGTCAGGACTGGGAGCTGCCCCGGTCACTTTTTGGGAACGTGGGGGATGGGGGACAGCGGTTTAGGAAGAAAGGGTCCCTTCCTCAGGATGGGCTCGGAGAGGGCAGTCCTCGGGCCGTGGCGGACGAGCAGGCAAGGGCTATACTTCGGGGGGTTTGTGGCGGCCAGGGGCCGAGGAAAGGCCAGATCCGGGACCCGAAAGTGTCTGGGAGTGGAGCTGGGAGGGCTAAAATGAAGCCGGGCCGGGGAATGCAAGGAAACCAGAGCTTGGAGGAGAGTCCCCCGGAATGTCGGTACCTAGCTTGGCTGGGAACCGACTCCCCGATAGGGGTCGCCCATGGCCAGGACGTGGCGGCCTAGCGGAGGTCGCACGGTGGTGTCCGTGGGAGGGTCTCCGGAGGGCGGACCCCGGGGGCCGTGCGAGCCCGGCAAGGGTAGGTCCCGGAGCCAGCCTTCGGAGCCTGCGAGCCTGACCGCGCAGCTGCCAAGTTCCCCCAGATGTTTGAAAACAGGATGAGAAAGAGAATGTTGGCTACGTTTGTCGTTACTGCAGAGCGTGGCGTCTGGGCACTTGTAGGGGCCTAGAGGGGGATCTAGAGGGTCGGTTGTTACTGCCACTTAGTCCGACACAGACTTGTCTAAGGGTCTCTTCCTCGCGGTGTCCCGGGGGTGGGGTAGCGTCACCAGCTTTGGAGACTCGGTGACACTTTTCTCCTCCCCCCCTGGGTGCCAAGGCAGAGCGATTGGCAGCGCCCCAGCCAAGACGCAATTCGCTCCCCCGGACCCAGCGCGCGCCCGGGCCCCTACAGCCTGCGCGTCCCGCGTTTTCCTGCGCGGGAACAGCTCTCCCAGGGGCGACCGAGGCGGCTTCGCCTAAGTGGAAACCAGCCTAAAATGGCTCTGTGCTTGTAAACGGCCGATTCAGCCGCGAACCCCTCCCCTCCTCCTTCTGACGTCGCAGTCGACGAGCGCACAATTAACTCCAACGCCCCGAGCCCGCGATTTTGCATCCGGCTGCGCTGTGGACGTGAATGCACCATCCATTACAAAGAACGTTCTACCGGATTCTTTCAGGGTCCGGGTTTCCTTTTATTCTGGGGGAGGAGAGGAAGGAGGGAGGAACGGAGACGTGGTTAGGAGCCAGGACGACCACTGCCTCTGGAATCGAGGGGGCGCAGAGACCTGCGGCGCTGCGGAGCTGGAGACCTCCACGTGTGAAGTACCCACTAATCCCCGCCGACGCGGCGCTGGCTGTGCAGGACTGCCAGCCCCACCTGGGACTTGTTCTGGATGGTACTTTTGGTGCCCGGGAGTCCTGAGACGGGAAGCCTGGGAAACTGTCCCCAGACTTCACAAGTCTTGTTTGCAGTTTCGCTTTCGTGATTTTCGGCATCTTTGGATTTCCAGAGTTGGGTGGGATTCCGGAAGGGCCAGGCGCCAGGGACCGTGCTGCTACTGTGCTCGTTCCTCCTTTCGGCGCAGTAGTCAGACTCTGCACCGATCCTACCTTTTACCCCCATCAGCTCCTCTTCGCCTTCTTCGACCTCGCTGCCTTTGGAGAGGTTGGGGTCCCCCGGCTCGCTCTCCTTGCCGTCCGCGCCGGGGAGAGCGCCACCTCCCGCCGCATTTGCGGACTCCGTCGGCTGAGCAGGAACGAAACCGCTTTGCTACCGGGGCTGAACCTGCTTTCATCCGGATCCGTCGCCGCTGGCCTCCACACTCCTTATCCCTCAGCTCTTCGATCCTTGCACAGTAGCTCAGGGAACTGGGAGGCCCGTTGGCGTTGGCTATACCAAGCGAACGGATCCATGTTTCACCAGGTTGGAGAATGGGAAAACAGGCTTAAATTCGGCATCATTTCCTGGGGAGGCTATTGGGGGAGGGGAAGGAGTGTGACCCTTATAGGAGTGGGAGAGGAGTATTGGGGGAGGGGAGGGGAGGGGAGGGGCAAGGGATTGCTGGCTGCGCCCTCCTTTGAGATAGATCTGTTACTTTCTCTACTTTTAGAATTGCCTTTACTCTCTTTGCTCCCTTCCATAAGTAGTGTGTGAGAGCTTTATCTTAGCTCGGTGCTGGAACTAAACCACCTGCCTGAAGGAAGGGGGAGAGACGCCCACGCACACCTGAGACCTTGGTCCCCGCATCAAAGTTTTTCCTGTGCGCAGGACTCACTGTGCCAGCGCAAAAACGTTTTTCCCGTCCCAGGGAAAAGTGTATCCGCTGCCTGTTTGGTTGCGTGTTGCTCTAGAACCCCCATCTAAGGCCTGCAGAGGCAAGAACTGAATATTCCCCATTTTTCCTCAGGAAACGGGCACCTTGAACCTCAAACAGGCCATCCTGCTAGGAGATGAATTTCGCTAATGATGGGAGTAATGGATTGGAGAGAGTTTTTCCTCTTGACTTTTCCTTGCAGAAATTATGGACTAACTTTTTTTTTTTTTTTTAACTCTGTTAGATATAAATAACTAGCTTCAGGATTCTTGATTTAAAAAATAGAAAACCAAAGTAGGTCTCTGAAGAAAGAGAGCTGAAACCTTGGCGATCTTAAGAGCCTTCTCTGTTCTCCTTTTTTATCATAAGGGCTTCCAGTGTTTTTCTGGGAATATTAAACGTTTATCAAATCTCATTTCTGCCCACTCTAGTTGAAGTGGCATTTTTCAGCTTTCTTTACATGCCATTGCCCCCAAATAACTTGCCAAATTGAGAAGAAATGCTGAGTGATGGAAACATTGTTTTCAGCAGCAAGTGAATGAGGATTCCATTTAATTAATACATGATGATTTGGGGATCTAAGAAGGCCATACAATGGAAATTCCAACTGCCTAGTGCTTTACTTAAGCTTGAAAGTTTTTCTAAGTATAGAAAACTAAGAATATTTTTAAACAGTTTAAACAAAAATTGTCTTCTATGGGATTTGAATTATCTTCACTTTTAGTATAGTAGGTTTAGACAACATTTCTCTCCACTTTTTACTGTTCAGAACTTTGGAGTCCATGTAACAGCAGTGGTAAAAAAAAAAAAAGTTTTTACCATATTTTAAAATAAGGTTCTCGTACCAGAATGAGATTGGAATTTAATTCAAGACACATTTTGAAGTTTTCCTAATTGTGCTTATATCTACCTTGCCTCGGTAGCAACTTATTGTCCCCATCCTGCAAAAAAATAAAATTTAGTGAAATTATGCTTGTCACAACAAACCAGAAAGTCAGTCGTGCATTCAGGTTGCTGACCCGGGGTCCACCAACCCCAGCTTGTAAGGAAGATTCCTCACCGAGAAGGAAAGAGGAGAGACTCAGGAGGTCTGGCTTTTGGTTTCAGAGCTCTATCGGTATGACCCTGGACAAATTATAGCATCTTCCTGAGCATCAACTTCCTTATTGACAAAATAGAGATTGTCTATGGTCTTCCTGAAAAGATCTTGATGCTGCTACCTGGAAAAAAAAATGCAGCCATGCTTCAAGGGATTCATTTCTCGGACTCATGTCCACAGACTACAATGAAAACACGACTGGCCTAGCTAGCAATTAGTTGAGAGGATATCTGTGAATACAGTTACCACCAACTGCAGAAGTAAAGTTGTGTTACTGTTAAGGGATAGAAGTTCTCCATGAAGTCATGTTTCCATTTATGCTCTAGAAAAGGTGAGGTGTGGAGAAGTCAAAATTGAGGCACGTACAAATATTGCCTTCATGAATTACATCGGTCCTGGCGTGCACTGAGCTAGGTTAGCGTGTCTTTGAATTCAAGCCATGGAACAACATCTGACTTGGTTTGCTCTAATAATTCTTAGGACTAAAGGGGACCATACCAGATGGACCTCTGCATCCAGCATCCCAGACAGGAGGGTGTTTGGACTTCACTCCCTAATATTTATAGTGTGGGTAGATGACTACAGCTGGTCCGATGATCCAGTAAGTGAAAAATCAGCTCTGACGCTCAAGATGTTCCATTCCCAACAGGCAGTACTTCCTTTCCTTGTGACACAAAATATGTCCTGGACATAAGACAAATATTCTTGTTGGTTAAAACAAGTGTTGACTGTATTTAAGTCAGTGTAAACAAGATGTTTATAGACAGGTATCATAAATGAGGAGAGTTACTCAACTTGGAATTTTCATATAACAAGGAATGTTACATGATTTATGTCAAGTTACCAAATAAAGTTCTTTAGGCTTGGTTTTGCATGGGAAGATTTGTGTTGTGATGAAAACATGCCATCACCACCTTCCCCATCTGATTAGCCTGTAGTGAAAATGTGCTGCTTCACCATACATTGTCAGTCAGGGTCATTTGTGTTAATGGATAAGATGACAGGAATCAGAAAGTCTTACTTTCTTGCCACATGGTTTCCATTCATGTGATAAGAGAGATGTTTTTAGCACTGATTGAAGAAAGAATCCATTGTGCTTTTCAGTTTCATTCCTTTCTGATTTCCTTAAAAACAAAAATGACACATTTTGGTAGATAGAGTGCTTGTTTTTAAAACATTAGATGAATCCTGTAAAGTAGGGCAAATAATGTCAGCAGTTGTGGCTAGAAAAGAGAGAAAGTGTGGAGCTGGTGGGCAGGGGGAGGTGGGGACAGATTTTTATCCTGTGACTCTTCCCCTGTAGGTTTATTGGCCAAGAAAAAGACATCTTATAAAAAGATATTGAAGTATGCCTTCTCTGCTTTCTGTGAAATTTGGCAAAGATTTTCCTCATTTCAGTCAAAACTAAAGTTTGAATGGAATCACTGCAAGATAAAACACAAGGGCCTGAAATTCTAAAAGCAAGTTCCTATAAAGTCTCATTTTAAATATAATTTTAAAAGAAGGACATGTGGATCTGTATGTCTCAGGCTTAAAATTGTGGAACTAACCTGATTTGTAGTTAATCTATATATTTACATAATTATATATAATTTAAAAAATTAAAATAAGTGGTATTTAATTAAACATCTATTTGCCAGCCACTCTTCTTACTGCTTTACATTTATATTTCATCTACTTATAAGAATTTTAGCGCTCCCATTTTATAGATGAGTAGGCTGAGGCTTGCCCTGTGAAACTTGTCCAAAGAGAGTTAGAATTTGAACCTTACTCTTCCATTGTTTTGAAATTGCAACTACCATGTAGTGATTGTGTGTAAGACACGCCTTGCACTTAAAATGCATTAGCTTATTTAATGTTTGCAGGTTGGTGCTGTTATCTTCATTTTATCAATAAGGAAATTGAGTCTTTGGAGAGGTTATGCAGGTCTTACAAATAGTTTTTTTTTTTTTTAGCATTTAATTTTGAAATGGAGTAACCCTAGAGGATTTTATGTTGCGTTTAGTTTAGATAGTTATGGGAGATCAGAGCTCTTCAATGAACCTTAGGTCACATGTTTTTAAATGTGAACATGAAAATACTCAGTGTTCCTGGGTTAGGTTTGAAAGTTGTTTACTGTCCTCTGAATTGAGGATTTGAAAAATACTGAATTTCTAAAATTCCATCACCATTAGAAAATTGGTTTTAATATAAATCACTTTTATTTCCCCCCTTCTTCTCAGAAAGATGTTGTAACTAATGTAAGTGCAAATAAGTATAAAAATTCTCAAGTCCGGGAGAAGTAGAGAGAGTAGAAATCAAAAAGATGCTATTTAAAATGAAGTGAGTGGGGAGCCTAGAATTTTCCCTTTTTTTTTTTTTTTTTTTTTTTAGCAGTGTTGGCTACTGATGAGAAGAGGTTTTTTTTTTAGATTCAACTTTGAATTTTTGGTCTTTTGTTGGATTTTCTTCCCATGTAGAAAACTGACGGCAAAAAATAAAAGCTGCTCTTTATGTGTGTGCTATGTCAATACTGTCTTGTGTCTTCTCTGTGGTCTGATTGGCTGGTCAACATATATCCTTTCCTTGGTATGGTCGACCTCCGGCTATGAAGCTGACAAACCAAAGCTTTACTCTAAGGGAGTGGAAATTAATTTCACTTCTTTTAAAGCACCAGAGAAAAAGTCAGTTTTTTGCCAAATCGAAGTAGCTGAGTTTTCAGAGAAATTGGCTTTTGGCATTATGTTAGAAAGTGCACTACATATGTGGTAAATAAAACATAGTCTGTTGGTTATAGTGAACCAAATTTTGGGAATTCAGAAACCCTAATTCTGGTCAGAGACTGGCCCTATCACTTTTATTTTAATCTTCGACCTCCCCTGTATTTGATTTTTTCCTGTGAATAGAATCCTTGCTAGGCACAAATTATTATTATTATTATTATTATTATTATTATTTTTTAAGATTTTATTTATTTATTTACTTGTTTATTTGCTGTGAGTTTTTCTGTGTCTGCTTGGGTCATCCCGCTGCATCAACTCACTGAGCCGCGCGGGCCAGCCGCCTTCACCAGGAGGCCCCGGGAACCGAACCCGGGGCCTCCCATATGGTAAACGGGAGCCCTATCTATTGAGCCACATCCGCTTCCCATAGGCACAAATTATTTTAAAAACCTGCTTTAAAAGGTAAAAGACATGTGTAATTACTTTTATGGTATTATGACAAATACCCTATCTTTTTATTTGAGAAAAAAAAAATCTCTTTGACTTTTTTACAAGGTGCATAACAATTGTAGAGGAAGCATTTGTGCTATCAGTCATTTTTCTTTTTTCCCATCTCCAGAGTGGAAAGGATGTTTCCCTCAAAGGTTTTTTTTTTCTTTCTTTTTAACGTTTATATTCAGTAGTAGTCATCTTGTCTGTGCACGAAACAAAAACACTCACTGGGCGTGCAACCTTAAAAGGCTCTGCCACTTGATATAAATGGTGCCAGTTGGCGCGTGGCTTAGGTTAGAGCTCTTCAATTAAAAAAGACAGACATTCATAGGAAACTGTTCTAAACAGCCTTCCAGTTGGTACTCTGAAAGAGACACATTACTTATGTGGAATGCTTGAAGAAACGTTTCAGAAAATGGAGTTCTGTAGAGATGGTGACAGACAAGGGTTTGGCACGTCGAGGGGGATGTAGTGAAAAGCACCATGCTAAAATTTAGTTTGGGTTAGTGTGGTATGGGCATTCTTTTCTACAGGGAAGAAACAAGATTTGCTTTTCCCAAGGGCAGAGGAGTGGGAAGGAGGAATCTCAGAAAGAAGGCAGTTGGGGAGGAATATGAGGTCATACCTGGAGATACTTAACCTGCAAATGTTGGAAGGGGAGGTCAGGGATCATGACTGTGATAAGAAATCCAGAGGACAAACATTTAGTTTTTAGGGAGCCTACACCTCTTTTATTAATTGATATCATTACATTAATTCCCTGAGATAAACTTCTGCTTATAGAGATGCTCTAATCATAGTTATTCTTTTGTAATATTATTTCTTATTTACAAATGAACACATTAATCTTTAACAATAAATGTAGCATCACTGCTCCAACTCTAGATATATGTTGAAAGCTGGAGTTTGGATCACGCTTTGCTCATTTGGCCTAGATTTCTTTGTTAAGATTTTACACTGACAAGTCAACATGATTTTAGCTGTTGGGAACCGGAGTCCGTTTATCTTTGTTCATCTCACTTGCAGTCCTCAGCCTTAATTTTCCAGTTAGCCCAATCAAGAAGAGGCTTTTCAAGTTGCAAATGTATAAAAAGGTGTGTGTGTGTGTATGTGTATGTGTGTGACTTGCCTCCCAGGGTTTTCTTTTTGTTTTTGTTCTTTTGGTGATTTTTCAAATGTCTATAATGTGGCAGGAGGGAATCCCAAGGATTTAGTGTTTTTATTCAGAATCTCTCTACTGGGTAAAGGCATTTCCAAAGAGAGGACTTTCCTAACTTAATAGGGGGCAGTTGGCCTGACTCTTCTGAGAAGCCTTAACATCAATATGCTAATTAAAAAGAAAAAAAGAAGGCAAGTAGAATGCAGCTGGTGATGGTTTAATATTGAAGCTGACACTTTTTAAGGCCTTCTAAGGCTTCATGCCCTGGTGCATCTAATCTCTGCCAAGTGCACTTCCCCTGATTTTTAGGGAAGGAGATGTGAACGGCTGGATGCCATCACTTTAATAAAAGCTGACAGTTGTGGAGCAACTTTCTTTTTTCTCGTCTCTTCTCCAGTCCACTCTCCATCGCACTATTATTGAAATCGAGCCAACACTGGGATCAAATGTATGGATTATGGCACTTCATATTGATACTCTGAAGGCAGGAGAAGGCTGTGTGTAAAGTAACAGTATTTGGAACTTTGAGATTTGGTCCTTGCCTTTCATTGTCTTCAAACTTTAACTATGTTTTCTTCTTCCTAGCCAGCTGTAAAATGCAAAACATTCTGCTCTTGTCCCCTTTTCATGTCTCTCCTGACTGTAAGCTATAGGGACTTGGTACGTTTGAGCAGCCAGCTGGGCATTTGGGGCCATTTGTCAGCTGGCCACATCTTAGTTGTCTATTGTCTCCTGGCCATTTTCCAATTCTGCCTCTTAGCCTGAGGAAACTCCCTTTGTCCTCTCCTCTTCAAACCTTGTTCTTTTCTCTAGGCCCCAGTTCAGGTCTTTCATGAAAGCTTTTGTGACCCACCTTAGGCCAAGGTGAATACTTCCTTCTTTGAGTCTCTATTCTGTTCTAGTGAATGTATTATTCTCTCCTGTCATTTACATTTAATTTTAACAAGAAAGGAAAGTGAATACTCTGTAGTTCCTGAAATGTTTGAGTGGGAGGTGAGAAGTGAGGAGGCATGGAACAGACAACTTATTTTGCAGATGAGAACAGTTTTGCTTGTCAAGTGGTTAAAAAGCTAAGAGCACATTCTGGTGTTAAGTTATATGTTATAATATAAACCCAAGCCCTCTGTTTTGTCCTCCAGTGTTTTCCATGTTCTCTACAGCCTAAAGTAAATTAGGGTGTTTTTTTTTTTTTTAAAGTCCTTTATATAATGACTTGCATTTGGACTCCAGTAAAGAATTATATCATGATGCATTTAAATGATATAATTTACAAAATTTGATGTATGCCCAACTTTATGGATATATTTGTGGCTTCAAATAAAGTAAAAGCCACCCGAAGTGCCCTTGGTGGTTTTATGAATCCCCAATTAGATCACAAAACTCTGCAACTGAGTTTCACTCTTTGGCTGCTTTCCTCTGAGGTGGGCAGGCAGCGTGGTGCTTTTCATTGTTGGTATCTTGGAGCACTACGTGAGGAGGTGCTGCTTGAGGCATTTTAGTTGTAGACATTTTCAGCTCAGTGGCCTCCCTCAGGTATTACTTCTGTGCATCTGTCGGGCTTGAAGTAATCAATTGATAAGACTCACTCAGAAATGAGTAGACATTCTCTGCATGTTCGGCTACAGAAGGTTTCCTTCTAAGGTTTCTTTACCTTTCAAGTTCCCATGACTGCATATGCAACACAACACAACACGTGATCTAGTTAACCTAATATGACTTAGTTGCACATGTTGGGTAATGTGAAACACAACTCTGGTGGAATAAAAGTTCGCTTAGCTTTGTTAACAGACTTGGATTGATACTGTGATTTATTCCTCTTAACATTTGTAGGTGAAGGGGAGGGAAGTCCAGTGTTTGGGGTTTGTCCAAAATGCCAGGACCAAGTGTGATTATGTCTGTGCTAATTCTGAAACTCATGCTTCTTTCAAAGACCCCATGAGCAAGCTCTTCTGTGCCATGAATTTCATGTAGCTCAGTCATGTGCTAAGAATGGTTTACCTTTGTGGCTTGGATGCCAGTTTGTGCTACAAGAAAAACCCTATATTGCTACCATGACATAAAGTTCTGTTGTATAGGAGTATTTAGTTGAGTATTTCAAAGCCTCATCCTTCTTTATAGCTAGTGAAGAGTTACACGTACATAAATAACTTGTAAGTAAATAGTAAATAAATGGACTTTCAAGAGGGCGCTTGGCTGCTCTGCACTCTGGGAGCTCTCTTCTCTTGAGCAAGTGAATTGTAAGACTCATGCCTCTCATTTTGCACACACCCATATACACCATATAAGGTGATTTAACGCGTTTCATACTTGTGTAATACGTGCTGTTCAATTGGGAGATTAAAAGGTGCTGTTAAAACCACAAATTAGAAGACACGGGATGTTATTGGGGGAATAGTCGACTGGTATTTACTCCTTGACTATCTATTATCTCTAACATCTTATTTCCTAGTATTGAGGCATGAATCTGATTGTAAAAAATTAGCATTTCTTCTGCTGGAGCAGCAATTTGTGTCAGATTTCAATCTATTTTGAGTGAAAACCAATGAAGCCTGGTTGAAAAATGGTGAGTAAATTGCTGCCCTAATCAAGGTAAATCAAGCTCTGAGCATATGGCGGATGGCAAAATTCCATGAACCTTCTGCCCGAAGCAATCAGCTCATCTCACTTGATGATGGAATAAGGCAGGACCTGTCTCTTCTTCGGAAGGCAGAGAGGTGGCTGGTAAGAGTGGGGAGGAGATGTATTTAGTCAGGCATTATTAGCAGAGTAATCTGGGTGACAGCATGAATATAAATAGAAGGACACTCACATTGATAATAGCTCTTGGCACTTAATGCAGCTTTTCATCTTCAAAGCCTTTTACAAGGATGGCTCTTCCATATACTCCTGATCGAAGACTTTTATTTGCATGTTGCTTCTTCAGCACAGGGAAGCAGTGATTTTCAGAGATCATGTTTTGGTCACAAATTTAGTTTGCATCCTTCAGAATCCTCTGAGATTTTCCATTTTGATTAGTATTTGGAAAGGTCTGAGCTTTGATTACCTATCCTGCAATCATTTCGAAATTCTTGGAGTGTGCAATGAGGCAGTGTGGTCTGTCTTTTAGCCGTGCTACATTTCCAAGGGCAGCCAGAGCATGTTTGAAATTTCATAAGCTTTTAGTTTAGACCTTCACATTTTATTTTCTCCCTGCTGAGAAAACTGAGTTATGTCAAAAACAAGCAATTGCAACCCTTTTCCTGTTTCAGAGTAGCAAGCCTGGAATTAGGAGTGGGACTCTGCTTTGCAAAACTCTTTATAGAAAAACCAGCCTTCCTCTCCCCACATTTAAGTGACTTTGCCGAAATATTATGTCTTTTAGTACAACTATGATAGAGGTCTTTGGTGAAGAACGACTTTTATCTTAAACAACCCAGCCACAATCTTCTTTTCATAAAGCACTAGTTCTCAAGGTGTAGCATCAGCCTCACCTGGGAACTTGTTAGAAATACAAATTATTGGGCCCCACCACAGATCTACTGAATCAGAAACTCTGGGTATAAGTCCCATCAAGCCCTACTGGGTATTCAGATGCACCTTAAAGTTTGAGAACCACTGATGCAGTTGATGAAATTGGATTTAGGAATTGGAAATAGGTGGTGCTCACCTCACTTCTTTATGGAGCTTAGGGTCATGCTGGGGCTCCCCCATTGTGGAGACTTCATACTTGTTGTGGCTTAACCACCTTGGTGGGCATTGATAGGAAAAGTGATCTGTAAAAAAACCAAAGACAGCATTTGGTATTACTGATAGTCTTTTAGAGAAAATGGAGAGTACCTTTTGAGTTCCCCAGAAACAATCTAAACATGGTCACTACAAAATGATTAAAATGGAGCTGGTACTTCTGGATTGGACATGCTAGGGCTTAAGGTGGGCTGTGTTTCAGCAACCCAAAGTTAAGAGAGGCGTAAAGAAGGTTGGGCATGGTTTGTGTCTGAAGGAGTATCTGGCGCTAGCGGAGTAGCTTCGTGGTCTGGGAAGCCAGCTGCAGATTCACTTTCATGGGACCTCCATATGTGGGATTCAGGGAGGCCCTGGAAAGGAACACATTAATCCCAGAAAAAGTCCCCCTTGGCCAGGACTTAGTGTCGGGAACACATCTTAATGACAAAGAGAGATCTGAAATGTTTGTTGTGGTCCTCCAGTTACCCCTACTGTAAGAAAATGTGAACAGGGATATGGGGGTGGGGTGGGCAATTTGGGTATGTTCCTGTTCACAGTGGAATGCCTTGTAATGATAAAATCAGAAGACATGATAAAATCAGAAGACACTGGATTTCTAAACCATGCAGACATCATTGTTATCCCTTTATAAACCTACTTAAAATGACCCCAAGTTTAATTATTGCTTAACTCAAAGGGGATATGTGGACAGTCACCATAGTTCCTCTTTCTGTGACTTTTCTAATTAAATGAAAGTTTGCTGTCCTGAAACGTAGTCTTGTACATAGAAGAATTTAATATATGATAAAGACAGGATAAAAAAAGCCCCACTGGAATGGGAATGGATTATTTAAACGATGATGTTGGGGCAATTGGTTGTTGGAGGAATGTCAGCTCAGAGCCACACCTCACAAGATATTTGAGCATAAATTCCCCATGTGTTAAAAATTTAAACGTGAAAGCTGAAATCCCAAAGAAGTTGCACTTTGGGTATCTTAGGGTAGGGAGGACTTTTTAAGAAAACAAGTCCTAGAAGAATTAAAAGGGTCGATAGATTTGACTAAGTGAAGAAAAAAACAAAACAGATCAAGGTTCTGAATAGTCAAAAGAAACGACTCAAGGGCAAAATTGGGAAAAATATTTATAATAATTTTGTGAGATCAAATGTGTGGGCTCTTAACCAATTCATAAAAAATACTAATAGAGTTGTAATATGGAAAGGGATGTGAACAGACAGCACATGAGAATTATAAATTAAGTAGACTGTATACCATTTTTGAATATCATATGGAAAAAGGTGAAAGGAAAGCAGTATTTATGTCTGGGGAAGATATTATATTTAGACACATTCTCTCACATACTGTTAGACAAAGTTTGAGTATAGCAGTCTGGATAGCATTTTAAGCATGTTTAAACATGTTCCTCTATTTTGACTCCATAATCTAACTTCTAGGATTCAACATTAAGGAAACATCAGAAATGTAAATAGGACTTTTGGCTGAGGGTGATAACCACAGCATTGTTTATAATGGTGAAAAAAACAAACAAACAGCACCCCAATTTAATGGTTGCATTAGGAAAATGGTAAATCAATTATTTCTTACTCATAATAACAATTATATAGCCATTTAAAATCACGTGTCCAAGCAATTTTTGTGACATGGGGAAATGCTTCCTATGTAATATTTAATGAAAAAAATGGATCAGAATTCTATATGAATGCAATTTAAAGATCCATAGAGGAGGAAATACTGTAAATATAAACATGATTATCCCCAGGTGTTGGAATTAAAGTGACTTTAATTAGTTCCTTTGTAATTTTACTTTTCCAAAGTTTCTACAGAGAGTGTGTATATCTCTTATAGTAAGAAGAAAAGTGAGCATTCAAAAAGTGAAAGTGGGACATATCATTTGCCCAAATAAATAAATTTTGTAGCCTCCTTACAGCTTCCGAGTGGGGTTGTCATTCCATCCTGACAGAGTAATGTGAGATTTTTGAAGATTTAACTTTGCCGCTCTCTCAGATGCTTTCTCTTTGGTATTTATTTTGATACCTTTGAGTTCTATTTAAAATGATTGATTTGGTGCATTTAAATCGATGCCTTGTTTTACAATCCCAGATTACCTTTTTCTAGTGTCTGGCTAGAGGCAAATGGATAAAGAGTTGAGCTACTGAAGAACCATATTTTTTTTTTCCTTTTTAATAAGTGCTGTATAAGCCCCTGACACTGAATTGATTTATTATACATTCAGGGACTTTATTTTCCTTTATGGAAAAAAACTTAGTGCCTGATTCTATTTTTTTGAGGTGCAGTGATTTTCTTTAATTTATAGATGAATTAAAAAGGAAATAATCTCAGGATGCCACATATAATTTAGCTTCTAAGATTGCTTCTCCTTTGAAATTGTCTTGATATAAAAACGCAGCTCATTCAAAAAATACTACTACTTTTAGGGAGCTTGTGGAAATTTCTTAGGTTTTAAAAATCTTTATGTTTTCCTTTAAGTAGTTGATGTTAATCATCTGAACCTTTTAAGAGAGTCAAGAATTGTTGGTTATTTAGGACTGTGCTCTAGAGTCTCAGAAGTAGCAAACTCTGGCTGACCAATCAATGGTTTAGGCTATACTGTCCAGTTTGGTAACCATTAGCCACATATGGCTAATTTTTTAGATTTATTTTTATTTATTTATCCCCCCCACGCCCCCTTGCTGCTTGTGCTCTCTGTGTCCATTTTGCTGTGCATTTTTCTGTGTCTGCTTGTATCCCTTTGTTGCGTCATCTTGCTGCGCCAGCTCACTGAGTGCACCACGCGGGCGGGCTTGCCTTCACCAGGAGTCTCTGGTAATCCAACCCCAGGCCTCCCATATGGTAAACGGGAGCCCCATCAATTGAGCCACAGCCGCTTCCCCCACATATGGCTATTTAAATTTATATTAAGTAAAATTAAAATTCAATTCCTCACTTGTACTAGCCACATTCCTGCACAATAACTGCACTACATTGGACAGTGCAGATATAGAACATTTCCAGCTTTGCAGAAAGTTCTATTGGACACAGTTGGCCTAGAGATTCAAACTAGCTATAATAAGTCCCCAGTAATTTCTGATTAATTTTAGAGTGTTATTTAATTGGTCTTCTGCCCCATTCGTTTCTTTCTTAACAAGGCTTTCTTTAGCCTAAGGCTAAAATGAGTTATATTCTCTGATAAAACCACAACTGATAAGAGGCAGGTTGGGAACAGTTTGAGGTGATAGGGGAGAAGGCTTATGTTATAAATTTCATGCAGGTAAATGGATAATCTGAATGTGGAGTAAATATAATTATGACTAAAAATACCTGCTATAGATGGATAGAATTTTAGATTTGAAAAGGGCCATTGATTGCATCTCATCAGACTTTCTTATTTTATCAATGTGGAAACCAGAGAGATTAAGTGAATTATTCTGGTCACAGAGCTAAGATAGTGGCCTTGTCACTCCTTACTCTCCAAGTTCACACTTCTTTTCACCGTTCTATTCTTCTCACTGGGCCAAGATGACATTTGTAGGAAGTTCCAGTATTATAATTCTGCTTTGCAGCAGCTGTAGAGGCAAGAGAAGCCAATTACAGTGTAATTATATCTTTATACAAGGTCACAAACTGTATTGTAAAAACAGAAAATTACCCTTTAAAAGCCCAGTCTTCTGAACCTTTTTCATATGTCTTTGGAAAAATTTGCTGTTTTAATTAATGGTCACTTTTACCTTCCGTCTCTTGGTATTACATATATTTTATGAATCCACAAGGAAATGTGCTTCCTTTTGAAAGTAGCCTTGTTTTGGGTTAGGGTGTTGTAGGTAGGAAAAGTATTTGCCTCTTAAGAGCCTATTTTATTTTGCAATGCCTATGGACCAATTGTCACTAGCAAGAATTGCCAAAAAAACATTTTTTTCCATTGATGGTGAGTTGAAATTTCCATGAGATGGTTTGTCAATCTCACATTACACACACACACACACACACATTACAGGATTATCTACTTTCATAGCCACTGTGTAGTTTCCTTTAGGTGCTGAGAAGTAACTTTGGAAAGTGAAATAATTTATTCTAGGAACCTGACTCCATACTGTGAAAAGACTGCATTTTGTTATATTGGGAGATTCTTGGATTATTTCCTCTTTACTCCCTCCATGTTCTGTTGATCCCCCCTTTTTTTTTCTTTACTGTCTTGTTCAGACCCCCCGTTTGCAATTTTGTGTTTTTTTTGTGTCTGTTTTCCATAGTTGACCAGTGATTTTTCTAAAACTAATCTGATCAGTTATTTCAATGCCTGGCTTAAAATCCTGCAGTGTTTGCTCCGTCCCTGCAGGATGAAAACTGAGTTTGGCTCCTTATTTTGACAAACTATTCTCCACCCCTCTTTGGGGCTCAGCCTGCCTCTTGATCCTCATTCTCAAGTCTTTGTTCTAATATCGCTTGCCAACTTTTACCCTGGCCATCATCTAAAGAATGGTCACCCCTCTGCCTTGCTCTTCTTGATCTTCTCTTCTGCTTTATTTTGCCCCATAGCACTTATCACCTTCTGCCACATAGGGTGGGAAATTCCCGTGTTTCCCCAGAGCCTGATGGCCTTTCTAGAGTCTGCCTATTCTTCGTCTGCTGTGCCCGCATCCTCCTTGTCGCCCCTGAGTCGGTGGATGCTCTTCCCTGTCAAAGTACTGAATGAGTTCTTGGGGATGGAGAAAATGCAGGATCTCACTTCCTTTTCCTGAGGGCAGGGTGTGGGCTCCAGCTGTGTTTCTGGGGTTTCCTGCAGGCATTTTCTCAGTGCACGCTATTAGTGAATGGATGTTTGGTTGGATGGACACACTTGTGATCAACAAGTGGTGTTTATGCAGCTTGCTTCTACAAAGGCTTCTTAAATACCAGTGGCTATAGGGAGGAATTAGTGGGTCCTCTGCTCACTAAAGTTCAGGCTTAGGACACAGGAGTCTGTGAGTTCCTTGGAAGTCTTCACCTCTGATGTTTCCTTCCATGGGAAGACATCTCCAGGGCCCTGGTTAGAACATGTGCTCCTTCTTGATGCTTTGGTTGCTGATTGGTATTCAATAAAGCTTCATTTTGCATTTTCTTCTTGAATGGATTAATTTCCATGAATGAGGTGACAGCTCTCCACAAATTCCTATGTCCGGCTTATAATAGAAATCTTGGAAGCATACCCTTAGGAGAATGCACTTCTGCCCCATCATCATGTGGGTTATTTTAGCAAACTGACGTCTACAGGGTAAAATTAGCCAGCCCCAAAATTAAAAGGCTTCATTTGCCAATGTCCTCCATTGGTAAATAATCTTGGAACCCATCGACCCATTAAACAGATTCCTTTCTTTAGTGTTTCCAACTAAGCATTCAGAAACTAAGCTCATCAAATGATTCATGAGTGAAAATAAATAACTTTTTTTTCCTGAATATTTAAAAAAAACATAGTCCCTGTTTAGATTGTAGTCATCCTGTATATACCATATTTTCTTATGCTGTCTGTCTTAGAAGCTTCTAGAGGGCTGAGTTTATGACTGTTTGAACTTGCTTCCTCCGTTAAGCCCTGCATAATGCTACAATGAGCACCTGTAAATACTTGTAATAAGTGGGTGTTCAGTCATGGTATTTCTCTGTCCTTTATGTGAGTTTTAAACAAATAAAGAAAGCATTCTATAGCTAGTTGTCTGCTTTGCAACAATCTCTGTCACATTGTCTGGGACAGTCATGATTTAAATTATGTGTATCATTGATTCAACTTCTGCTTCTTAGTCCTTGTGCCCTTATTTTTCAGTCAGAAAATATAAGCCCTTGTGTTTAGAGAGTGTTTGTTGAATGAATGAAAGTTAATCGCCTAATAGTTTACAGTTGCCTTGTATATTTGATTTTCATTTTATTTGCTTATTCATGTACTTGTAGTAGCAAGATGCCTAGACTAATGTTTAATAAACCAATATAGATTTTTAAAATAGGATTTTATTGCAATATATCCTTCATACTTGAATATACATAAACAATAAGTGTATAGTAAAAGTTGTGAACTTACAAAACAAACATGCATATCATCATACAGGGCTCCCATACATCACTCCACCACCAACACATTGCATTGTTGAGAAACATTTGTTACAAACTATGAAAGAGCATTGTCAAAATATTACTACAAACTATAGCCCATACCTTACATTTGGTGTATTTTTCCCACAACCCACCTGTTTATTAACACCCTGTCTTTGTTTTCTATATTAGTTATAGTTCATGAGAGAATGTTCTGTGTTTGTTCTGTTAACCACAGTCCGTCTTCCGCCACTGGATTCGCTGTGTTATTTGTCCATGCTTTAGTATGGATTTTTTTTTTTTAGTTCCTATTCTAAAATAGGCATTTTTGTTCTTTGCATTTTGATTGTGAAATAGCTTTGCCACGTCCCTGCATTGTTTATCTGTATTTCATATACAGCAGGTAGATGATAAATGGGTGATGAATTAAACTACAATGCTACATTCCTGGTACATATCTTGTCTCTGCCTGGCTATTTCTTCAAGCAGTAGTTCTCAGTTTTTCCCCTACCATTACACATGTGATAAACACACTCTTTTATAAACAGAACTTCTCAATATTTTTCAGAAAGATAAACCAGAGCACACCAAAGGTAGATGTGTGTGTGTGTTTTAGGTAGGACGTGGTATTCTTACAAAAATTATCAGTATGTAACAAAATATTCTATTTTTCTATTATTTCTTTTCTTCATCTATCCTTACATTTTTGCTGGTTTAAAACTTTTTCTACATGTGAAATAAAAGAGAATGCTGAATAAATGAGAGACTAAAAAACACCACATGGTTGATCTCTGAATGGGTACCTGTTAGTAATGCCTCCTGCTAGGGGTCTCACGGGTGCGGAGACACAAGGTGAACTAGATTGTGGGATTCTTTGAGACCTCACTGTAACCTCCCCCCGCCTGTCATATCAGAATGCAAGTGCAGGATAGCAGTGCCAACTCTAGAAAAAACCTTGCCACCATTCTAATTTGTAGAAAGCACATTATTTGCAAGCATTGATACTTTAACTATCCCTTTTATTGGGATCAGTGCACGTTATGGGCATGCTGAGTTGATGTGGATTCCCTGCTTCTCAGCACTGAGTGAAAGAAGACATCGTTTTGGTGGTGGGCGCCCTTGCCTGACATTACTACGGTAGATTTTGGTTTGAAACGTAGGCTCTGTGTGTTGGTGAAAAATGCATTCATCTTGGTATGGTTACAGTGACCTACAGAAGATTGGTAGTTTTGCTCTGCCATGACCTTTGATGTTGACCTTGTGCGGAGATGTACTCTTTATTCTTTATTTCTGGTATTTCCTACTATCAACATTATATTCCGTCCTAAATGTTATAATGAAATGGTAGCAACTCTGATAGGATTGCATTATATTTGGAGAACTTAAAACCATGTTAGTATAATTAAAGGGCTCTGACTTTATTTTTTTGGTTGCCCTTAGGGAACTCTTCCAGCAGGATGAATTAAAAGAGGAGGACGCTTACTTGTTAGGAATGGAGAGCAGTTTGTCAGTTTCCAATATGCAAGAAGACGCTTCATCTTCACCCTTAGAGAAGCAGCACAGCTCGGCGAATGGTAATGGAGAACTTGATTCAGGTAGGATTTTGTTTTCTGGATCCATTTAGCAGATTGATTGATTGTAACTGCCTTTATTAGGCAGAATGTTCTGGGTTTTTCTGAGATAACAAATAACCTCAGAACGTCCGTGGCTTGGCACAGTAGCCGTGTGAGCGTCATTCACACCCAGTCCGATGGACGTCTGTGGGGTGCTCTGTTGCACAGACTTTCTGTGCTGTCTTTCGGTGCTGCCATCTCAGCCTTGTGCTCCAGCATTTGCCAAGATATGGGAAAAGCAGGGCTTGAGGGTTTCGAGCCAGCAGTTAAATGCTGCAGCTCAGAAGAGACAAGCACAGAACGAGTCACGTGTTCCTGCTGCTTCCAAGGAGCAGGGAAGTTTAATTCTCTCCCGTGTACCCAGAAAGAGGGGAGAACTGGCTATGCCTGAACATTAGATGATGTCATCATCATACTCTTCACAGTCCTTCTTTCATGAAAATTACATCGCGTGAAAGAAATTTAGATTGTGCGAATTTGTGGTAAGGTGTTTTTCTGCCTTGAATGTTATACATGAATTTTATATATATTTGTATATATGTATTTATATAAATAGAATTTTATATGAATTATATATATATTTATATATATTTTTATATAAATAGATCCTTTTCTAAATACTTAACCCAAGAAAGGATTTACTTAAAAAGGATAATAAAAAAAAAAAGTCTCACCTTATTTATATAACAGCAAATAATTAAATGAGGACAATTTAGCTGTCTGAATCATAAACCCCTGGTATGGAGAATTTATGTAAAAAAAAAAGTCGATCATTAACTTAGTGGGAGATTTGACCACTGTCCAAAGAAACTATGAGATTTATCTTCCCATTTTGATGAGACAAGTTAATGACAGCATTACAGATTTCTTGATGCTGTTGAATTTATTAGTTTATGTTTCTCAAATGATATATCTCTTCATCTGGGGAAAAATCTGGGAAATCCTGAAATAAGTGACCACCAAAATATGTTGAAAGATGTTATTCTGCAATTTTGATTTGTATCCATCTTTGACCCAAGTGTTGTTTTAAGAGAGCTTCCCTCTCACCCTCCCTTCCTTTTTTACTCTCTCCATCCATCATCCATCCATCCATTCATCTATCCATCCATCCATCCATCCATCTTTATCTATCTATATATTTTCTGAACATTTGAGAGTAGGTTGTATACACCATCCTCCTTGAACACATAATATTTGCCAAGTACATTTCCTAAGAACAAGGATATTCACTTATATAACCACCTTAAGTACAATAATCAAGTTCAAGAACTTTAGCATTGATATAAAGCTCATGGTCTGTTTTCTAGTTTTTTCATGTGTCCCAATAATGTCCCTTTGGACCTTTTTTCCCCTTTATTATAAGATCTAGTCCAGGCTTATGTATGACATTTAATTGTCATGGTCTCTTTAGTTGCTCTTTTTTTTTTTTTTTCATTGTGAAAACATATATACAACATAAACTTTCCCATCTCAGCCTCTCCCAAGCATACCATTCAGTGGGATGAATCACATTCACAATGTTTATTTATTTATTTAAATTTATTTACCCCCCCCCTTGCTGCTTGTGCTTGCTGTGTCCATTTGCTGTGCGTTTTTCTGTGTCTGCTTGTCTCCCTTTGTTGCACCATCTTGCTGTGCCAGCTCACTGCGCCGCTTGGGCTGGCTAGCCTTTACCAGGAGGCCCCAGGGAATCGCACCTGGGACCTCCCATATGATAAGCGGGAGCCCAACCAATTGAGCCACAGCTGCTTCCCATTCACAGTGTTTTGATACCCTCACCGCCATCCATTACCAGAACATTTTCATTACCCTAAACAGAAGCCTTATACCCTTTCTGTTTTATCTCCCCATCAAGTAGTTCACTTTTAACCTGTTAATACATAAAATATTTTAGTTCTGGAATAAATTGTGGGGACATTTGATTCTGCAACCAATGGTGACATATAGTCTTGGTGCTGAGAGTCTTTTCCCGGTAAGAGTTTTCAGATGAGATTTGCCTAGCATATTTATGAGAAAGCAAATATGTTCCTCTGCTGCTTCGAAATTGACTTGCAAATGAGGGACAATGGCATATTATCATGAGTTCAAACGAAGTGGCAGGTACCCTTTTTAGTACTTTACTTATGTTAACTCATACTATCCTTCAGTACCCCAGTGAAATAGCTGCTTTTACTATACCCATTTTATAGATGAGGAAACTGTACAGCAAGGTTAAGTTACTTCTCAAGTGTGTTGGAGCCAAGAGTTAATGGCAGCCTGGCTCTGGTGCTGGGGATTTGAAATACTCAGTGTAGAGATAAGTCATTAGGAAATCCTTGATTTATTTATAAGTGTACACATAAACACATATACAAACACACCTGTACATGCACACACTTTGTAGCACTGTTAATAGGGAGGCATATTCTTTCTCCTCCTCTTCCCCACTTTTCTCCTACCCACCCTCTTCCTGTGTATGACATGATATAGGACGACCTCTCCCTAACAGACTCCCTGAGTGACTGCAGCTCTTCTCTGACAAAATGATGGGACCAGAGAACGGGAAATCTCGCCTGGTGACTCCCAGGGTGTATTTAGCTTGTGTTCCTTTCCCAACGCCTGTCCCCCAGCTGCTGTGATCCCTTGCAAGGATGGATGGTCCCTCTGAAACAAACACTTCAGCTTAAAAGAGTGTAATGGACTGTGAATCTCATTAACCAGTTTCTGTGTGTTTGTTTTGCCTCTTTTCCTAAGGAAAGCTCAAGTGATAGTTGGGATCAACAAGTGACGCCAAGTCCTGTCAATATAATAGGCTCCCCATGAAAGGGCCCTCCGCCACTCGATGCTCAGTGCATGGCTGGAATGAACACAGGTAGACCAAGTAGCCAGGAGCGCGGGGCTTCCCCAAACTGACAGTGCTGTGGCCAGGAGCACTAGGAAGGAAATGCATGAAGATCAGATCCCTGCAATTCCAGGCTGCTTCAATTGCTATGATAAAAGCAAGCAAAACAATACACTGACGTAGTGATAAATAGCTTCCTTGACATTATTTTTACAGGCCTGCTAAATGCAGTTTTCTGATCAAGTGTGTAGATAAAGTAGGGTTGCAAATTTAGGCTGGGCAAGCCTCTGAGTAAAATAGAATGATGCTGAAAATGTCAGCTTGATTTTTTTTTTTTTTTTTTCCTTTCCTTTTGGCATGAAGAATATATTAACCGGAGTGCCACCGGCTCTTCTGTTTCAGAAGGAAAGGAATCAACTTTCTTATAAGAAAAATTCAGATCTGCAAATTTGGGAACTGGCTCAGTGGGTCTCAACAGCACTCCCTTTGTTCTAACTCTTGAGTTTTTGCTGCTTCTCCTACCTTGGTGATTTTTGCGTGGAAATTCGTCGAATCATCCGGGGTGGTTGAGAGACTTTAAATGAAGATGACCGCTGCCCTCCCCCTTCCCAGGTCCTCCCTCCCTCCTTCTCTCAGCCGACACATGGTAGAAACCTGCCTCGTGCCCTCCCTTCCAGGCAGTTGGCCGCAGTTTCTTCCTGAGTTGTTTATAGTTTTGTTTCCGTTTAATATGCTGACAACTGAACTATTTTTTAAACCTTCTGATAGTATGGATTGCCAATCGGTGGTTAAAATACTAAAGCTTTAATGCCTTCTTCATTCCTCCCTGCACATTTGTGAAAAATGTCTAGCCTCTAAGGAGGAGCCCAGGAAGATTTTGCTCATTATCAATCTGCCAGTTCTTTCTTCCTGGCTTGGATGGTGGTTACAGTCTTTGTTATTTAGTCTCGCACATTTGCCATGTTTCAGACTGTAAGAGTGTACAGCCCAAGATCTAATGATGTAAAAAAAAAAAAAAAAAAGACGTGGGAGCAGTTTGTTTATTCCATTTTTCACTGGAAAGTAACTTATACTCTACTTATTGAGTAAGGTATTCCTTTTATATTTATTGTGTTATGTTCTGGCCACATAAATAGCTGTCTGTTTTCTAAAACTGGACTGCCCACTAATTAACGCCACTGTTTTCCTTTAAATTGTGAAATGTTCTTAGTAGCTTTTCATAGTCTGTTTTCATTACATCATGGGGCAATGGCAGCGCCTGGTTCATTTATAGAGGACAGAGATTGTCAGAGTTTCCTTGATAAAATGTTTATGGGTTTAAGCGGTTTATGAATTAGCTGTAAATATTTGCTCTGGGTTTATGAGACCTCTACTCATAAACATTGTGCACGTTTATCTTTTGCTCCTTGAAATGTCCTTAGAGAATCAGCTGCTTAGAGCACATACGTCTGAGAAAGTGTTATATGTTACAGATTTTGAAAAGCTGTGTTGTGAATGACCCTAAATTTTGTATATGATTTTCTTGTTCTAACAGTCCAGTTGACGTTGCCAGTCCTAGCTGTAAAGGCTTTTTATGTCTTATTTTTCAGTCTCATTCTAGGTCTGACTTTGGTAGGAGCTTTTAAAGGTGCTTTCTGTAGACTAGCAGAGAGTAAAACATTGCTTTCTTACACACAGTTTTTACTAATTCCTACCCCAGGGACACCGTGGCACCTTTTCAACCAGGGTTAACCTGAATGATTCCATGAGTGAATGCCAAAGCATTTGCTTATTGGCTTTTTATGTTGGGAAATGTAGTTTGAATTAAAAATTGATGGCTACAAAATTTTTAGTAAAATACTAATAGCTCTAGATTAGAACTGAATTAAATCTCTATGAAGAATAAAGAATGTAACACAGGGTCTCAGAGTTGGAGTTGAGTGTTGAGGTTGTGGTCTTCCCAACGCCAGCTGGTTTGCAGTTATAGAGTACCCAATTCTCCCTGGTGATGGTCATGAGGTTCAATCCAGACCTTCTCATCTGAGGCATGGGCCACAGTGGGCCGTCCCTGAGAGCCCAGCCTTGATTTGAATGTCTCCGATGCGAAGGAACTCATCGCTCAAGGAGAGAGCCCATCCATGTGTCAACAGCTGTTACCCTCAGAGAAGGCGGCCCAGGACCTTTCGCCTCCTTGGAGTGGGTTTTATGCCCATGTCTTCTCTCCAGGTTCTCTTCTCCTTCCTTACAAACAAGTCCCAAGGGCTCTGTCCACTCTGTTCTCCTCTCCAGGGGTGGCTGCCACATCCCACCATACCCCACCACTTGGTCTTTTCTTTGCCTGACTTTGGCTCTGGAGTAGTTTAACGCTCAACAGCACAGACAGACAGACAAGGCACTGGAGCCTGACTTGGATTCTCCAGGTGGAACAAGGGACAGGGGTGGTGGGGTGGAAGGCAGAGGAATGACCTGCCAAAGGGCTCACCAAGATCACCACCTTTGAAATCAGACTGCCAGGATTGCCTCCTCACTCTGAGGCTGAGCCTTGTGTGCCCCTGGTGAGTCTCCTAACCTCTCTGAGCTCCATCCTCTCTCCTGTGGAGCAAGGGTAGTGCGAGCCACCTGCCAGGGCTCTTGGAAGGACTGAATGAGGCGATGCGCAGAAAGCACAGAGAGCAGGGCACACACATGGCATAACTTACTGCCTTCCCCTTCCTGGATCTGCAAGTGCAGTCTGGGGCCATGGGAGAGTGGGGTCTCAGCTCAGGCTGCAAGAATAGGGGGTGAAGAAATTCTGGACTTTGCCTCGAGTTAGCTATTTCACAGACACTGCACCTCCACACTTTGGCAAATAAATAGTGCTGAGATGATGCCTCTGACCAGTGAATGAGAGAACACTTAGGAAATCTGAGGATAACAGTATAGAAATAGATGCCCACCGTTGTTCAGGAGAAAGGGTCATAATGCCCTGAGGTGACTTCCCGAATATGACTGCTCTCCCTCTTTTTTAGTTTAGTTTACAAGCAGATCACTATATTTATTTTCACTCAAGCCCAAGTATGCTGTGGGCTAAAAAGTTATTTGGACAAGATGTATGATGCACATATTTTGTGCTGTAATACAAATTTCAGAGCATCAAGTACAACCGTATCCTCTCTCTACTGTTCAGCTCCACACATTATAATCTGAAATTCAGTATTTGTAAGAGAGAACACCTCCTGCATCAAAATCAGCATTATTAGGGTACTTGTTTAAATTATTTTTTAATGGTGAGGCAGAGCCAGTGGTCTTCCTTAAGTATCTACCGGCCTTTAGCACATGCTTACGGTTAATTGAATACAACCATGAATATGGTACTGATAAATAAGATTATATGTGACTGCTTTCTCTTTGGGTTTGCTTGACTGGGTTTAGCAGCTCCACGTTCCCTCCTGCACCTCCCTGGCATCCTTTTGTTAGCTGGTGGCAGTAGAATCTCTTGATTTTTTTTTTTTACGTTTCTGTTCAAAGTGTGTAAATCTCTGGGTGAAGCAGAATTTTGGGAGAAGTACAAGGGAAACATTTTCTTGTCAGATGGCTTTTTTTTTTTTTTCCCCTGGGCCATTTTGATTATAAGCCACTTTACTGGAGTAAAATTTGAGGCAGTTCTAAGCAATTTGATTTAGGAGGCAAAAATGAAGGTAACCACCTTTCAATTTAGCATCTTCCAGCTTTACCAAAATTATCCTCTTCTGTCGGTTTCTGAGACTATACAGCGTATTACTAGAGAATGACTTTTTCTAACTGAAATTATCTCTGGTAGAATAAAGGTACTGATATCCTCTAAGAACAAGGCTTTCCTTCTTAGATGCTCCTGTCACTAATTCTCCTGGCCCAGATAAGTGACCTTATCTGATAAGATATACCACTTCTATGTTAATGTTAATGACATGATCAGAAGCAGCGTTTGCTTTTTTTTTTTTTTTTTTTATTAGTAGAGAAGTTGTGGGTTTACAGAACAATCATGCATAAAATATAGGATTCCCATTATCCCCCAATAATTAATATCTTGCTTTAGTGTGGAGCTTTTGTTATGATTGATGAAAGCACATTTTTATAAATGTACTATTAACTATAGTCCATAGTTTAACTTAGGGGTCACTGTTGGTATAGTTCAGTTTCATGGATTTAAAAAAAAAATTTTGTTACTATACGTATAACCTAACATTAGTCCTTTTTAACCACATCCGTACATATATTTCAATGCTGTTAATTACGTTCGCAATGTTGTGCTACGATCACCACTATCCGTTAGCAGAAATTTCCATCATTCCAAATTGGAACCCATTCTCTACCCCCACCCTGTCCCCTGGTAACCTACATTCTAGATTCTGACCCTATGAGTTTTCTTATTCTAATGATTTCTTTTCAGTGAGATCATACAAGCATTTTTTATTCTTGGCCAGTGAAATAAGCTATCATGAGTAGAAGGTACATGGGGCCAAATATCAATATCCATTGAACATTATTGCAAGAGAAGAGAATCTAAACTTTTGAAGCTCTTCTTTACTGGTTTGTGTATTTGGGCAGCGGTTATTATTGTACGCTCTTTGCTTGTGACAGTCTTGCAGATAGGTTAAAACCATCTTTTACAACCTGCTTGTTCTTTCTTTTTTTTTTTTTTTTAATTTATTTATTTTTTATTGTGGGTAAAAATCAAAATTTTTACAATACATACCAACATTTGCAAAATGATATATAAATATATATGCATATATTTGCATTTGCTTACAAAAATGTTATTTTTTTATATATATATATATATATATAAATATATATTTTAAGAGGTGCTTTCTACTTGAAGCCGTGGCATAGCCCTGATGTCGTCAGTACTTCAAAATACAAAAATACATTACTTGATTCACTTCAGTTGTATAAATGATATCTGATGTATAGTCTTTTTTTTTTTTTCTCTTTTTTTGTTGTTTAGTCTTAAATGCTGTGGGAATTGGTTGAGTCCCTTCAGGGCCTGGGTTTGCTGGATGTGTGCAAATTTAAAATTAGCTTCCTTGTGGTTGGGAGGAAGTTACTCTTTATGAGCCACGACATGCCTTTGATTGCATTTCTACTTGATTCTCAAAACTGGAGAAACATATGTCCTGTAGATTCTGCCCGTGTATCCTGTCCTGAGAGTTCTCTCACCCCAGAAGGCAGGATATCAGGCCCTGGGCCAGCAGGTGTCGAGTGTCCGACAGCTGGACTCTTTCTGTTGCTTACTTGTTGTGTAGCCTTATCCACCAGCAGTCCTTCTTGGCCTCGAGCCTCTCTTCCTTAAAATGACATTGGGTTGGATACTTTCAGAGGCCCCTATGGCGCCAACCACCTGTGGTATTGTTTGATCGGCTCCAGTTTCAATTAAATGACTGTGCACAGTGAATAGCCAATCGACAAATAGTGCTCATATACAATGTGGTGCTTGCTCAGTTCCCAGTGGTTTCCTTCACCTTGTTCTACGGCCTCCCCAAAGGCTGAGGTGTCTACAGTGGCTCTTTCAAATGAATCCATTAAAATGCAACAAATATGCTTTGAAACTAAGTTTCATTTCATTCATCTGAGAGTGCCTTATTTTACCCTTAATTTTGCCAGGGCAGTCAAAGCAGAATTTCTGTCCAGTCAGAGTCCCTGAAATCACCAAACCGAAGCTATGCAAAGAATTCCACAAAATCCTGTTAAGCCCTTGAATTCTTTTGTCTCTTGTATCAAGGATTTTCTTTACTTAATTAAAGGCTTGCACCTTTCCTTTCTTCTCAGTTGTACTGATATTTTTCTGTTTGTTTTTGGACAGAAGAAGGTTCAAGCTTGGAGGAAATCGGCTTTAACTGGGGAGATTATTTGGAAGAAACGGGTGCCAGTGCAGCCCCTCATGCGTCGTTCAAACACGTACGTAAAGCATCTCCTGCTTCTGCTTTGCATTTTGAGGGTTGAAAGTGAATTTAAAGAAAGATGCTGATTCATTGATGAGAAGAAAGGGGATGGAAAGAAAAGAGGGGAGTTCAACCAAGATTTCTTAGAAAGAGAGAGCAGGTGTGGAAGGGAGTTTGTTATTCATGGGTAGCTGCAGGCAGTTTGGTCTTTGCTTTCAGCTTGTCCACCATGGGATAGGATGCTGAAACATACCAGCACATTCCTGATCCTTCTCAGAGGACATTTCATCTGTTACAGGGCTGGGCTTAGGGTGGGTGTTCAGTGATTGTGGAACGGTTTGCAGTTTTCACTTTGTCATATGCCTAAAAAGGCCAAATTAAACAGATCTCGCCCTTGTCCACCAGGGGCATAGAGCCTAAGATGGGTAAGGTTGATTTGAATAAATAAAAAGCCAGCAAACTAAGCAAGCTGGTTTGATGTGTAATGTGTTCTTGGCACCTGGATGGATATTTTTATTTTGAAATGACATGCAAAAGTTGTAGAGCCGTTTGTGGGCAGATGAAGCAAATTAGAGGATATAATGCCAGACACTCAGAAAATATTTGATGTGAACCACAAAAATCCTTCTCATCAACAGTAATTCTTGGAATAATGAAAATGGTGTGTATAGCAGATGACGGGTCCTGGAAAAGAAAACTTTTGAGTTTCTATTATTAGTAGGGAATACATTCCCGGGAGCCAAGTTCTTAGGCATTACTATGGCTTCATTGGAAATAAAAAATTAATTCTGAAGAACCCTTTCTCACTGGGTTACCAGGGCAATGATTTAGCCTGAATAACATAAGCAAATTGCAACACTGTCTTAACCTCTTCTTTCTTTGGGCTGCTTTGTTGAATTAGGAAGCTGAGTCTGTACTTTGCATAGGACCCTTCATTCTTTCTGGAGGTGAAGTATACTTTTGAAAAGGAATTTAAATTCCATTTTAAAAAAAATTCATGTGACCTCGTAAATGCAGATTTCTCTTTTTATATTGATATCCCTAATGTTAGAATTACTGGTTTATTATGAATGTGATTATGGCCAATTAGGAAAACCAAGAGCTAAATATTAAAAAGGAACCAAAAACTCTCCTGGCGTACAGCGAGGATGTGATCCTGTGCAAGCCATTTTAATACTTCCACCTGAAGATGCTGGGATAATTAGTTTCCTTACGGCAGTTTAAGAAAGAGATATCGACCGCAGACTTTTTCCTTCCATTCTGTGCCAAGACATTATCAGATCTCTCTGTATGACGTCAGTACAGGTTCATCCGATCAATTCTCTGACCTCACTTTTAGTCACGCTGTAGCTTCCCATGGGAGCAGCCTGAACCCTGTCTTTGTCGAGGCAGAATTTTCCCAGGCCAGTACGCCAAAGTTTAAATGAAAGGTAGCATTGGCTCCATGCACATGTAATTTCTGTTTCCATTAACTCCTTTAAGCAGCTGCTGTTTATGGACATCTCATAGATGAGCTTTGGGAGGTTATGACGCAGCAGCCTGGAAGGATCTAGTTGCAGTCTTCTGGATGTATGTGCATCTAGCGTAATCATGGCTTTTCACTGTGTGTCTTGATGATTTCAGGTTGAAATCAGCATTCAGAGTAACTTCCAGCCGGGAATGAAATTGGAAGTGGCCAACAAGAACAATCCGGACACGTACTGGGTGGCCAGCGTCATCACCACCTGCGGGCAGCTGCTGCTGCTGCGCTACTGCGGCTACGGGGAGGACCGCAGGGCCGACTTCTGGTGTGACGTGGTGATCGCTGACCTCCACCCCGTGGGGTGGTGCACACAGAACAACAAGGTGCTGATGCCCCCAGATGGTAAGCCCCGAGCAGCCCCTGGGCTGCCAGCTGTCATCACTGTCAGTGCTTATACTTGCTAAAATGAGGGAGAGCCTTGCAGAGCGTTGGTGACGGAGGTCCTGAGGAGGTCTCCTTGCTCTTTAAAACACTGCTCTTTGAGATTCGTTAGCTGGGGGAGTGGGGAGCTCGTGCCTATTGAGACGTCCCAGCTGGATCTGGAAGTTTAGCCAACCGTGGCCTTTAGGAGATGACAGCTTTGGAGCATTATCCTCAAATGGCTTTTGGAGGGCAGGCGAGGCAAGCTGAAGGGTTGCCAGCGATGGAGCTCTTGTTCTCTCTTTGGAGATGGATCACATGGCTTTTTGTGTGAATTAAAGCTTTGGCATTTTTGAACAGTGTTAGAGAGCGTCTTAAAAGGGCTTCTTTAGTAAATTTTAATCTGGCTTGTCATGGAGAGACTGTCAGGGGATGAAGCAAGGAGAAAGGCAAACAGATGCAGAGAACTATGGCAATACTGTCATGGGAATTGGTAAACTTTTATAGATAAGATTGGTTTATTTGCTATCCGTTGGTTCTCCAGTAGGGCAGTTTTACTCCTCAGAGGACATTGGGTAGTGTTTGGAAGCTTTTTTTGGTTTTCACAACTGGAGGAAGGGAGGGCTGGGTGCTAGTGGCATCTAGGGGGAAGAGACCAAGGATTCTGCTAAATATCCTACAGTGCACCTTGCCCTCTCCCTCTTACCCCAAGGAAGAATTATTAGGCCCAGACTGTCAACAGTGCTGAGGTTGAGAAACCGTGCTTTGAAAGAATGGGCTGCATATTAGGCAACTATAAATGTATTTCTCCGGTCCTGTAGGTGAGAAAAACCGAGTTACCAGATACTTGAATCTCAACACCCTATTCTCTGTGTTTCATTGCTTGTTCCTAGCAGACGTTGTCCTTGCAAAATTTTGATGCATACTCTGAAGCATGTGTAGTGTCTTCTTTTTTTTTTTTTAAAGATTTTTATTTATTTATTTATTTATCTCCCTCTTGCTGTTTGTGCTCGCTGTGTCCATTTGCTGTGTGTTTTTCTGTGTCTGCTTGTCTCCCTTTGTTGCGTCATGTTGCTGCGCCACCTCATCGCGCAGCGCGGGGCCGGCTTGCCTTCACCAGGAGGCCCCGGAAATTGAACCCAGGGCCTCCCATATGGTAAACGGGAGCCCAACCACTTGAGCCACAGCTGCTTCCCATGTAGTGTCTTCTTAATACCTGGCTGTATCTTTTTTGTTTTGAACAATTTTAACTTTGAAATGACACGTGAAAGATTTAGAATGAAACCCTGGGGTTAATTTTGTCCCCCCATATTAGCAACGGCTTTTGTCTTACAGAGTGTTTGAATCTTTCCTTCTTATGCTTGAAAGTTCTGGCGTATTGATGGTTTTCTGATTGGTGGGAATGGTTTTTACTACCCTTTGCGATGCATAATTGAGAGGCTGCAAAGGAAGGTTCATAGGAAATGGCCAGGAGTTTGAGAGTTGCATTTACGTGACATTTGTAAAGGTTGAATCCCGTCACCTTGACCTTAACTGTTTTTTGTCTCTGGATAGCATAAAAGAGGCTTCTTTCTTTTCTTCTTGCTTTGAGTCTTTGAACTTGCTCTTTCCTCCCTTTTCCTCAGATTTCCTCCTCCTCCTTCTCCAGCTATCAGCTCATCTATAACTTCCTCTGGAAAATGAGGTCAAACCTGCCATCCTGAGCTCACACAGCCTCATGCGCCTTATTGATATTTTTTAAAAAATTGTTTTGAGATATGTCACATACCATAAACTCCATCCTTTAAAAGTGTACACTTTAGTGATTTTTAGTGTATTCATGAAGTTATGCAACCATCATCACTCTCTAATTCCAGAAGATTTTCATCACTCCAAAGAGAAATCCTATGGTAATAGTACTCTCCAACCTTCCCCCCGCAGCCCCTGCAACTGCTAATTTACTTTCTGTTTCTGTGTATTTGCTTATACTAGGTATTTCATATAAGTGGAATCATATGATTTTTTTTGTCTTTTTGTATCTGGTTTCTTTGACTCAGCATAATGTGTTTGAAGTTCATGTTGTAGCATGTATCAGAATGTCATTCTTTTTTATGGTTGTATAATAGTCTATTTCATGGATGTACCACATTTTATTTATCTGTTCATCAGTTCATGACATTTGAGTACAACCAAGCTTTCCACTGTGTGGTTCCTGGATTAGATCTCGTCTCAGTCCCCCTAGTCCATCCCGTAGCAGCGCCCTGCACTTGCAGGTGTTGATTGCCTGTGCTAGAGGAGTTTTCAGTAAATATTTGAAAATAAATAATTGAATCACCTAGTGATGAAAGTTCAACTGCTGCTTATACAGCAGCCAGCAGGTCCCCTTAAGGAAAAGAATCACTGCTGTTATCATGGCAAGCTGTGTTCTTAACTCTCCTTCACCTTTTCTCCCTCACATTTTGAGTCTCTATTGTTTTTGCCTTTTTATCAAGATGTATGAGCCTTTATTTCTAACATCTGTGGCATGTGAGTGCCGTGGGATGGTTGTCAGTGGGTCTCATTCCAGTTCTACATAAATAATAGGGCAAGGAATTAAGTTTTGAGCTAATCAGTATACTAGAATGCTTCTGGTAATGCTGGTTCCACTTAGTCCCGGGCCCAGCTGAAATTGGTCACACGTGACATTTTTATATTTGGCTTTGAATGAAAATTGCCACGGAGGTAAGAAGATAACCATGTAACATTTGGTTATTTACTTTTCTTGTAAGTTCTTCTTTATCAGAAAATAAACCAGTCTTGATGGATAAAGTGTACTGCTGGAATATTGGAAAAATATTAGTTCAACTTAGAGAAATAGAGATATCTCCCCCCCCCCAAGTAACCCATAGATAGAGAACCAAGCAGAGAGAATAACACACATATGGGGGTGGGGTCACATGTTGCTCTGAAAAGGCAACAGATAGATGCACACATGTACACAGACTTAGGAGGACATGGACAGATGTGTGTTCCTGCCAGGGGACAGTAAACACTTGCGGGGTGGCAACAGATGGAGGGGGGGAGCAGAGAGGGGACAGCGCGTGAAGTCCCAGCCCCTGGCTGCTGTCCCGCCTTACCCCTGTGCTTCTTGCAGGTGCTTCCTTCATCTCACTCACAGCTCTTAAAGTTTGGTACTTTAAGATGGTTTCATTCTAGAACAGATTCTCTAGTGAATGGTTTTAGGGAGAAGTTCCAGGCTACCAAATTTTAACCCTCTAGGAGCTAATGAGTTTATTTGGTCAAAATCCATGCTGTCACTTGAGAACAAGCCATAGTCTGTTAATCAAGTCTTCTTTCTCATTGGGATGAAAAAATGTGGCAGCAGTCAGTTTCAGAAATGCTACCAAATTTGTACCCTCCTGACTTGTGCTATTAGTCAAGACACAGATGCACTTAACGTGTCAAATTCAAAATGAAAAAAAGAAGGGAAAATCCTGTAAAGAGGGAAACTAGTCACTCACCATTAATGGCACTGAAAGATTTGAAGTCTGTTCAAACAATAACTAGTTATGCTAATTTGAGCATTTCTCTATTGCTCTTTTCAAAGAACTTAACAAAATTTAGTGGGAAATCAATATGACTTGGAAATCTTTAGTACAGAGAACAAAGTCAGGAAATAGTAGGTTCACAGGGCAAGAGGTTTTATTGATTGCTGTAGTACAGGATAATTATTGCTTTTTAGCCAGAGGTGGCAGTTGTTCCAGAGGGAATAGTAGAATCTATTTTTTGAACAAGGATTCTTGTTTGTGTGGTTTTCTGTCTTCAAGAGCTAATGTCATTGTAAATTCTGCAACTGTGTGTGGCCGATCTCTGTTGTGGTTAGACTTGAAAGGCATCACAGAATATTAGCACAAGTTATAGAAATCCACAACACATAATGCTTTTGTTTGGGATGCCCCATGGCAGTAGGGAGATTTTCTTACTAATTCTAGGAATCAGGGTGATATAAACGGTAGGAGCAATGTGTTTGGAAGATCTGATTCTTAGCTTACCTCTGCCATTAACCCCTGTATGATGAGTCAGGGCCCTATAGTTTATACTCTCTAAAGAACATTCCATTTCTGAAATTCCTTGGAAAAAGAGGAAGGAAGGAAGAGAAGTGAGTGCTCTTTTATACATGTGTCCTCACAGGCAACAAGAGATGAGGAATGGGGTTTGTTATAGAGTTAAGATGCATGGAAGTCTAACGCAGGAATGTGCATGGGGCACAGAAGTCAAGTTTCTAAGTTACTATTGGGATGGTAAAGTTTTTAATGGATTAGAGGGATAAACTAGATAAGGAAATTATTGTAAGAGCCTGGGTCCATCACCACTTGAAATGGGTAGACTTCCCCTCAATAAAGAATTGTAGACCTATTGGAATAGAGAACAAAGAGTTAACAGTCTTGGACGAATTGATGGGCGGAAGCTGAGTTGAGCCAGTCCATGTATGGGGGTCAGTCCCTAAATGTGGTTGGATTAAGCAAGGGAATGGAGTATAGGGTAATTTTCCCTATTATATTTAATGGGAGCAGGGAGGTGGCTAGCTCTTCCTTTTGGACTAAGGCTACACACAGCACACAATATCTTTAAAGATACTTTAGTATTATCCGAAATAGTCTTACATGTTCTGAAGTCACTGCATTGGAAGAGAGACAATTGATTATTTTAATGATAGTTTTACAAAGCAGGTGGAGTTCCTTCCAGTCCCCTATTTTCCTGCTTTGCTATTTTAAGTTAATTTAATCTTTGAATTGATGTGAGCTTTCTAAGTATTCCGTTAAATGTTAGGAGGAAGGAAAGAGCGTGGCAGCAGCTCAACTCTGTGTCATTAACAAGTGTTTCCAATCAGCAGTCTGGGATCTCCGTTAATCTGGGCATCTTTAGAGAGACCTGGTGTTAGTGGCCAATTGGCTGTTCAAAGAGCAGCCTTCCTGCTTATGCGCTAATTGGTGCTACTCTTTCATATTAAAAGTATTAAGAAACATACTGCATTAAAGCATCACTAAGTGCAGTGGAAGATTATGGCTCTTATTAGAGGAGCAAAATGGAAAACGCTTTGGCTTAGTATATCAATACAGCTTGATTTATTCATAAGCACATGCAAAGCTTGCAAAGGGCAGCTGCCAAATAATTATTGTTTATGGTGATAATGTACGGAAATCATTTAATCCAGTGACTGTTTCATTGTTATTTATTGAGAAGTAGTAACATTCCTTCTTAATGTGTGGGGTTGGTGAGCTTTGGAGTTCTAGCAGGTGCCTCCTGGGACCAAGGGACGCCCTTTTAAGATTGCAGATAAATGTGTGTGATGATGCATCCCTAAATGACATCCCTTGGTTTGTAAATGGAGGAGTAGTTATGCATGCTTTCTACTGTTGCAAGGAAAGTATTGGAATTAGTGCCTTAGGAATCCAGTCACTTACTTTTATTTTTCCCATTATTAACATGTCTGTAATTTGAGTTGCAAACTCTGCAGTCTTGCCAGAATAACTTATTTACCCTTCAAAGTTGAATCAAAACTGCTGGATTTTAGTTAGTATATAATTTATTTGAATAAAGGAATGTTTATTCATGAACTATCGAGAGGAAGTGTGAAGGTAGCCTTATGTTATGTGGATAGTTCCTGCCAAGTTCTGAAGCCTGGTCCTAGGACCGTTTTTGGGAATTGCTGTTTTTACTGTCATTGATTATAAAATAAGAGATATTGGCAGGTGGTGCATGGGACTAGAAAGTGATGGAACAGTACCACTTAGCAGTCCATAACCATTGTTACGTGACGCTGAGAAGTAGAATGTAATTTGTGTTTTCTGAGACCGTCAATCTTTTATATGTACACTTTATTACTTAAATAACATTTTAGTAATGTTAATAAAACTTAATCAGATTGTTTTCATTGGCAGACTTAAATTGTGACTGTAATTTCACTTCTCTATTGATAAGAAAATTAAGTAAATATGCTAAGCACTTGAAGGACAAAATTGAAATCCTAATTGGCCACTCAGAGTTGAGGGAGGCACCCAAGATACACTATGATGTGAGAAAGTTTGATGTAAAGAGAAAAGGGCACATTATTATAAGAAGGGGTAGGACAGTGTTTTACAAGTTTGGCCTTAAATGAACTCAAAGTAATAGTGATACATTTTAAAAAAATGAGTTGGTATCCTAGAGCCAAAAAAGCCATTTTTGATTGTGGGATGGGAAAGAAGGAATGATTAGGTAGGAAACAAAGTAACCGTTTCTCTGTAGGCTCTTAATGGATTTTTTAAAACAATGCGTCTAGTTTTGAATCCTATCTGATCTGATAGAGAGCCTTTGTAGAGATACACTGTGGTATAGACTGGAGTGGACATGGCTTGTGTGTGTGCTGGTATGTTTTGACCTAAAGAACAATTTGAAACAGTTTCGGTATCTACCATTTACAAATCATTTCATTTGAAAATTTAGATTATGGGCACGTTGGACCTGCATTCCATGTGGCACCTGTTGGCCGGAGCCAACTGAGCTTCTGTCTCTGCTCGGTTTTCTTATCTGCTTGTGGCCTGTGTTCTGAGTATCAGATGTGGAACCAGGAACCTGGAGATGAGAGTTATAGTAGATATCCTGTATGGTCTCTAGTGTGGGAAACTCCTGGGGGTTCCTTCAACCTCCCTGAGCTTCAAGAGGTCTCATCATGTAACATACCAAATTGGACCAGATGATAGCTAATGTTTATTCCAGCTCAAAAAATGCCCTGATTATAAGAATTCAAAGAGGAGCAATAAAAAACAATTATGAAAGGGCTCTGAAATAAATATGCTCTTTGAACAAGAGCCTGAGAAACTGGATTTTTGGAATGAAAAATAAAAAATAAATAAAATACTTACCTACATATCTTTGTTTATATAATGGTAAATAAGAGTGAAAAATGAAGAGTCTTGTTTCCTATGCATCCCTGTTTGGTGTTTGTGTTAGCTTTTTTTTTTTTTTTTTTTTTTTTTAATAATTTCAAACTTACAGGATAGTTACAAAAATAATACAAAACCCATACAGAGAATTCTAGCATACCCCCACCCAGATATTCAGATCTGCTACCTTTTAACATGTTGCCACACATGTCATATTTTATGTTTCTGTCTATCCACCTGTACACCCATGATCCACTCACCCTCCCTCCTATCCATCCATCTGTCCATCCATTTGTTTATCTTTTCACACTCCCTGTATACTCCCTTTATCATTATCTTGCAAAGTGAATAAATGAAATGTGAATTTCATCATGCTTACATCATAGCTCTCCAAATAAAGAGCAGTTTCTATCCCACAAAATATTTTTTATTGTGTGCCTACTGTGTCCAAGTAATTAAAATTAATCCTGGTTTAATATACAGAATACATAAAGAAATTCTACAACTCAACCAAAAAATAAAAAATAAAAAAATAAATAAATAAAATTAATCCTGTCCTCAGAACAACCTTGTAAAGTAGCTGGTATTATTTTAATTTTACACTTGAAGGAAATGTGGCTCAGAAGAGTTAGTAGTCCGCAGGTGATATAGCTTGAAGCAGATTTTACATGAATGAAGAGGGATTCTCCCAACTTCTGAAATCAATGTTTTGGAAATAATAGGCGTCAGTAAATATTTGTTCGTTCATTAAATTGTATCAATAAGACTGTAGATGAGAAGATTCAGACTTGAAATATTAGAAACATTATTACAAAAAGTTGTAGAATTGGCTTGTGATTTTTAAGAATAGAGTAGAAAGTTACTTGTTCAAAATGTTTTCCGTTTTGTCATTTTCTGAGGCAGATAAATGGAAAAGAACTTCCTTGCCAAATGTTAATCATGAGATTGTGTAAAGTTATGTCAATTGTATCAGATGCTATTTGGGATTTTCTGCACTACATAAACACTCTAAGCACAAAGCAGTAACTGTTAGCTTTTCCTTTTTAGTGTAAGTCATAAATGAATTAATTTTCTCCTGCTTCTTAATCCAGCAACATATGTACTTTAAATCAAGTGTGTTTTCTGTTTTGTGTGGAATGTGAGAGTGAATTAGTTGTGTTTTTTTGGCATTGGGTCTAAATCTTTTCTTCATTGTTAAATCTTTCATTTCCTTTACTATCAGACCCAGACTGATCTGTTCTCGCTGTCTCAGATTGCCAGGACCTCTGTAACAAATGCCTTAAACAACAGGAATTTTTTGACCCACAGTTTGGGGGGTCAGAAGTTCATCAAGGTGTCTGCAGGACCACACTTTCTTGGAGGTCTGTAGCATCCTGGTGGTGGCCTTTTGGAAGGCCATATTCCATCTCTGCCTCCGTCACATGGCTGCACTTCTCCCTCCCTGTCTGTCTCTTCCTACTGTGTCCAAATTTCCTGGTCTCCGACAAGGGCTCTAGTCGTAATGGATTACGGCTACCTGGTACAGTTTGGCTTCATCTTAACTGTTATCTTCAGAGTCCTCTTTACAGATGTCTTCACGTGCATAGGGCAGGGGTTATAACTTTCATAGGTCTTTGTGGGGGACACGATTCAGTCCAGGAACACCCCTTTTTCTCATCCTGGTCTGCACCATGTAGCCCATACAGGTGCCCCCATTCCTGCTCTTGGCAGACCGACCCCTTTAAGGCCATGTGTGACTCTAGGGCAGAGCCTCCAGGGAAGCCCCAGGTTCCTTTTGCCCATAGACTCAGGCCTCTTGACACAGCTTGCCTTCCTTGGCCATTTTCAGCCCTGACTCTGCCTGAGCCAGGAAGCCTCAGCTCCATCTGTCCGCATCGAGCCTCCGTCCCCTCTCCCGCTTCAAGGGATTGGCCCACTGTTTGTTATTCAGTCCCATCACCGCTTACCTTTGGGGCCACATCTCTGGCTTGAGTCCCCCAGGTTTTGCAGCCCCCTAGCAGAGCCTGCCTCGTTTCATCCCAGCTTTAAGCGAATGGTTGGTTTGTGAAACAGATTGCTGTATTCAAATGGCGATTATATAACTTTTCAGTTCAAAGCTTTAGATCTTGTGATTCAGAGCTGGGTTTGGTGTGGATTCATCGTCACAGTTGTGTCCACAGGCCACCATCTTTACACTTCTCCAGAGAAGGAAAGTTTCGTGCACTCTTGTAATTGCTACAGGAGCTTGTGCCTTAACGGACAGAATTCAGTTGATATCGCAGAATACAGGAACCCTTAACAGAAAGCTCTGTTAGAAACCTGTGAGATTGTGGGGTAAATATAATGCCTGGGTTACATTTGAATTCTATGAAAGAGTAAATGCCAGTGTGAAAGACAGGGGTCTTCTTTGAAGCCAACGTGAAATGGATAGGAAGAAGAGGCAGAGAAATTTAGCTTTCTTAATAGGCTCACTGCCTAATTCCCAGTAGGACCATTGGGATTTATTTGAGTGGTTGACTGTTGACCGAACATACCTACGTACAGTGTCTGTTTCCATAGCTCCTTGCTGTTGAGTGTACATGCCCATTGGGAGCCCTTGCAGGTGATTCTGCTAATGTGAACGTGCTTCTGGATACAGGGTGCTGTGACATGTTTTTAAAGGATAGTAGCTAGTGTGCCTTCATTGTGAATCGTCTCGAGTTTCTTTGAGGTCATGTATCTGTCATTTATATAGTGTGTCCCTGGCTCTGAGAAATAACACGCGTGAAAGTAAGGATATCATTAACCACTGGTCTTTGGTGGTAGTTAGCACCTCAGCCTGGGCAGGAGGGGTCTCTGGCCTGAGGACTGCACCTTGGAGAATCCCATGAATAAGTACAAACAAATGCATTTATTCAGGGGAGTTCTTAATATGACTGTCTTTTTCTCTTGGGATCTCATACTCAGCCCTGGCACGGAACAACTCATAACCCTAAACATCCTCCCTGGGGACTCAGGCTGTTCAGGCACCAGGGACATGATTCTCTGCAGCTCTTGTGCTTTCAGAACAAAGGCAGCTATGTCTGCTGTGAATGTTTGCGGGTTGTGGCATTGCCATCATCAGAGAAAAAGATAAATGAATGGTCAAATCCTTCCTTTCTGAGAATGGGACGATAGTCGATATTTTTGCATTATGAAGTATCACTCTTCATTAGTACTGAGCATCTTTTTAGTTTTGCTTCTTTTTGTGTTCCAGCTTGTGTTTCCCGTTGTATGTAGGAATTAGTGCAGAATTCGCAACAGTTGTATTTATTGGCCGAGAAGCATTTTATGATATTAAACAATTTCATATTCCCCTCACACATGTCTGCAAATAGCTCTAGATATGACATGCCTGAAGTATGACATTGATTTTTTACATTGGCAGCTGGACAGATATTGAACAGCCAGAATTGTGAGTAGTTTTGTTTTTATGAACACACTCAATGGGCATGAAGTCTCAGAAAATGAAATAAAATATTTAATTTTTAATTAATGCTTTTGATATTCACTTATTATCATGTATATTTTATTTTTAAGTTTCAGTTGATAATTTAGAATCTTTAGAAGGAAATAGCTTTTTTGAAAAGACAAACTAGAAATTTTGATTTCTGAGGTCTTTAACTTATATTTAATTATAAATATAAATAACAGTATTATTTGTTTGGTAATACACTTTTTGATGAAAGAAATTTGAATTGTATAGGCTGGATATAATTATAATTTTAATCCTTGAGATGATTTCTGTCAATTTAATGCAAATTATGTGAAAATCTTGTTTTTTTTAACTAGTTCATGATTTTGCTGACATGAAGGCAAGGAAAATCAATTTTATGGAATAAATACATAACAATTTATGAATTATGTAAGTCTTTATTTTCTCATTTATCCAACCATTGCTGGTCTATCAACAGATGCATGTTGTAATAATTAAATTTAGTTGTCTTTGGTATTTTGCCAACTTTCAGTTATCTCTAAACCATAGTTTTTTACATACTTTTTGATTTTGTCATTATGTGTATTTGTCAATGTAGGAGGCTAAAACATGCTTTCTTTAGCAGCCTGCTCACTTGACTAACAACTTATTTAAACATGCAGCGTGTGGGCTAACAGGAGTATGCTTGCCCATTCCTTGTAAAGTTAAAGGTGAGTCTGTTCAGAGTTTCCAAACTGGGTTTCTCCTAGCTTGCACATATGGAGTCTTTCCAAGGGCTGCTTGGGCATGGGTAGGTTATTGGTAGATGGATCCTCAAGCTCTCTTTCTTAAAATTGATCTCAGAGTATTCCCTTGGGGTCCTTTCCTCCCTCTCTGGGCTTAGTCATTATTTTTTTTTTTTAATTAGAGAAGATGTAGATTTACAGAAAAGTCATGTATAAAATACAGAGTTCCAGGAAGTGGATGTGGCTCAAGCGATTGGGCTCCCATCTATCATATAGGAGGTCCAGGGTTCAATTCCCGGGGCCTCCTGGTGAAAGGCAAGCTGGCCTGTGCAGACTCCTGGCCCACATGGAGAGCTGGTGCAACAAGATGATGCAACAAAAAGAGATACAGAGGAGAGACAATGAGAGATGCAGCAGACCAGGGAGCTGAGGTGGCACAAGAGATTGAGTGCCTCTCTCCCATTCCAGAAGGTCTCAGGAGCAGTTCCCGGTGCTGCCTAAAGAGAAGACAAGCAGACACAGAAGAGCATATAGCTAATGGACACAGAACAAACAGCGAGCACAAAAATTATGGGGGTTGCGGGGGAGGGATGGGGAATAAATAAATAAGTAAATAAATCTTTAAAATACAGAGTTCCCATATACCATCCTATTAGTAACATCTTGCATTAGTGTGGTACATTTGTTACAATTCAAGAAAAAACATTTTTATAATTGTACTGTTAACTATAGTCCATTGTATACAACAGGATTCACTGTGTTGTAAAGTCCTATGTTTTTTTAAAATAATTTTATTCTAGTAAACATATATGCAACCTAAAATTTCCCCTTTTAACCACATTCAAATATATAGATGAATTTAGAGAAGAATCTTACTGCGATACCTTGCCCTGAGGTATAAACACCTTTGTGGCTGTGAATTCAAAATATTGGTATTATACGTGAAGCCTTCTTTACTCAAAGTATTATCCCCTACCCTCCCAACCATAATATTAAGATATAAAAGTTTACTTTTTATATTTTGTCACCAGAATTTATAGTGTATTTATGCTGTTTGTTAAAGTCCTAAAAGAATTTCAATCATGCAAGCCAAAAGAAAATTTTTAGAACTTTAGCATCAGAGAAATTTAAAAAAAATTTAATTATATACTACATATATATTTTGTTGTTGCTTTGTTGCAGAGAAGTAGGATAGGATGAGCAATAAAATATTCTTGGGAATGAAAAATAATACATTAGGATAAGAGTCTGGAGAATATGAAGTGAACGGAGGATTTCAAGGAGAAAAAGGCATGGTATGAGCTGACTGGTAAAGTAGTGATTACTCATATATTTTAAAAAATGCGTGATAGAGGGTATGAGAGCATTCTAGTGAATGTATTTATGGGCAGGATATAGCAGTGTTACTTAAAATGTCATTATTTACAATACATAGGAAATTGCATCCATTGTAGCTATTTTTAAGTGACTGAAGAATTTTAGAATGCCAAATCAAAAAGGTGTGAAGGGGGATCATTGGGTTTTTAAAACTCTTTTAATGGGCTATTTGAGCAAAAAAGTTTGAAGACCAGTGTCGTAGGCAATTATGTTGGATGAAAGACATTCCGCAAAGCTTATTAATCCCTCCTCCTCTCCAGGGCTGATAACTCAGCTTTGTGGACCTCTTGGGTATTTTGATATCACCCATGTCCATCCTTGAGACAGGAGGGGATGAACCAGCTCTAAACCCATCTCTAACCCCTCTGTGGTTTTTCACAGATGGCCCTTCTTGTTTACCCATTAGAGGATTTTTTTCCCTTTTAGTTTAGATGTTCAGAAGTTCCCAGGGCTTTGAAAGAATTTATCATAATTGAGTCTTTCCAGAGTTTATATTGAGGTCATTGGATTCTTATGTTTGGTAATACATTTGCAAATGTTCCAACAAGTTCTTTGCTAATAAGCAAACTAGAGCTGGAAGGAAGGTCTTGGGTTGATGGGTAAAAATTCTTTCATGACTCCCAGCAGCTATTTTGGTCCACAAACTATTACTGTTGCCATAGAAATGAACTAATTTTTATACCAATCTATGAAGAATTTTTATTGAGGTTCTACTATGTGCCCACTGGTTTTTTGGTGGCAATATAGAGTCATTGTTCAACAGATCTATCCTTAAACATTTTTTAGGAAGCAAATCTGTAATGAACTTTTGGCTTGTTTTGTGTACTCTGATGATGACCTTAATTTTGGAAATGGATGTGTTATACATGGCAGCTCCTAGCGTATTTACTTATTTGTTGGTCATTTCTGCTTAGGTGTTTCATTCTTGACTGCCTCACTCTGGTTTGCCAAGAGAGATTGGAAGTTAATTTGAAATTCTGATCTCTGAAAGGATACTTAAGGTCTCTCTTGTTTGGAGAAGTTCTCTGAGATATCACTTCTTTTTTTCTGAGTTTTTAAAAGGTATCTGCTGATCCAGTGGAGAATGTGGCAGAGCTCCCCAGGATGGGGATTTGATATTCCTTCGGTTATTGTGGGAATCTCCACCCACCGTGACAATGCCCCATGAACATTTGTACACATTCATATGCCTTATATGTATGCCCAGCTGAGCTTCCTCCTATGCATCCCCCATCACTGACACCCCACACCAATGATCCTCCCCTGTCCCAGTTGTAACCCTTCTGTGATCCAAAAGTTCTTCAAAAATGAAGCCAATAAACTAGTCAAATACAATTAATAAGAAAATGAAATAAAAATGATAGTTTTAAAAATAAGAAATAAAATACAAAAAATTTGAAAAAAATGAAAAAATAAAAAGTTGGGATAATAAAAAATAATGAAAAAATATTAAATTTTTTTGACATTTTGTCTTTCATCACTGTAAGATCTGTTGTCCTATATGTATAGTGACATTTTCTTCTGTTTATTCCCCCAGTGTCTTATTTTTTTTCATTTTGTCTTCAAAGATATTTTGGGTTACAGAAAAGTTACGTACCGAATTCAGGGCACTCCCACATACCCTACATCCTCTCCCCTTTCCCTTTTCCCCTATTAATATCATTTTATATGTGGATGGTACGTTTGTTACAATTGATGTACAAATATTGAAACATAGCTACCAAACACGGTCAATGGTTTACATTATGATTTATATTTTGGACCATATACTTTCTAAACTTTGATGCAATTCAACACGGCCTGTATCCATCATAGCAAGATCATGTAGAACACTTCCATCGCCCCCAAAATGCCCTGCAGTTTCCCTACACATGGCTCTTATGTCCTGTTTGAACCTATAATTAGTACTAGAGTTGGTGGGTATACATCCAAGAGACTTAAATCTTTGGGCTGTCTATGTGCCAGCTGGGCCCTGAATCCCAATGGAGTTGCAACACCTACTCTCCATTTCATTGGCCTCATCCAGGACACCTAACAATGAGGTGACGTTGGAGAACCACCATACCAAGGAACCAAGAGAGTCTACAACTGCAAGCAAGAGAGTCCCATCCATCAGCTCTATGGGATAGCAGCTCCCTCTCAATTAAAGGTGGAGTGGACATCACCATCCCAGAATCCTCACAATTGGGGAATGAACTATGGACTAATGTAGACTTCCTGGTATTCTACTAAAGACTTACTGTGATTCTAGCAATGGAAGAAATTATATCATTGATGTGGAGGCAGTGACAACTGGAGGTTCTGAGGGTAGGGAGAGGGAAAAACAGGTGTAATATGGGGGCTTTTTAGGGACTTGGGAATTGTCCTGAATGACATTGCAACGACAGATGCAGGCCTTTATATATCTTGCCATAACCTACAGAACTGTGTGGGAGAGAGTGTAAACTACAATGTAAACTATAATCCATGCTTAGTGGCAATGCTCCAAAACGTGTTCATCAATTGCAGTGAATATACTTCACTAATGAAGGATGTTGTTAATGTGGGAAAATGTGGGAGGTGTGGGGAGTGGGGCATATGGGAATCCCCTATATATATATATATGTATATATATATAAAAGATTTATTTATTCCCCCCCCCCTTGTTTTGCGCACGCTGTCTGTTCTCTGTGTGTTCTTCTTTGTCTGCTTGTCTTTTCTTTAAGTGGTACCAGGAACTGATGCTGGAACCTTCCAGAGTGGGAGAGAGGCGCTTAATCTCTTGCGCCACCTCAGCTCCCTGGTCTGCTGCATCTCTTATTGTCTCTCTTTTGTGTCTCTTTTTGTTGTGTCATCTTGCTGTGCCAGTTTTCTGTGAGGGCCAGCACTCCGTGTGGGCCAGCACTCCACGTGGGCCAGCTTGCTTTTCACCAGGAGGCCCCGGGAGTCGAACCCTGGACCTTCTATATAGTAGATGGGTGCCCAGTCGCTTGAGCCACAATCGCTTCCCATCCCTTATATTTTTTATGTGACATTTGTGTAACCTAAGTATCTTTAAAAAAATAAAATAAAAAAAAAAAAAAACACTCAAAAAAAAAAAAAAAAAAAAAAGGTATGTCTTATGCTTACCATTTTAAAAGGGTCATGAGCCTGTAATGTAAATTTACAGAGCTGGAGGCTCCCCACCAGATAATGAAACCCCAGCTCCTAAGATTCTGTGTTGATCTGGTGGCGGCTAACTTGAAAGGTCCCTCCGGACTGTACTCTGCTGGTATGCAAAGAAAATAAATCGGATTCTCCAGAGCGGACACCTGTGCAATAATAGCACTCTTCAGGTCAGTACGGAAGGGTGAAGGGCGTTAGGAGTCAGACGCCCGGGCTAGTCTCTCTGCTCTGCCTCTCGCTAAATGTAACCCTGGAAATGGCACTTAAACTCTTTGCACCACAATTTCCTCTTCTTTGAAATGATGAATTATAATACCCGGCCTTGCTATAAGTGGTGTGTTAGCACCAATTCTGGTGGTATAGGAAGAAGCTCTTTGTAACCCTTGAACACTCCAAAGTGTGGAGATGCTCACCATCACGGTCCTCCTCCTGGTTTTGTTAATGTCTGAAGACCTGACGTCTTCCTTATCTTCCTTAAGGGGTCACAGAGGGAGGTGTGTGAAGTGGCACCTTCACTCTGAGTGGGGGGCATCGAACTGAAGGCATCTCGCTTAGCTGGCAGTTCCTTCCTCAGCTGCCTCAATTGTCCAGAGTACTGGCAAAGAATTGCTTATTTCTCCTGTGATCTTGGAGAACTTTGGTTCTACCTCTTTTAAAATAGTTTTTTTTTTTTTTTTTGCCTTGTGTTGTAGTCATTTACGCTTGTTGCAGTTTGAGATTATTTATGAATCCCTAAAAGAGAAAGATGATTGTAAACTAATCTTTTCCTCTGGGTGTGTTACCCTTTGATTGTATTAAATTCAAAGGATTTAAGTTTACTTGATAAAGTCAGTTTAGGGCTTTTGATTCGACCACGTTATTAGGGCGTGACTCAGGTTGAGTCCCCACCCCCTTGGTGGGCTGATATAAACAGGCACTCACTCAAAAGGACATAGGGGAAGAGAGAGAGCTCTGTCATGTATGATCCGGGGGTCCCAGATAGAGATGGACCATTTGCCTGATAGCTTATGGCTGACCTTGGGAAAACAGCAGAGATTGATAGAGGAAACCCTGAGAGATGAGCCCTAACCAGGAGTGAGGGCTGGAAGCCCAGAGGGAAAGGAGAGACCAGGCAGAGATTAGTGACCATCTTGCTTTCAACATATGGCAACTGACTTTGGTGAGAAAGCAACCTTGAGCTGGACTCTTTATGGCCTTGTAACTGTAAGATTTTACCCCAAATAAATACCCTTTATAAAATCCAACAGATTTCTGGTACTTTGCATCAGCACCTCTTTGGCAGACTAATACAATGTTGCATCTTTCTCACCCCTTTGATTGTAAAAGTAAGGCCTTGTAAATATTTTGAATTCAGAAATACGTGTTTTGGATTTTGGTCACTTCACTAAATGTGTAAATGTGGACTAGGTACTTAATTTCTAAACTTCAATGTTCACATCTGTAAAATGGGGGAAAACAATAACTGCTTTATAGGGTTGTTTTGTGTATTAAGTGTGATTTGCACAAATTCCTTAGACCAGTTCTAATATAGAAGGTAATGAATCAAGGCTACTTTTTTTTTTTTTTCCTTTGTCCTTCTGGTTGAAGATGGTATTATATTCACCTTGGTATTTCTTATGATGCCTTTTATATAGTTAAAGCTCATTACTTATTAAGTGGATAAAGAACAAAGCCTCTAAGTTAAAGCAATAACAACATTACCTTAATTGATACTAGTGTGTTTTAGTTTACTAAAAGCTGCTGGAGCAGTATATGAGAAATGAGTTGGCTTTTGCAATGGGATTTTATTAGGTTAAAAGCTTACAGTTCTGAGGCTGTGAAAATGTCCAAATCAGGGTTCATCAGAGATACTGTCTCACCAAAGTTCAGCTGCTGGCGATCCTGGACTCCTGCCACGTGGCAAGACACAGTGGCAGCTTTCCTGTCTGGATCTCTGCCTTCTCCTCCAGGCTTACTTTCTCCCTGAGCTCAGCTGTGGAAATCAGGCATATGGCTGGTCTCTTCCCTCTCCTTTGCTATAAGAGGTGTCTCTTTTGGCCTCTTTCTGTGCCTCTGTGCTCCACCGATTCCACCCTCCGGCCTCCGGGACCTTTCTCAGCCTCTCGGGGTTTCTGTGTCTCTGCAGGTTTCTCCCATTTATACAGATTCCAGCAAGAGGACCAAGACCCACCCTGGGTCACGCCTTCCTGAAGTACTCCAATCCAAGCCTCCCCAACTGAGTCTAATCCAACTAAAGGGTCCCACACCCACAGGAATGGATTAGCTTTAACAACGTGATATTTTCTGGTATCAAAAAAAAAAAAAAAAAGCTTTGTCCTGTCGCACAGTGTATTCATATTATTTATTGGAGAGCCATTTAAATCTTACCACACTCATATACTACAGTCACAGTTACTTGATTTTGAAGCTTTGTGCATATTAGGAAGCAGCAGGTTAGAAGCAGGGGAGAGAATTATTTGTCATATATACTTGTATCAACCAATAAGTGATAACTGTCAGTCCAATTGCAAGGAAGGGGGGAGAAAAATTGGAAAAAAAAATGATAGCACTCTGAAAAGGAATAGCACTCTAATGCCATTTAAAGTAGAAGCACATATCCCTATCAATAGGTCTGGAAGTTATGGGGTTATTATAGAGTGAAGTGTGAGCAGTTATATAGTAAAGCAGAATGATTGATTTATATGACTCTCTATCCTCAAAACTTTTAATTTATTTTGTATCTGCCAAGTAGTAGGTGGCAACAGCAAAAGCTAATAACTTCAGAGGGATACGGTGTAGAGAAAAGGAGTTTGTAAAGAACTGCTACTCTTCGAAAGACTGCATTATGAATTGGATGTATTATTTTTATCACTACCGTAGACTTCTTCTATGGTACCGGTCTTTATTTTGTCTTCAATGTGGTAAAGCCTTAAGCCCAATGCAGTTAGCCTATATCCTGAAGTATTGATCTGATACACAAATAATTGAGTTTAAAGTTTGTTTTTTTTTTTAATTTCAAGATGTAGTGAGGTTTGTGGGTCATCTCACAGCCGCACGGATGGGCAGTTGGGGAGCCAGGAGCAAGGGTGGTACTAAAAGATATGGGTGGGGCCAAGACTGACTCAAGAGAGTTGAAGAGCTCTGTGATAGTTCAAATGTCTGTCGAGATTGATTTTCTTAAGATTAACTCAAAAGGTGAACAGTGCATCTAGTTGGGATATCCAGGTCAGGGGAGTAGGATTAGCAGTAGGATCAGGAGGATGGGGCCTGTGGAAAAAATCTAGACCCTATAACAGGATTGGGCACTAGGCAGAGAAACTTACTATTGTAAGTGCTGAGGCATGACCTGACCTAGGCAACATGGGGTAGAAGTGGGTGGGTAGAGAGAGCTTTGAAATGCGGCAATAATGTGTTTATTCAGGGGTTCTTAACCAGGGGTTCACGGACCCCTAAGGGGTCTGTGGAAAGATTTTAGGGGGTCTGTGAGCTTGAATTGGGGGAAAAAAAAAATCAACTATCTTTATTTTCTCTGACCTCTAACTGAAATCTAGCATTTCCTTCACTTATGGATGTATACAATAAATAAATTACATAGTATTCATTTCACCTGACTGGCAAAGGGGTCTGTGGAACAAAAAAAGGTTAAGAACCCCTGGTTTATACTTTGTGGGGTCCTGAACTGATGACCTACATTGAGCAAGCTTGGAGATCTGTGGATCAGGATGGTGAGGTGCCTCAGTTACACTAGTTCCTTCAGGCCCTGGGTACTGTCCATGTTAGGACTCTGCCACCCCTAGGTGTTTTCTGTATCTGTGTGGTAGTCCTACTGGGTAAACCCAGGTCCTGAGTCTGAATGACTTATTTAATCTCTGATGTGCCTGGGAGGGCTCCTGAGGTGGTGATATCCTCTTTAGAACCTGGGCATTTTTTCCTTTGGTAACGTCAGGTCTTGACAACAGATGTTTCTTGATTGGTTACTGAGGGGGTGTGTCTTAGTTTTCCAGGGCTGCTAAGACAAATACCACACATTATATGGCTTAAACAACAGGAATTTATTGTCTCAGTTTTCAAGTCTAGAAATCCAACATCACAGCATCGGCAGACCATGTTTTTCCAAAGTCTGTAGCGTTCTGCTGTTGCCTCAGTCTCCACCTCCGTCACATGGTGATCCATCTCTTTCCATCTTCTAATCTGGTTTCTCCTTCTGAGGCCAATTTCCTTTCCTTGTAAGAACTTAGGTCGTATTGGATTAAGACTCACCCTCCTTCAGTCTGGCCACACCTTAACTGATAACATCTTCAGAGGTCTTATTTACACCCACAGCACTGGGGGTTGGACTTGAACATGTCCTTATGGAAGACATGATTCAATCCCCAACAGAGTGGAAGTCAGTGGACTCAGCAGTCAGGGTCTAAGGAAGGCAAAAGCTGAATAAAAGAGTCAGGGGCTAAAAGCAATGAGATTGCGAATGATATTCTCTAAGGCCGGTGTGTGGTTGGGTCTTCTTTAAATACTAGGCAGTGGTTTTGGACCAAACCTGGGACTGTTTTCAGGATTTAACTCCTGGGGCCACAGAGTTGTTTGGCCAGTTTAGGGGATGGTGCCGAAGGGTTCATTACACCTCCCGTTCCATAACTTTTGTAAATTGAGCTACAACAGCATTTATTTATTGAGTGCCATTTTGTTTTACATGATTTTCACATTTATGATCTCTGAGGCTAGGGAAGGGAGTTTTGATTCTCTTTGCTGTGATGGTTTCCTAAGAAGAGATTTGAAAATGGATAGAAGAATGTTCATAAATTTCATAGATACTTGGGATTGTAGAACCAGAAGGAAGGTTGAGGATCAGAGAGATGCAGAATGGGCTGGTGATGAGCTGAATGGAAACCTCCCTGTGCTAGATTCTGAGTCCAGTGCTGTTGTCACGCCACATCATGCCACACCACGTCATTGCACGCCACGCCACTTCAGTCTCCTTTGTGGGCATCTCATCTTTATCATGAGGAAGAGAAGGTGCTTCACTGAGACAAAAGCACTTAAAGACCCTGAGGTCCAGATACTGTAGAAATAGTCTGGTCCATTGTACTGCCATTCATGGGAACTTAAATGTACTAAAGACCTCACTTTCAGAACAGGTCAAACGCCTTTGTGTTGTAGAAGTTGCCTTTCCTTCAAATAAGATTTATTTTAATTATTATTTTTTTTAATTTGCCCATTTTCCAAAGATTAGTACAAATCTAGTTATTTGGAACAATTTTTTGAGGCTAGAATGATTACACAAAGTGAGGCCCAAGTATTTATCTTTTAAAATGTTCTCAGGGTATGCAGCAGGAATGTAAAATAGTCCACTTTTTATTTCTAAAGAGATCTAATTAGAGGGAAGTACTACAGAGTCGAAGAGAAATGTTATTTTAAGAGTTTTCATAATTATTTTTCCGATTATCTCTTATCAACTAACAGAGTTGTTATGCATAGTTGATTAAGCAATGTGATTTTTTGTGGAAGCACATAATGCCATATTTACACAATAGTACTAGTGTCCTCCAAAATCTCATCGTGGATTCTAGGAATAAGTTACAGTCCTTAAAAAAAAATCTGTAATTATTTTTTCCACAGTAGACGTTTGTGCCAAGTCATTAGCATTGGCTAGCATAGTTCTTTGAAAATTCTATGATGAATATCTTTTGAGACTACCGTTAAGGCAGAACTCTCCCATCCTACACCAACTTCCCACCCTCATACATAAACAAAGCGAAACTCTTCAAAAATCTCCAAAGAAAATAAAATACATGTAAACCTTATTTTCTGGCTAAAATGTTTTATTGTCCTGCAGAGATCAAATGATGATTTATATGCCTTGTTTAGTCTTGTTTGGAGTAATATTTAATCACAGATTTGTTTTGTGAAGTGAAGAGAGCAATAATCTTTTTACATTCTTTATCAGTACATCTAAAGTGTAATTTGTTAGCCTATCAAAACTAATTTTCGATCCCTAGTGTATATGGATCTTTAGATTTATAAGTACTGTTAGTGGTTCTTTCACTTAAACATATGTATTTATGTGCCCTTCTAGGGTAGATTTCTGTGTAGGATCATGCAGGGAGGATGTTTACATAAATAACCAACCAGCAAATAAATGTCAATTAAAAATTCTATTAACATAGCTGGCAACAGTCTTTTGACATTTTAAGTACAGTATGTTTAAATCAAATTTAATTTTTTTGAAATGCTTGTCTGTTTAGTTTCCCAATTTAACTCATCTTTCTGTTAACACAAGAAAACATTTTACATTTAGAGTAGCGTAGCTCTCCTCCGCATACATCCTTTGCACACATCTGACTACTGCGCATTAAAATATTATAAAGGTTTTAAGTGGTTTTTTAAAAAAAACCACTTTCTCCTTTTTTCTTGGACTTTCTTCCTCCCCATCCCTCTCTCACTCTCTTTCTCTCTCTTTCTCTTGCTCTAGCTCTAGCTGTAGCTCTAGCTCTTTCCCTCCCCTGTGGTTTTGTAACTTATTGCCCATTTGAGGTCTTCGATTAAATGGCTCATGTTTCAGGGTATCATCTAAACTGCTCTTACAAAAGGGCCCCCCAAATACTGGGGCTCCAGTTAAGTTAGAAGTTGATTCAGCAGGGCAGAGGTGAGCAGTGCAGGTTTGGTGGGGCACCTCGGTTCCACTAGGTCATTCACATTCAGACCCTGGGTTTTCTCCATCTTGGTGCTGTGTGAACCCAGAGTTTTTCCATTCTGCAATGCTGAAGAGTAATTTGCCTGCATATTCCTTTGCCAGAAAGAGGAAAGAGGAGTCCAGGGCCAGCTGCTCACATTCCATCGGCCAGAACTTGGTCATATGGCTACACCCAGTTGCAAGGGAGGCTGGGAAATGCCCACTCTAGCTGTAGGGCTCAACCACCTATCTATGACTTCCTGGGTTGGGGCAGGGCAGAGAGGGGAGACTTCTTATACTAAAAGAAGTGAGAAAGGGGTCTTAGGGGGGCAGTTAACAGTCTGTGCCATAACTCATTTAACTAACAAAATTTTTTTAGTATAATAATTTCATCCTTGGAAACCATTTCAAGGAAAATGTGAAAATGCTTGAAATATAAAGCTAACAACTTTTTCCCCCCTTAATTTGGGAGTCAAAGTGCGTTTTTCTGTAGTTGATGTAGTACCTTAGATTTTTAACTAGCAGGATCTGGTATTGATTTAATAGGATCTATACTTTCCCCTGTGTTAATTTTTAAAGAAGTTAATGGCCCAATATAGTATCTTCTTCCTAATAGTTGGAATTCACCAGCTGCACTTTTCACTGTGCATTTAAGTTGCAGCACATCTGAGCAGTATATAAAATCATTTATGACTCCTGATATCTTGTACTTACAGATACCATATTGACCCAGATGAATTGTTTCACTTTTAGATTCTCTTTTTTTAAAACTTGAGTTTATCAGTTATATATGCACAGTGTTTTCAAAGAGACAAATAGTTCTAAAAGACTGGCTTTTTAAAAATAGCAGTTTCTTGCTTACATTCTGCACAATATCCAGTTTTGGGAGGTAACTGTTTTTAACTCTTTAGTATGAGTATAAGGGATCACAAAAAGCTCCTCACCCAAAACATAGCATCATACAATTTTAAAACACCAGGGACAGAATGATCTAACAAGTGTCCAGAATGGAAAACAAAAACAGAAACAAAAAATAGAATGAAAATTAAAACCAATCCCAAGGCTTAAAATATACAGGCATTAAAAGAGTTTGATTGAATTACCTTGCACAAACAGATAAAAGAGAAAATTAAGTGATGTGTATAGTCACGTTAGGTTCAAAATTAGGCAGCAGCTCCTGCCATTTGGACTTGAAGTAAGGAAGAATGAGGGAAGTCAAGAAAACAGAGCTAAGATGTTCACTAGCTTTAGTTTTGCCTAAATCATGGTGGGACCTAGTATTCCAATAGGTGATGGAGATTCATTCAGTGTTCAGTAGTGTCAGGTTATTTCTGGCATTGGAAGTGGAAGGGGTGAACTAACTGGATGAAGACTCCACTCCTATAGAGTTTGCATTCCAGCTACCCATAAGGGTCCCTGTGAAGCAGCTAAGGAAGGGTGAGTGCCATTTAAACAAATGATAGAGCACTGAGTTAAGATGGTCTGTCTGAGGGGCTGGGGAGGAGGGGAGGACCGGACTTCCATGGCTGTGGTTACTTCTCGCTGGATGCCTTGTTGATGCTCAAACTGCTTCTCAGTTGGCGACTATTTTAGTGATCTAACCTTCGAAGGAAGCACTTTAAAAGGATTTTTGGAATTATTAGTTTTTTAAACAGATATTTTCTTATTTCTGTAGGAGAGAATTATAATTATCTCTTGGGAATAGTCCTAAGGGACTTGTCGACTTATAGAAAGGTCTTTCGAACCTGCAAGTTCTGGAATGTGGAATCTGGCCAAGACACTGGCCAAGGTCTCTTAGCTCCCAACCCTGAGGGGAGTTCACCTCCTCTTCTCATGGGTGGGGAGGTGGGATCCTCGGTGCTCCCCCATTTCTACATACTCCACAGCATCTCTGTCAAGCCCTCTTTGGCATCCTTTACTTTCCTTGTGCGTCCCCTTCTTCTCCCAGATGCCTGAAATCACATCACAGCACTCTTTTATGATCTTTGTCCATGTACCATATCTCATAAAAATTAATTATAAATCTGAGAAAACCACCAAATGAAAACTTCCTTTGTTCCCTCTTATCTTTCAAGATGGCGCACACATACATTGAACTCAAGTTCTTGACTCATGAACATGCGAAAGTGCCTAATACTTGAGTACTAGGGAGATAAGAACAGAAACAAAATATTTTCTCTCCTCTCGTATGAGGCAGGCAGATAAGTGCATGCACAAATAGTACAAGGGATTAAACCAAGAAGGTATGAAAGAGTCCTTGACTAATTTAATCCAATTAAAACGTACTGTGGCTTTTTGCAGAAGCCTCTGAATGAATAATTGCATCAGTGAATGATCTTTGAATCAGTGGATGAGAGTAATAATAAGAATGAATATTCCTCCTCTCACTTTACCTGATCGCTTGGGCGACATTCTACAACATTATACAACTAGAGGAGAAGCCAGTGCAGAAGTTGTGGTTGGTAAAGTCATATTTTCTGCTCCCTTAACCCTGAAGTTCCCATGACCTTAATGATGTGCTACTGTGTTAGAATTATCAGCTTATTCTGCCTACATCAATATTGGTTTTCTTGTACAGGAAGGTTCCTGGCACTGTGCCCTTTTTCACCTGTCTTTGAAACACCTTGACATGTACAGTGCACACCTTTCCCCTGAAACATTGCTTTTATTTTGAATTTGCATCAAAGTAGCTTATGCTTTGGGTCATTTAAACACTTGTTCCTGATAGTTTTGCATAAAACAAAGGGAATGTGGACCTTGTCAAAGGGAATGTGGACCTTGTTGCCTGCACTTTAAAAATTGGAGTTTAGGTAAAGTTACTTACATTCTTCTGTGACTGATTGAAAGACTTATTCCTATAGGATAACTTAATCTTGTAGACTTTCATTCCCATTCCGTTCTACAAGGATCTTCTGTTTTCTCCATTCCATTCGTTCCACAAATGAAATTTGTTCAGGCACGTACCTGTCGATGTGCCTAACATTGGTAGTAGGCAGATAAATGTGTTCTAAACCCATGTAATGCCCCAGTTAGCTTGTCATAAGCTGATATATGTTGGAATTCTTTTTAGATTAGTACCAATTTGCAGTTTCTGAGATTCTTTCCTGTGGAGACCTGGAGCCTATCATGGTGAATACATAACATCTTTTTAATGAGGTAGTCAGCTGTGGAGCAAATAAACTTAAGGAGTAAAAAAGAATTAATGCCAAAACTCTCCAACTTCTCAACTCTACATTGGCTTATTCACCTAAAAACTAGCTCTAATAGTTATTTGCTGGGGTAGCAGCTTTCCTTTTTCTTAATGAATGACAACATGGTCTTCCCATTCTGCTTTCAAGACTTTTTTTTTATTGTGGGAAATTTGCATATACAAAAGTAGACAATATATAGCAAACTCCCCATATGCTCATTACCCAACTTTAGCAACTTGCAATTCAAGACCAATGTCTTTTAATCAGTACTCCCACCCATTTCCCCCAACCTGTGTTATGTTGAAGCAAATCCTAGATAGCATATCATTTCGTCGGTAACTATTTCAAGATGTGTCTCAAAAAGATAATTCTGGACATCCCTGTATAGAATAATTGAGAGAATGTGGTATTTAAAGGGAGACTTTGTTTACAAAATGGTTTCTTAGGATGTAGAATAAAAAACTGACAAAAAATATTCTTCTGCTAGAAGTGAAATACAGTTGTATTTTCTTCCACCTCCAAAATTTGTTGAATGCATAAAATATGAAATCAGATCAGCACCCCCTCAAAAAACTAAAAGGAATGCTGTTCTTTTTATAAGTTAAATGATGACTTAGGGACTGAGAATGGACATCCCCCCACCCCCTTTTAGACCCAAAGTATTAGATTTAAATGTAGTAGATTTGTGAGAAATGGTTGTGGTGATAATGGCTCTGTGTTACTGAACAGCTGGAGCATTTCCATATTTTACATTTTCAGATGTCCAGTGAAATTAGCACAGATCATATTAGCACACACATTAGCACACTAAGAACTCGTTAGCTCTGATCCTGGATTGAGCTAGGGGAGCATGCTTAGCCACTGATCAGTGACAAAGTTTCTTACTGACTTGTGATGAGCTTCCATCTCTCAGGGTGAATGATTGATTACCTGTGGCAGTTTGAATTTGGTGAATCTCCAAAAGAGATTATGTTTTTGAAATAATCCATTCCTGTGGGTGTGGCCCCCCCCTTTTTTTTCAGTTTAGAAGATGCTTTTATTTTTATTTGATTTTTTAACTTTATTTGTACATTTAATAATTGAAAATATAAATAATTAAAAACTAAAAAGTAAACACAGATGAATAAATATATACATTTCTCAATTAAATGTACTGGATACATATAAATTTTTTTAATTAAACAATATGTTACACAATATATTTGGTTCATAATAACGCATTCATACAGTATTTGTCCTTTTGTGTCTGGCTTGCTTCACTCAACATAATGTCCTCCAGGTTCATCCATGTTGCCATATGCTTTATGTCTTCATTTCTTCTTACAGCTGCATAATATTCCATCGTGTGAATAGACCACAGTTTGTTTATCCATTCATCTGTTGATGGACACCTGGGTTGTTTCCAACTTTTGGCAATGGTGAATAATGTTGCTGTGAACATAGGTGTGCTGATGTCTGTTCGTGTCACTGCTCTCAGTTCTTCTGGGTATATACCCAATAGTGGTATTGCAGGGTCACGTGGCAAGTCTATATTCAATTTCTTTAGGAACTGCCAAACAGACCTCCATAGTGGTTATACCATTCTGCATTCCCACCAACAGTGAAGAAGTGTTCCTATCTCTCCACATCCTCTCCAACACTTGTAGTTCTCTGTCTTTTTAATAGTGGCCATTCTGATAGGTGTAAAATGATATTGCATTGTAGTTTTGATTTGCATTTCCCTAATCATGAGTGATGTTGAGCATTTCTTCATGTGTTTTTTTGCCATTTGTATTTCTTCTTTGAAGAAATGTCTATTCCAGTCTTTGGCCCATTTTTTAATTGGGTAATTTGTCTTTTTATTGTTGAGTTGTAACATCTCTTTATATATCCTGGATATTAAACCCTTATCAGATATGTGATTTCCAAATATTTTTTCCCATTCAGTTGGCTGCCTTTTCACCCTTCTGACAAAGTCCTGTGAGGTGCAAAAGGGTTTAATTTTGAGGAGGTCCCATTTATCAATTTTTTCTTTGGTTACATGTGCTTTGGGTGTAAAGGTCCAAGAAACCACCACTGTGGAGCCCTTTTGATTGGACTGTGTCGGTGAGTTGTGATTCAGGTTGGGTCTCCACCCTCTTGCTCTTATATAAATGGAGACAGAAAAAGAGACACTCAGAAAAAGGAAGCTGCCATTTTGATCTTGCCATGTGAGAGAAAGGAGAAAGTAGAGAGAGGACTCCAGATTCACCTACAGCTGCAGAAAGGCAGAGAAGCCCTGAGAGGCGGAGAGAGATCCCAGAGTCTGGAAGCAGCAGAGCACATAGGAACAGAAAGAGGCTCCTGAGGGCCCACAGAGTAGCCCAAGGCTGAGGAGACAAGCCTGGCCACATGCCAGATCGCCATGTGGCAGGATACCAGGATCAACAGCCGCTGACTTTGGTGAGAAAGCATCTCTAATGTGCCTTGATTTGGACATTTCATGGCCTCAGAACTGTAAGCTTTTATCCCCAATAAAATTCCCGTTATAGAAGCCAACCTGTTTCTGGTACTTTGCATCGGCAGCCCTTTGGCAAACTAAGACATTAGGTATAAATATTGGGGTTACTCTTTTTGAGTTGCTTTCTCTGATGGTTAATTTTATATGTCAGCTTGGCTAGGTTATGGTGTCCAGTTGTTTGGTCAAAACCCTGGCCCAATTGTTGCCAATCCATAGATGGGAATTAGCATCTACAACGAATTGACTTTAAATAAAGGAGATGACCCTCAATAATATGGGTGGGTCTCATCCAGTCAATTGGAAGTTTTAGGAGTGACAAATGAGGGTTTCAAGGATCAGAAGGAATTTGCCTCAAGACTACACCCCTCCACTCCTTCTTGAGTTTCCAGTCTAAGGAATTCAAACTCAGGACTTCAACATCACACTTATCGTAAGTGAGGTCATTCGGACTTGCCAGGCCACGCAATTATGTAAACCAATTCCTTATAATACATCTCTTTATAGATATCTATCTCCTGTTGGTTCTGTTTCTCTAGAGAACTCTGACTTTCCTTTAGAGACTAGCTCATCATGTAATGGGGCATCATGTTTCTGGGCCAGTGTTTACCGCCTGTACCTGGAGGCACTGCTGTCAGAAATGTGGGAAACAAACCTAGAAAGTTTTATGAGAGGGTTCCTGCAAGCACAGAGGATCCTTGAAGGCTTGTTTTTGGCTGCTAACTTATACGAAGCCTGTTAACATTAATGTCTGAGTTTGCCAGGCTGCTATGACAAATATCACACACAGTGGGTTGGCTTGACAAGAATTCATTGGCTTCTGGGTTTTATAGGCCAGAAATCTCAAATCAAGGTGTTGGCAAGGCCACACTTTCTCCTGGGGTTTGTAGTGTCCTGGTGGTGGCTGTCCCATGGTGATGTCCTTGGTTTCCTCCTGTGTGGTCCTCTGACTTCTCTTTATAAGTCATACGGATTAAGATCCACCCTGATTCAGTTTGGCCACACCTAAATAGGATCTTAGGAGATCCTGTTCACAAATGAGTTCAAGTCCACACCTTAACCTATAATACATCTTCAAAGGGTCCTATGTACAAATGGGTTCACACCCATTTGGGGGTTAAGATTAAGAACATGCTTCCTATAAAATTCAACAGTTTAAAAAAAATAATAATCCAATTATAAACTGGGCAAAGACATGAAGAGACATTTCATCTAAGAGTTTATCCATATGTCAAATAAGCACATAAGAAGATATGCCTCATGATTAGTAATTAGGAAAAATGCAGATTAGAACCACAATGCGACATTACTGCACATCACAATGGCAGTAACATCAAATGCTCGAGAGGATACACAGAAACTAGATCACTCATACACTGCTGGTGGAAATGTAAAATGCCATAGTCACGCTAGCAAATTGTTTTGACAGTTTCTTATAAAACTAAACATACAGCTAGTGTGCAACTCTGGAATTGAACACCTGGGCATTTATCCCAGGGAAATTAAAAACATACTCACTCAAAAATAAGTACATGGACGTCCATAGAAGCTTTATTTGCAATAGCAAAAGCCAAAAACAACCTAAATGTATTTCAATGGGTAAATGGTTAAACAAGTTGTGTCACAACCTTACTAGAAATACTGCTCAGCAATAAAAAGGAATCACACATTATGCTGATTTAAAACAAAGCCAAACACAAAGGATTACAAGCCAGATAATTCTATTTCTATAGTATTCTTGAAATGGCATCATTATAGACATAGAGTCAATATTATAAAAATGCCAGACGATAAGGAGGGTGTGAGGGCAGGAAGGAAGTGTGTGCGGCTGTAAAAGGGCTTACCATATGACCCAGCAATTGTACTTTTAGGTATTTACCCAAAGGACTTGGAAACTTATTGTCTACACAGAAACCTGCACATGAATGTTTGTGGCAGCTTTATTCAGAATTGCTAAAAATTGTAAGCAACCATGATGTTCTTCAGTAAGAACAAACCATGGTATGTCAATACAATAGAATTCTTTTCAGTGAAAATAAGAATGAGCTATGAAGTCAAGAGAAGAAATGGAAGAAACGTAAATGTATAATGATAAGGGAAAGGAGCCATTCTACAAACGCTATGTACTATATGATTTCAGCTATATGATGTTCTAGAAAAGGAAAGATCTGTAGAGACAGTAAAAATATCAGTGGTTGCCAGCTATTCAGGGAGCACAGGGCTTTTTTAGGGCAGTGAAGCTATTCTGTGTGATACTGTGATGGTGGATATATGACATTGTACATTTGTCAAAACCAGTAGAACTCTACAACAGGGAGCGTGAACCCCAGTGTAAACTATGAATTTTAGTTAATAATAATGTATTAACATTCGTTTTTGATTGTAACAAATGCACCACACTAATGCAAGATTTTAATTAGAAGGGAAACTGCGTGCAGTGGTGGGAGAGGGTATATGGAAACTCTGTACTTTTTGCACTGCTCTAAAAAATAGTCTTTTTTTTTTTTTTTTTAATAAAAGGGGAACATGAGAGATCCCATGTGAATGGAGATATTCTAGATCTTAACTTTATCAATGTCAATATCCTGATGATGATACTGTATTTCAAGATGTTACCCTCTGGTAACTGAGTAAATGGTTTACTAAATGTCTCTGTAGTTATATTCCTTCTTTACAACTGCACACATATCTATAATTACCTAAAAATAAAAGGTTTATTTGAAAATGAAAAAAAAGAACATGCTTTTTATGGAATATATAATTCAACCTACTGCAAGTAATAGAAGTTGGAGATTTACCCAGTGTCCTTCCTAATGACAAAACTTACCTACTAAGGGCAGCTCGGGTACCACAGGAGGCAGTTTCCTCTCTGACTTCAGATTCCTATAGAATCTCTGCTATCTATTGACTTTCAAGGACTCAGTCTAATTTGTGGGGAATAAGAGATAAGAAGTAGGGGTGTTAAGCATGACAGCTCTAAATGAGAGCAGGTTTTTAGAGCTGAGAGGATCCTATCCATTCTTCCTATCAAATAACAACTCTGGCTGAAAGAAATTTTATTCTAAACTGAAATTGTCTGTGTTTTCAAATAAGGAAAAATTAAATTCTTAAATGCTTGGAATGTTTCCACACTTAAGAACATACCCATTTTTCAATTTACCCTAACAAAATTTAACAAAGGATCAAACTCGTGTGTGTGGAATTGATTTGAGTAAAAATTTGAAGCAGAAAGCCAATTCAATCATCACAGATAATTTAAAATTATGTGAGGTTCCCTGTGCTTGAACAGCATATATCAAACCATATCAGGGACAGCATGTATGCACACTCTGGTGGCAATTGTCTTGTTGTGACAGGACTGGAAGTTTCCAAACTTGGCATATTTGATTCCAGTTCCATGTGCTGCTCGCCTCATCTACATACGTGTGGCTTGAGAGCGTACTTCCGTACTGTTACAGTCAGCATTCTCCAGAATCTGGAGAATACATACAAGATTTATTATAAGCAATTGGCACACGTGATTGTGGAGCTGGCAAGTCCAAATTTGCAGGGCAGGCTCGAGGCTGGAAACTCTGGGGAGAGTGATATAGAATTTTCTTTTTTTTTCTTACTCTTTTGAAATAATTTCAAATTTATAGGAAAGTTGCAAACATGATACAAAAATAATACTGAGAACTCCAATATACATGCATATTTACCCTCTCTACCCAGGTACCCTTATTTACCAGCTTATAACATTTTGCCACATTTGTTCTTCCTTCCTTTTCCTTCCTTTCCTTTCCTCCCTCCCTCCCTCCCTCCTTTTCCTTCCTTCTTCCTTTCCCTTCCATCCTTCCTATCTATTTCTGTCCATCTCTCTAATTTTTAAACATTTGAGAGTAGGTTGCATACATCAAGATCCTTTATCATTTAATACTTCCATGTATATTTTGATGTTGAATTCTTGGAGTCAGAATTACTTAGGTTGGAAACTCAGCATGGAGTGGAGGGTATAGCCATGAGACAAATTTCTTCTGAGCCCTAGAACCCTCAATTCCTGCTAAGAACTCCAACAAATTAGATGAAGTCCACCTACATTATTTAGGATAATCTCCTTTACTTAAGGTCATTTTATTGTAGATGCTATTCCTACAGCAGCAAAGAGATATCTCCACAGCAACAACTGGGCCAGTATTTGACCAGACAACTGGACAACATAACCTAGTCAAGTTGACCCATAAAATTAGGCACCGCACATGCTTTCTGCGGATCAGAAAAAAAAAATCTCACTTTGAGCTCTGAGGGACTGGCCAACAAATGCTTATTCTGATCCTGCAGTAGAAGTAACAGTTTTAATAGAAACAGACATAGCTGACATTTAGTAAGTATTTCCTGGGTGGTAGGCATTCATTTAATCTTTGCAACACAACCTTATAAGGGAGAAAATAGCAGTACCCCACCAGAGATGAAGAAACAGACATAGAATTTAAGGAACTTATCCCAGGATAAGTAATTGTTGGAGCTGGGATTTGAACCACATTGCCTCCACAGCCCCATGTTTCCAGGCCCCTCTCTAGACTGTCTCTTAAAGGAAAAAATGTGAGTTTCTGCAAACTCGTAGGATATTATCTTAGCAAGCCTTCCCATGATAAGAAACTATATTTTGCAAGAGCCAGAGTTCTCATTATATGGCATGGTTCTGGTAGCCTTCTAAGTTAAAAGGAAAGAATGACAGGCTGCCTCCTTTTTCCAGATGCTGAGGCCAGCAAAAAATATTTCTAAGGTCTTAAAAGATGAGCCAGAAAAAGATGAAATAATATGTGTGACAAAGAATGGGCTTTGAAGAACGTGTGGCAGATGAACAGCTCGTTGCTAGGCGGCTTGTCTCCTTGATGAGAATATATTGCTTATACTTTCTGGAGCAAAGCCTTGAATATGTTGTTGCTTATAAAATTGAGGGACAAAATAACTGGTGAAGAATGGGTATAAGAATGATGTAGGGAGGGTGTATCAGGGAGTTGGAATAGAGTAGGAAGTTAGAAGATGTTAACATCATAAAGACAAGTGATTCCAATGAAGTTCATGCAAACCTTGATCATGTTTTTGGAATATTGCAAAAATGATTCTTTTGGGTTGAATGTTGTCTTTATGATATGAATTAATTTCCTCACTGGTCGGCCCTGATCAGGATAAGCCAATTATCTTTTCTTTAGCTATTGTTGTTGCGGGACTGGGAGAGATGATGGAGGAACAGGGTTGGTTTAGGAGCATGTATGTGTGGGAGACTGGGTTAGCATGGATAATGAAACACATTATTAAATTTAATACATTTAATAATGTATTAAAAACTTTAGTGGGGAGAAGCGGATATGGCTCAAGCAATTGGGCTCCCACCTACCACATGGGAGGTCCGTGGTTTGGTTCCTGGTGCCTCCTAAAGAAGACAGCGAACTGGTGCAACAGGCAGGTTCAGCAAGCTGACACAACAAGATGATACAACAAGAAGAAAAACATAATGAGAGACACAACAAAGCAGGGAGCAGAGGTTCCCAGTGCCTCCTAAAGAGGATAAGCAGGACAGTGAACTGGTGCGACGGGCAGGCACTGGCGAGATGACTCAACAAGAGACACAAGAGGAAAAACATAGCGAGAGACACAACAAAGCAGGAAACAGAAGTGGCTCAAGCAATTAGGCTCCTCCCTCCCACATTGGAGGTCCCAGGTTCGGTTCCTGGTGCCTCCTAAAAGAAACAAAGAAGATAAACACACACAGCAAATGCAAACCAAAAGGGGGTGGAGAGAGATAAATAAATAAAATAAATCTTAAAAAAAAAAACTTTATTTGGAAACTCTGAGTCGATGAACAGTGAAGCAGAATTTGCTGTCGTCTTAAACCTGTGAGTTATGGAAAAGCTGTGTTTCAGAAGTCCAGGTTGGCAAGGATTTGTATTCTGGAGAGTGCTTTAAGATAAAACTTAAAATGAGCTGAAAATATGAATGATTGTGATCCTCTTGGTTAAAAACTGAAGTCTTCCACCTTTTGTCATCAGATATTTTCAGGATGATAAATACAAGGTTGACAGGGGGCAGGGAGGATTTAATGGCAATGGCAGCTGGACTTTGGAATGGAATAAAATAATGCCCTGGAAAAGAAACCCTTTCCTCATGAAGGGGGCAACCTGCTTGTTATGCATATATGCCTAATAGTTTTGAACACATATCCATACAGTTAGAAAGACATTTGAGTAACACGGGTTATTTTGCATATTTGCAAACTTTCAGACAGACCACAGTTTTAATTAGAAACAGAAAAGCTGCATCTCTAACTCAATGCATGTAGTATCAATGAAAAGAAATGGACTATTTTATTTTTTTTATTGGGTTAAATCTAATTGGTACAGAAGGTACTCTAGAAATTAATATTATAAATAGTTGGTCCTAACAGTCTTGCTTCCATGGATTTTTCTCATTGAACACCCCGTCTCTATTTCCTCTTCATCCACCTTATCCTGAGTGCTGTATTTTCTGCCCATCATTACACCAAAATTGCACTTTTAGGTCACTAGCGACTCTCTCATTGCCAGGTTCAATGGTCTTTTTTTCTGTCAATCTTCTCATACCTCTATTGCACGTGTCATTTGAATGCTCTCTCATTTCCCCAACTTTCTTCTTGCAGTTCCCTGATCATTTATTATCCTAATATCTGAATTATCTCTTTACATCCTGCCCAGTGGCATCACTATTTTAACTTATTAGTATAGCACAATATTAAATGTTACATTCTCCAAAGCAGCATTGGGAATTTGGTGATATGGATGTGCTATTATGACCCACGAGCATGGATTTTTCTTTGCTTGGTGCAGTCATACCAGACAGGTTCATAATGCTTGTGTTCAGCAGCGGGATTTAATATTTGTAAAACTCTTCTGTGAGCTGAGTATTATTATTGTATCCAGATAGAATTCTACCTAATTCTAGCGTAAAGAAATCAGCGAGGAGAAAATTAAACATAATTATGCGGGAAAATAGGCTTTTATGACTCAATTAACATATCCTTATGCTGTTTTATTATTTCAGGGCAATATTTCATTTAAAAATGGGATAGGATTTTTTATACTATTGGAATCGAGTGAGGTAAGATGGGTTGAATTATTCAATACTTTACAATTTTTGTACATGTGTGCCTGATATCATTTATACTAAGAGGTAAAATATTGGTTAAGAAATGTTTGTCCTCCCTTTGAGATTTTTTTTTTTTTTGTCTTTTAAAATTTATGGTGACCAAGAATCTAGTGGAAAGACCTTGGTTATGTATGCATTGTGCAATACTATTGTCCTGGTTTGAGTCATTTGTGGACCCCAGCAAATTATGTTCTTAAGTTAACCCATTCCTGTGCATGTAAACCTGTTTTATGTGGGACCTTTTAGTTAGATTCAGTTAAGGGACTCTTGATTAGATCACTTCAGATAAAGGGCTTTGATTAGATTGTGGGACCCAGGGTGGGTCTTAATCCTTTTACTGGAGTCTTATATAAACGAGACACTGAGGAAGAGAGCTGTCATTTCACCCTGCCATGAGAGAGGACTCCAGGATCACCTACAACTGCAGAAAGACAGAGAATCCGCAAGAGGCTGAGAGAGAGGCTGCAGGCTGGAATCAGTGGAGCAGTCTGAAGCTGAAGAGACATAGCCTGGGGATTGATGAGCCATATGCCTGACCACCCACAGCTGAGCTCAGGAAGAAACTGAGCCTGGAGAGAGCAGAGACTGGCCGCTTTTGTGTCTTGCCACTTGGCAGGAGTCCACTATCTGCCTGTGGCCGACCTTTGGTAAAACAGCATGTCTGATGATGCCTTGATTTGGACATTTTCACAGTCTTGAAACTATAAGATTTTACCCTAATAGATTCACATTATAAAAGCCAACCCATTTCTGGTACTTTTGCCTTGGCAGCCTGTGGCAATCTAAAAGAAGTATATACAGTACTATAGCCAAAAATGTTTTGAGTACAGATATTATAACTAAAACAGTCAGGCTAAGAATCCTTTGCCAGTTGCTTTCAGGTTTAATCTTTTGTTATTTCCAGGAGAAAAAATATGTATTATCTCCTGCCTGATATGCAAAAAGTGTCATTTATGCTAAAGACATACATTAGATTTTAGCTCATTTATATGAAAGCACAAATGCAACAAAATAGAGCAGAATGGATTCCTTCCCCAAGGTTACATGACATGTTCTATGCAGCTTATATGTAGTCTTTCAGAGCTGTTTCTTTTTTGAGAAAGAGATGTTTATTTGAGGTTTTCATTGTGGTTGTCTACTGATTCTCCATAGCAACCAGTGGGTGCAGATGTACTCCAGAAGCATATGGCTTTTGCGGTCACCAGATAACCCTGTTCTATTTCATGTGCCACGGCAGTGTGACATTGATTGGAAGACTTTGGGCTATGTGAGGATCAACTTCTCACAAACTTTGCCTACATCCCAAAAGAGAGTCCCTTTTTCTTTTCTTTTGAACATTTAAAAAATAAATCATGGTGAATTATGTTCCCTTCTGAATTCTCCTTTGCTTTTTTTTTTTTTTTAAGGAACCGGGGGCCAGGGATTGAACCTGGGACCTTGTATGTGGGAAGCTGATGCTCAACCACTGAGTCACATTGGCTTCCCTGAGTTGATTTTTTCATTTGTTTCCTTGTTTATTTATTTATTTATTATTATTATTTTAAGGAGGCATTGGGGACCGAACCCGGGACCTCCCGTGTGGGAAGCAGGTGCTCAACCACTCCAACTACATTCGCTCCCTGTCCTTTGCTTTTGTATGACTGTATTTGTAATTCAAGGTTTTACTTTTCTTTTTGTGTTTATTATTTCCCCTGGTAAGCTTCTGGCCGGTGTGTGTGTGTGTGGGTACTATGGTGTACTATGTTTTACCCTCGAATCCCTGGCACTTCACAGTGTGCCTGCCATGTGATGGGGGCTCCATCCTGTGTTCAGCAAATGAAACCGAATTCAGCAAGGCCCACCGGAAGCGCTTGAGTTACAGTTTCAGATGGTGGAAAATGGTTGGTAAAGAGAAAAGCGCCGTTCAAGCGAAGCAGAGTGAGTGTGACTACAGTCACGAAGAGCTGCGGCCATTCTCCTATCCGGCTGTAGATAGAATCATGCTCTCCCGGTTCCCGTCTCTGGCAGTTATGGGGAATGCTTTTAATTAGCAGCTGAATTTTTCGGCCTTGAGTGTGACTGGAAACCTTAGGAACACGCTGTTCGAGGACTGATGGTATGATCTAAAGGATGCTGCTAGAGCACTGTTTGGTCCAGCAAGACCAGGGGAGTGATTCCCACCAGAGGTGCCTTGAGAGGAGCTAATGAAAAGTGCAGCTGAAAACGGGAGGCTGTGCGTACCGAGCCTTATTGAGTCAGAGGCTCAGGTTTCCGGCTGTGGTTTTGGTTTTGTTGTTGTGAAGGTGGGCGGGGGCGGCCCTGAAGTTGCACAATGACTTCCTGATCCTGCTTGTCCTTGCCAGGTGGGCCTGACCCAGAGCCCCAGAGCCGCTGGGCCAGCTGTGAATTACACTTGATTTTTTCCCCCTCATTATACATTGTTGTGTTGTATAATGTGTTGTATAATGTTGTTTAATGATCATCCATTAAAGGTATTGTTTGCTGAAGTAAACCATATGTTCTCAGAGTCAATGGCCAGATAATGCCCAGAATGTTTCTGCTGCCCTCCTTTGTGGGGAGCGTGAAACAAAACACATTTTTAAGTATCACGTTTTCCCAAAGGTTTTTTTCCTGAAGCATCAGGAGTGGTTTAGATCAAGACCTTTTCCCAGATTTTATTTTCTTGTCTGCCCTGCAGCTCGTTTCGCTCCTGCAACACCAGTCTTAAAGAGTTACAAAAAAGAGAAGAAAAGGAAGAAACACAGGAGGGAAGGAAGGGAGAAAAGAAAGAAGAAAGTAAGAGAGAGAAAACAGAGAAGATGTCTTTTTTCCTATTGTATTGAAGGGGAAATCATTTAAGGGGAGAAGTTTCCAGAAGGAGGAGGGGCGTGCACACAATACTTACTTAGTTTGCCTGGGTCGCCGTGGAGCTCTCCAGGATGTCATACACACAGACCTCTAGGGACACTGTAACCCTAAGGGAACTTGTGAACAACTGGGCTTTGGAAGCCATCCTCCAGATGAGTCTCGAAGTTATCTTCATTCAACATTGAACAGATATTTAGTAGGTGCTTGTTACATGGCGGGCAACATAGGAAGTCCTTTCAGCTTAATTGAAGCTATGAGGAGGCTCGAAAGCCAAACTTTGAGTTGTTCTCTCCATATTTACATGTGCCCGTCTTCCATTTTTCCCTATCTTAAATGGATAACATTGCCATAAAACTAAAGCTTGATAAAAAAAAGTTATTTCTCCTAGATTCACTGTGTAATTTCTCTTTGGCCCGTTTGAGCTCTTTTGTTTAGGTTTCCAGGATATTGACGTACGAGGCTGAGTTGTGAATGCAGAGTTTGGTCCGTTCTCTCTAAGTGTGCTTGTTTCTGCACACTTTTTTTTTTTTTTTTTTGATAGACCTTCACAGAAATATGCAGCCCAGTGGTTTTGTTTTCAGTGAGGTTTGCTTTCATAAAAGCGTTTTTATAAGCACTGGAGAAGTGAAAGTTGTTAAAATTTCTCAAACGTGTTATTTTACTAAGACAAATATATTAATCCAATTTAGAAAGCAGACTTACTGAACAATTCCTAACTTTGTATACCTTTCTTTCCCAATTAAAACAAATTATTAAAGAATAAGCATATAAAAAGGTGATGAGTTTTTTTTTTAACATGCTATTAACATGATCAGTTTTGTTTAAAATTTCCTTTATCTTGCCATGCCTTTGGGTAAATGCTGTTGTGTTGCTGGTAGAATTTTTATTTTTTTTATTTTTTTTATTTTTTTTATTATGGGTAAAAATAAAAATTCTCACAATACATACAAACATTTGCAAAATGATATATAAATATATATGCATATATGTGTATTTGCTTACAAAAATGTTATTTATATATATATATATATACATATATTTTAAGAGGTGCTTAGATTACCCAAAATATTACATGGAACCCACTGGGATTCCCATGTTGCCCACCTCCCACACCTCCCACCACATCCCACACAAACATCTCCCACAGTGTGGCCCACCACCCTCAATGAACTTACACATCCTGGAGCCTTGCCACCAACCATAGACCACAGTTCACACTGTAGACCACACTCTCTCCCACTCAGTTCTGAGTGGTGTGTGCTGATTTAAAATGGCCTACATCCATTGCCACAACAGTACTCAGGACAACCTCCAACTCCCAAAGAAGCCCCTGTATTTCAACTGCTCATCCCCTCCCTACCCAAAAACTGTCAAGTGGCCACTGGCTCCACCTCATTGTTATAATTTCTTGCATTGCAAGAATCACCATATGTGAGCAAGAGAATACCATCAAGTCCACTCTAGTCCATAGTTCTTCCCCCAATCCAGAGGCGAATGGGATGGTGATGTCCACTCCAACTCCAAGTGAGAGAGGGCTTATATCCCATGGATATGGTGGGTGGGATGATCCTGCCTGCAGATGCAGGCCCTCTCCATTCCCTGGGATGGCCATTTCCCATCGTTGTCTCCTCACCAGGTGACTTGGATGAGTCCATTGAGCTGTAGGGTAGGAGTTGCAGCTCCACCTAGATTTCATGCACACCTGGCACATAGGTAGGCGGGAGGCTCCAGTCTCTGGAAGTATACCTAAGAAACTCCAGCATCACATGTAGGTTTGAATAGAAGGGACTGGTGAACCATGTGCAGGGAGGACTTATTTGAGTCTAATTCTGTCACTCTCAGGAGCACAGATTCCAAAATAGAACCCACTGATAAGGCATCAGTCTCTGGGGCTATCCCCCCTTATATAGGACCAGGGTGTCTCCGGAGCTCTCAGGAGCACAGATTCCAAAATAGAACCCACTGATAAGGCATCAGTCTCTGGGGCTATCCCCCCTTATAGAGGACCAGGGTGTCTCCGGAGCTCTCAGGAACCCCACTGAGTGGGGTGATAGGCACTTAGATGTTCTATGAGCTCCTACTGAGGCTGGTAGAATTATTTGTAGCATCTTTCTTATTCATTTGAATGTAGTCATCTATGCACACTTATGCCTTCTTATGCCCTTTTGCCTTATTAAAGTACATTTCTTGGAAAAACTTGAAAGAAACAAACTGTAAAAATCACTACTCAACAGACTTAAAATGTAGTTACATGCAAAAGTGAAGGGTATATCATTTACAATAATCAACATAGGTAGCTTCTAGCATATGACGAGTTGTATTAGTTTCATGTCATATTATTTAAGGATGTTGAATTTAAGAGGGAATATTACCCAAGAACTTGCACCCTATTCTGTAGGGAATTAATGCATTTCCAGTTGTACGCAGGACAGTTGAATACTGTTAGGTGGAAATATATATATGCATGTCTGTTACTGTTTTTATTTAGAGACTAAGTATGGTTTAAGGTGATGTGTATGGTTGCCATGTAGACAAGGGGTGGACTGTGATGGCTAATGTGTCAACTCGGCCAGGTAATTGTGCCCAGTTGTTTGGTCAAGCAAGCGCTGGGCTGATTGTGATACAAGGACATTTGTGGACTTCAGTCATCAGTGAGTTTACTGCATAGATGGCTGATTACATCTACAATCAAACAAGGAGATTGCCATCAGCAATGAGTGACATTTTATTCAATCAGTTGGATGCCTTAAAAGGGGAAGTGATTTCAGCATTCAAAGAGAATTTCCCAGCTCATCTTTGGATAGCTCATCAGGGAGCTCATCAGGGACCTTCATCGGACCCTCATTGGACCCTCATCAGAGTACCTGGTTTGCAGCCTGCCTGCAGAATCTGTACTTGTGCATCCCCACAGTCACGTGGGAGAATTTATAAAATCTTATACTATTTAAAAAACAAAACCAAAAACAAACATAGGTAGCTTGCACTGTTAACCTCCATAGACTGCTACCTGGGTAAGATAAGCTGCAGGTTACACATAGTTCTTGGAAGAGCTGACTCTGTTCTCCTTTCTTTCCACTCAAGAATGTGCCTAGCATCACACATGAATCAGAAGCTGTGCTCCCCATGGTCAGAGTTAACTTCATCTGAAAAAAATGAGAGGGTTTGGAGCAGATCATTCGTTTCAGTGTTGAGCGCAGGCTAGGAGGTTTGGGAATCCATGAGTGGTCGTTCAAAAGACACCCTCTGAGATTCAGATACTAACAAAAATGGAAGGTTTGGGAGTGGGGGTGGGGGTGGCGTGGTGGTGGAAGGAGACAGCTGCCATTTTGAAAATGCTCTCCACATGGGTAACTCATTCTGGCCACCTGGCCCCTCTGGGAAAATGCCTGGATCTCTTGAACTAAAACCACTTTTCCTGCCTCTATATTCTGTATTTAATAAGGGAAGAACATTACATTCAGGACCCTAGTTGGATACATATGTTTAAAGGCTGTTTTTCGAGATTATTGTAACAATCCCAGTTTTCACCTTTTTTTTCTGTTCGAGGTGGATAGTGAGAATGATTTTTCCTATTGAAAAACAACCCAGTTATAGACTCATGGCTAGATAGACAGTGTGTTCAAAATTAATTATGTGTGCTGCAGGGTCATGAAAGTAGAGATACAAAGCCTTGCATGTGGGGGAGGTATTTCATATGGCTCACAATATAATGTGTATTTCCAGATACTAGCTTGGCTTATAATGAAGACTTTTTTAGACTGGAGTCCTTGCGTTAGATTATAAGTACCAAAGAAGTCACAAAGACTATAAACTGAGAAGGTTTTATGAAAAATAAATAGCTACTCTTGCGCTACTCCAAGATTTGCTGGGTGTGTGTGTGTCGGGGGGTGATGCCTTGCTCAGTTACTAGGCACGCTGGACCTGGGTTGGATGTGACTGAGCTTGAAAATGGTTTCAACTGCCCACAGTCACCCTTTCAGAAAAGACTTTTCAGTAGAATGAATTAAATGGAGAAAAAAGGCACAGAAGTCAGACCTTGTCTTTCCCCCTCTGGTGACAGCAAAAAAAAGGTGCTTTGGTCAGAGATTGCTTTTGTGGAAGCAGCAAACATTAAATGAGGGAAAAGAGGGAAAGAGAACTTAGGAAGGGGGGAGGGGAGGGAAGTGGGAGGGCTGCTTTACCTACGATGGCTTGCTGGAGCTTTTCTTGATTATGTAATTATGGTGATTATAAATTAGCAGTCTACTTACAAAGTAATGCACCTCCTGGGGTTTTCCTGTGTTAAGGTTGCATGATTAGATGGATGTAAGGATGCGTGACGTGTGTCCGTAAGGCCACCGGCTGCTGATTTGCTCAGCTTACGTGTTAACTCCCTGTGGGACAAAAGGACTAATTAATGTTTGATCATGAGAATCCAGGTGATGTAGTTCAAATGAATATTGGGGTTGTGCCAGCAAGAAGGTGGATCTTAAATAGGTGATTTTAGTGGGAGCGTCAATATGGCAGCCTAGGAACTAGCTGGACTAGTTATTTTTAAAAATAATGAGAAATGTGATAAACTTAGCTGAAGGTATCGATTTCTTTTTCAGGTTATTCAGAAGCAGAAGCTCGAGAAATAGATGGTTGCACTGCTGTAAGGGATAATAAAGAGAGCTCCCCTCATTAAAAATCCTCCAGAAACCATTCTTTTGGCAGAATAAAAGGAGATTTCTAGCTGCTCTGGGTGATCGCTGTGGCCACAGTTGATAGGAGGGAATCTCTGTTAGGTCCCAGAAACCCTGAAATGTGTGTCTTCAGGGGCTTCTCAGCCCCTTAACAGTTGGCAGTTTTGGTGGTTTTAAAACATGATTCTAAAATTCTGTGATATTTTCCCCTTAAGAGGTAAGGTCTTTGTCCTCTCTCCTTGATTCCGAGTGGATTCGGGACTGTTGGGCCCAATAGCATAGAACCAGAAAGACCATGTGTGACTCCTCTAAGGCTGAGTGGTAGAAGGTGATGCTGATATCACCTTATTTGCTAGAAATTGGGGGTAGACCCCAAGCCACCTCATTACAAGGCCGATGTGAAAAAGCCAAGCTACATGCAGAGGCCACGTGTCGATTTTCTAGTGGACAGTCTAGTCTTACAGTCTTCGCCAGACATGAGAATGAATGACCCTTCAGTGACTCCAGCCCCTGGCTGGCCATGCGGTCACCCCCAGCCATGGGACCTTCTCAGCTGAGGCTCTTGTCTTGGGGAGCAGAGACAAACTTACCTCGCTGTTCCCTGTCTGAATCCTGACCCACAAAATCTGTGGGTCTAAGCAAATGGTGTTGAAAACCACTGAGTTTTGGGGCAATTTGTTACACAGCACTAGTACTTGAAGAGTAGCAGTTCCTCTCCTCCCTTTGAGAGGACTTCAGGCTTCCCTTGTATGCTTTTATTGATTCAGAATTCAGATTCAGTTCCTTCAGATCCTCACCACTACTCTGTGGGGAAGTCCTTAGAACCTGTTCTCTGTGGTAGTTGATTGCTCTTAAGGACTAGATTTACCAGGACCCAAGAATGGCTCATGAGAACTGCCATGCAGGAAGAGACACTGAGAATCAGAACACAGCGTCTCTCCATTTTTACAAACATGGATTGAAACACAAGCTGGTTGTCTTCCACGCTGGGTCTTAATGTCTGTTGCTGTCGTGTTAGTATCAGCCATTACGATCGCTAGTCTATGGAGTGCTGCTTTGTTTATACTAATTTTGAAGTTTTATGGACTTTATTTAACCCCATTATATCTGTTACTCGCAAATCAGGAAAAGTTTTGAATTTTGCTGATAAAAAGAACCATTTGATCATGTAATAGCAGTAAAGATTGGATTCCTATTAGCCTAATTCAGGAGACTACTAAGAGTTTGGAGGAGAAATGAGAGCTTGCAAGCTGTCAAGTTTTCTAAGGTTCACGGGCTGTTTGGGTCTTTGGTGGTAAATGTACATTGTGGGGGAGATACATCAGAGATCAGCAAGGATGAGAATTACCCACCATTATAGATTTGGAAAGAAGTTGCACAAAAAATATTATCGCTGAACCAGGAAAAGTTATGCCTGTGTTTAAGCCATTAGACAAGATAGACGGGAGAAATTAATAGAGGGCTCAAGGTGTTACAAATTGAAATTCTTCTTAGTCACTGGCTCTTAGGAAAGAAATGAACTTTCAAACAAATTTTAGATATAAATGTTTTGGTAAGAGGAGAAACTTTCGTATTTTAAGTATAAAAGAAAGGATGGCCTAAGAAACTGAATCCCATCTGGGACATTTAGGGTTTCAGGCACTTACTTTATCAAAGAGGAACTTGTTTTATTCAAAATCTTACAGTGGGACAGCCATATGCAAAGAAAGGGAATTGGATGTAAACCTCATACATTATACAGACATTAACTCAAAGCTGATCAGATGTAAAATGTAAAACCTCTAAAACTTTCAGTAGTTTGAAAAGACCACACAGGAGAAAATCTTGTGACCTGGAGCTACACAAAAAGTTCATAAAAATTAGACCAAAAATTTTATTTTTTATAAATTGGACTTCATCAGAACAAACTCTTGATACATGCAGCAACGTGGAAGAATCTCATGAGCATGACGCTGGGTGAAAAATTAGTCTCAGAAGGTTCCATACTGTTTGCTTCTATTCATAGGACATTCTTTAAAAGGCAAACTCTCCAGGTGATAGAGAAAGCTGTCAGTGGTCGCCAGAGGTGAGAGGTGGCCGAGGGATGTGAGGAATACCTGAGGCTGCTCTTTTGGGGGATGCTGGATCTCTTCTGTATCCTGATGGTGGTGATGGGTACCTGACTCTATTTGTGTGTTGAAATTCAGCGAACTGTTGACCCCCTAAAAGTCAGTTTTCCTGTATAATAATAAAAAAAAAAAAAAAAATTAAAGAAACAATCCTAGTAACTTTTGTTGATGCACGAGAGGCACTTACATACCTTCTCACAAGGAAAAAGTGGTTTCTCCTTGGGAGCTGATGGCCCAGAGTAAAAGAGGTGAAGAAAAACTCCTACGAAACCCCCTGGTTGGAAGGACCTGTTCGAGACAGCCACTTCCCTTCATGATATTTGCCAGGGCATGGCTATATACCAGGACTGTCTTCTTTCTATCACTGCCTTCCCAAACTACTACTCAGAGAATTGCATGTTGAAATTAGTATTGCCTCCCCACCTCCGCTCCCTGTACTCCTGCCAATAACAACAGAAACAACAAAAAGGAACTTTGGTTTGGTTCTAAGGGCAACTTTGGAAGAAGGAGAGAGAGGTTGCTTTAGGCTCAAAACAAAACAAAACAACCAGAAAACTCAAAGGCTTGATTTAAAGTGATTATAGAGAACCCAAGATTCAAAATTTTCATTTTTAGTGCATTTTTCAGGAATTTAACTGCACGATTCAAAATTGAGGCTCATCAGAGCCATACAATTAAATTACCATGTACTGCTTAGAAAATTAAAGGGTAAATGCGATAGTCTGTGTGATTTGAAGAGAGGTTTGTTTGAGACAATGCAAATGCTATTATTAGTAGTCGTACTACTACTAATATTTACATGAGTGTGGGAAGCGAACTGGGTTTTCAAAACCGTGGCTGCCTAAGCTGATTTCACCTACAAAGGCAGAGCTCTTGAACAAGAGTGATCAGTGATTCCCACGGGTACGTTTTTACAGCTTAGGAGCATCTGGGGGAGTTGTTGGGTTTTGCAGTGATGGGAAAGTGCTACTGGCATTTTGTGGGCAGGGTCTAAAGAGGCCATGTACCTTGGAGCACATGGGACAGTCCCTTAGATGAAGAATTGTTCCACATGACCTTGCAATGACATCAAGGTGAAAAACCAAGATGTAATTAACCGAGGCTAGAACTTAACCCCAACTTAAAAAAAAATTTTTTTTGTATAGTTTAAAAATAATCAGAATTTTCCAGGAATGTTAAGTACCTGGTGAATTGAAGGTCCTTGTTCAATCTTTTACACAATCATGATGGGGTAACGTGAGTTCCAGCAATATGCCTGTATAAGTGCACATTTGTTCCTATTGCACCCATGGCGATTCTGCATGTGAATATACTTGTCTTACTTGCACAATGTCAAATAGAAATATGTCAGCAATATTCAGCTGTATTCTGTCTTCTTTGAAATCCCAGCTTACTGATCGTAAGTAGATACAAGCTTTGGTACCTACAGTCTGCCTTCTGGTAGCATTGTATCTGAGCATTTACATATTGAGGCTCTTTGTTATAAATTACTTTCCTTTTATTTCCCTTTTATATGAACATTGGGGCATTTTATTGAGTTTTTTTAAAAAAGGAAGATAAGTTTTGCTACTTATAAACTTCATGTCAAGAAGGGACTACTGCAAAGCATTATATGGTTAGCCATTAGACAGAGGTGATAGTTAATTAACAACCCAATAACACTGATACCTTTAGGTTCACTAGGATTTTATACTTCTCCAAGTATAGCTTCATTATTTCATTTTTTCTCCATCTTCACTATAGGTTCCTTTTAGCTGGTGAAATAAGCTTTTCCATGGGAAGTTACTGCAGGGAGTGTAGCCGTATCTGCCATTGGGTAACCTCGACATTGACCATAAGACAGCTCAGAGAACCCATCTGCTGTTGCGATTTGAGCTCAGGCTATTGGCACCAGGACCTCTTGCCTGCTTCCCTCTATCTGTTCTTTCTTTTTCACTCGTGGCTGCCCCCTCTCTGTCACCTCTTAACTCTCCTTTTTCCTCACTGCTCTGTTACTTGGCTATGTGTTTCGCAAACCTTTATTTTCTAATCAAGTGAATGTGCTGCAGAGAAGACTTTTTTCCATGTGCAAAAAAGAAGTCTATGTTTTTGCGTGATTACGATAATGCTCCTTACCTATTGTAAAACATAGTCATTTCAGAAAAGGACAAGACAAAGTGAAATGGCCATGGAATATCACGCTCTAGAGATCTGCACAATTAGCGTTTTCATATTATCTTCCCAGCTCTCTGTGCACACTCAGACCCATAATCCACCCAGTCCTACTAGTCATTCATGGGGGGTCTTCCTGCCAGGGCTGCTATTTAACAGTTTGTCACAATTGCCATTGCATTGGCGATAAATGTGGATGGCTAGCATTTTAAGTAGCTTCATAGTATGCCATTGTATGTACCTACTGTGGTGAATGTAACCAGTCTTTATTTGATGGACTTTGAGGAGATTTGAGTGTGCATGCACATGTACTTTTTTTTTTTTTTTTTCAAAAGAAAAACTTTTGCATTCCCATGCAAAGTTCTTGTACCCTTCTCTGATTATCTCTGCAGTATACGTTCTTTGGGAACTTTTCATTAATTTATACTTTCTTTTCTTAATAGAGTTTTGTTTTGTTTTTTTTAAAATCAAACATACCGAAAAAGTACAGAGAATAATATAACACCCACATAGCCCTCGTTCGATTCTATCAAATTCTTATATTTTGACTTACTTGCTTCAGATTAAAAAAATTATATAGTTGGAACCTCATGCATGCCCATTCCCTTCCAAGTACCCTCCCCTCTCAGTTGTACCCACTGTCCTGAATTCTGATGTTCACTTTTTCCCATATATGTTTTATATTATGTACATATTTCTCTGTAAATAAGGCAGACCTTTGGGTTTTTTACATGTTTTCTTTATAGAAATGACATCCATACAAGTAATTGTTCCATTTGCTTCTTATGCTTATACCACAGTTTATCAAATTTCTATATGGTAGACATTTAGTTTTCCCCCAGTTTTTTCACTATTATTAGGAGTGCTGCTGAGAATACTCTTTGGCAAGTGTTCTGATTTACACATGAGAGAATTTCATGGTAATAGCAATTTTTTTTCCATAGTGGTTGGCGCTCTGAGCAGTAGCCAAGAGTCCCGGTTTTCTCCTGCCCTTGTCTGCACTTAGTTTTTGCTGTGATCAAGGTGAAATGCTATCTTGTTTGTGACTTTGATCTGTGCTTTCCTGATGATTAGTATGGTTTTATGTCTCCTCATGGGTTTAGGGCCGTTAGGGTTGCTTTGCCCATTCTCCTCTCTGCTTCCCCTCGCCCCATGCCTCCCATTTTAATGGGGTCTGTTTCATCAGAACTCTCCTTTGCTCTTCAGGTTTTTTTGTTGTGTCTTCTGTAAGCATTCTTTCTCTAGTCCACATTCATAAAATTTTTCTTGTGTATTTCTTCTGGAATTTCTAAAGGTCTTCAGTCCATCAGAATTGTTGTCTGTGTAAGGTGAGAGATAGGTACTCTGTTTTGGCTCTTCTGTGACAATAGCCAGGGTTTTCAGGGCCCTTCATCAAGGAGCACTTTCTTGCCCCACTGGTTTGTAGGGCCATCTCTATCATAAATAGTTTCTCTGCATGCGAGAGGGTGGTTTTAGGTTCTCACCTTCAGTTCCATCGGCCTGTTTTCCCTTCCCTCCATCAATCCACATGCCTGCGTTGCTGCTGCTTTCTATAACCAGTCCTTCATTTCGTGCTTCCTTATTTTTCTTCTTTAGAAGTGCCCCAGGCAGCATCTTCCCAGTGTTGGTGTTATTCCACAAATGGATCGTTATAGGCTTGTCAGGAAACATGATGATCCCTTCAGCTTTTGGGAGCATCGAGGGAGCTCTAGGGCAGTCGTTATTCAGGGCTGATTGCTTTCAGCTGGAGGCATTCCCCTTTGCTACAGAGTGGGTACCAGTATCATCTTCCGTATGTTACCACGATGCGAAAAAGTTTGGGAAGTATTGGTCCTAGCTAGTCATGGTCTTTGGATATTCCACATAAACTATTAGGTCAGTTTGTCCGGTTCCCCCCCAAAACCTGGAATTTTGATGGACCTTGCATAGAATTTATTATGATATTGAGTTCAGATTAGATTTTCTAAAAAAAAAAAAAAAAAAATGCATTCCAAAAGTAAGCAGTTCTAGTTCATCCTGTCAAAGCTCAGTGCTGAGTGGTACGAAGCGTCCCAGGTAAGTGATACGGGCCTCCCCTCAAGCAGATCACAGTTGAAAGTGATGCCTTTGGAAGCAGACAAGACAAAAGTCACAAAATGTGGTATTGTGAATACCATAAAATTTATACAATCGCTGTGCCAAACAAAGGACTCAGGGGCAGAGGGAACCATATCCTACATGAAAGCTAACCTAATAATTAGGCACATGTCCCGACCGTATGCCCTAAGATTGGACATTCCCTCCTGACATTGTCCTACCCCGAGACACTGTTATGATGTTCATCAAGGCTCTAGTGAGGCTTTGGGTTACCCTCTCCTTTTCCAAGGAGAAATTCACATTTCCTTTTTTAAATGAGCGCTTCCCTTCTCTTCCCTTCCCTGAAGATTGTTAATTTGTTTTATATATGAGTGATCCTGTAATAAAACTTGTTCTGTTATTAATTAAAAAGAATGCATACTGCGTCCTGAGGGAAATCAGTTACAGAAAATAGCATTCAGTGAAATTTTGGATAAGAATGTTTTTTAAGGAGATATATTTAGTTCTTTTCGCCATTCCGGCCTGTGGAAGATCCAGGTGCTCGACGGGTCTATTATCCTCTCAAATGGGGGCTTCTGACTCTTTAATAATAGGACAATTAGTATGTACAAAATAAATAATTTTAATCTCCGAATAAATAACAGTATTTGGAACTGGCATGGTATGGTAGAGGAGGTGGATTTCAGGAATCAGAAGGATACAAGTACCAAATCCCTGCTTCATCTTCTAAAAAACTGAGGTGACCTAAGGGTTAGACTCTGTAAACTTTTCATTACCTGAAAAATGGAATCATATTGCTTGCGTCTCAGAATAGTAGTGAGAATAAAAGAAACCCCATAAATAGTTATGAACCGGCCACATGGTAAGCTCTCAGCAAATGTGACTTCCGCCTTCTTCTGGAATTGTTTCTCTGACTTCCTGAAGTGGAATGATTCCTTTGATAAGAAGATGCTTGAGTGATTCCCCAGGAAAAATCAAAGTCAAGAAGGTTTCAAGTATAAGTTCATCTCTTCCAATCATTGCAAAGTCGTCTTTCTGCCTCGATTCTCTCTGGATTGCTCGTCTGGCTTGGAGAAAAAGTGGCTGTGACTTTTTGACTCATCAGTTTTGTTTCATTTATACAATGGGGCAAGATATTAGAGAATACTTAATAAAACTATTTGAAGTCCTTTGAGGAAGAACTAAGTAAAAGTGAGTCATTAATTAATTTCTAAGAGTCAGCAGCTGCACACTTATAGACACCCAGTTTGATCGGAAAGGAAAACAAGTTCAGTGAATTTAAATTGCTTGGCATGTCTGACAGCATATTAAAGTAATGAGGGCAATTCATCTTTCTAGTGTGGGGTTGTCAAGCTTTGATTTCTTTCTCTCTCTCTTCTGGTAACATCTAATTTAATTCCTATGGTTTATATAAAAAGTACCAAAAGATGAAAAATTATCAAAAAACCTCCAAGATGGACCAAAACCAGATACCTGTGATTCTTGGTAACCTGGAGAAGGTTTGTTTTTCCCAAGGACTAGGTCAAATAACCAACAGATCTGCTTCCCATGAAAGTTGAGATGGGCTGGTTGGCTTTCATATTTCTCAGGAACCTGGTTTGCAGTGTTGTGACAGTGTTCAGTTTTAAACTTGGGATTTATGTCACTTGGTTGAGCAAAAATAATGCACCTTCAGACACAGGAAATAATTGCAGCTAGAAGCAAGGCCATGTGCACAATTCTTAGCTTCATATTCTTACACCTCTGACTACTATGAGCTTAAGGCTTATATTTTTCAGTTTTCCTGTTTTTCAGCGTTGCCCCCAAATTCTGAGGCACCTAGTTAAACAGTGTCTTTCTGTGCACATGTTCATGAATCCACACATGCATACGCTGCCACCTACTTCCTCTCTGACTTGTCTTATCTGATTGATTTCTTTGTCACTCTCCTTTTGTTGGTTTGGCTTTCTTACCTTTCTTAGATGTGTAGAGTTCTCTTCCACCTCGGGGCCTTTGCACGGGCTGTACTTTCAGCCTGGAACCCTCTTCCCTCAGATAATTGCATGGGTGGCTCTCACTTTCTTTAAGTCTCTGCCTACCTGTATGATCTGCCCACCCCAGTGGATTTATTTTTCTTTGTATGAAATACACCATGTCTGCCAACTGACTCTTCCTCTTCCTTGCCCTAGAATGGAAGGGCATGGACACAAGAACTTGAATGGTTTTGCTCCCTGCTGCCAGCATCCGCATCGTATATTTGCTGGAAGAAAGATTGAATGGATATTCTTAGATTGATAGGTCATATTTCAGCCCAAGACATTTTAACAGTCATTGTGTTACCCTTCTGCTAATGAAAGATAAATGTTATTTATTTCCTTCAAGTCATAAAATTCATGACTGAGTTGTATTATCTGCTTAAAAACTGAATTCTTGACTGGTTACTGTCCTGGTGATTCAGACCATGCGTTCTAAGTGGGGGCAAGAGCACCCTCAAAAGGGTGAAAAAAACCATACTTTGTTAATGTATAAAACACAAATATTCATAGAGTTCATAGACAGATATATAGTATACCTGTGGTTTAAAAAATGTCACGAGAAGGTGATTATGAAACAGTGTCTAAAAGGGCTCCTTCCTTGGTTAATAATGAAAGAAAAATGGTTGAGAAACTTGAGGCTTTAGGCAGAGTGTATCAGTGGAAACAGGCAAGAACATTCTAACATTCTAATGCCCCCTGCGTTCCCATGAATTTGCTAATTGCGGGTGCTTGTTCTTGGTGTTAGCCGGCTTTGGTAGTCAGGCCTAAGTAACAGGACCAAGATATATTTCGGTGCTGAAATGATTCTTATCTATTCATGATAATTCTCAGAAAAATCTCTTTTCTTAAGATGGGACATATCTTTGTGACATTTTGATGCTATACTATCATTTTGAATTATCTTCCCATTGTGGTTAGGATAGCATTACTTTGTGGCATTCTGGACACAAAATCAAATGTGTTTTTCATCCAGATACATTTTTGCCATCCAACATCCTTCTCACTAGGGGTCTTCATGCATTTCCTTGTTAATTGAATAGAATTTGAAACCTAATACAGGATATGTTTTTTTTTTTTTTTTTTTTTTAAAGATTTATTTATTTTTACTTTTAAAAATTTATTTTACTTATTCCTCCCCCCCCTCCCACTTGCTGTCTGTGTCCATTTGCTGGGTGATCCTCTGTGTCTGTTTCCTGCCTTCTCTTCTCATCCTTCTCCTCCAGTCTTCACCGGGATTTGATCCTTCTGATGTGGGAGAGAGGCACTTTGCCACCTGCGCCGCCTCAGTTCCTGGTTTCCAGTGCAGCTCGTCTTGGCTCTCTCCTGTGTTTCTCCCTTGATGCATTATCATCTTGCTGTGTGGCTTGGCAGGGCCTGGCTCAGCACGTGCTTGTGCGCAGGCTGGTGGCTCACCTGCACGCCTTCTATTTTTTTTTACCAGGAGGTGCCGGGGATCAAACCCAGGTCCCTCCATATGGGAGACAGATGCCCAACCACTTGAGCCACATCGTGGTGGAGCCCCCCTATAGGATATGTTTTTGATATATCAATTAGCATTTTTCTCAAACAGATTAGTTACCATAGGGACCTGATCTGATCCTCTTACACATTCCTCTGTTGACAGCGTCAGCTGGGCCATTAAGTTATGCTATTGCTGATAGGTACATTTTTATTTAGGTTTCTAATGTTGGGCTGTCATAATTCATAATGAACTCTTGTTTGTTTAAACTGTCAATTTTGTGAATCCCAGAGAAAGATTATGCTCTTAAACTAATCGATTCCTGTGGGTGTGGGGCCCTTTGATTGCATTAAATTCAGTTATGGGGCCCTTGATTAGATTACTTGGTAAGATCACTTTAGGGCTTTTGATTGTATTACATCAGGGAGGTGTGAACCAGTTTAGGCTTCCACCCTCTTGCTGGGTCTGATATCAACAGAGACACAGATCGAGTCTATACTCGGCCTCATCTAGGTCCTGGCTCAGAGAGCCCCACTCTCTTACCTTTTCCAGGGACCTTTATGACCTGCATTTGGAGCCGTTAAGATGGCCCCAGTGATTTTCACCTCACGGTTTTCATGCCCTCTGTAGTATCCTCCCCCATCATGTCTGGGCTGGACTTACTGACTTGCTTCAATGACAGATTTTGACAGATGTGATACAATGTCACTTCCAAGATGAGGTCATAAAAAGACTGTGGCTTCCCTCTTGGGTGCCCGCTAACTTTTGTGCTCTGGGGAAGCTGGCGCCCCTGTAGAGAGGCCACCGGGCAGGGAACTGATGAGACTAGTCTACCTGGCCAGGGAGGAGCTTAGACCTGCCGCCCACCATGTGAGTGAGCTTGGAAGTGGATTCTCCTGATGCGGTGGAGCCTTGGCATGACTGAAGGCCCAGCCAATGGCTTCGCTGCAACTCTGTGAGAGGCCCTGAATCAGAACCACCAAGTTAAGTTGCTCATGATTCCTGACCCCACAGAAAGTGTGTGAGGTAGTAGATGCTTATTGTTTTAAGATGCTATCTTCTGGGGCAATTTGTTAAACCATTATAGATTATCTACTACAGGACCTTACGCTCTTAGAAACAAACATCATTGCTGGAAGGTTAATTATTTTAGAACAGAAAGAGTATTCCATATTAACCCTAGAGAGTTAATAAATATGGAAGCTCTTCAGTAGTTATCAGCTGCAACAAGAACAACACAGTATCCATGAATTATCCATTGTGTTTTCACCTGCATGTCCAGCTCCTTGTCAGCCTTCCCATGAGCACATTTCATCACCAACAGTATTACCTTAAGGAAATTTGTATTTGGTTCTCATTTCCAGCTTGGTCCATGAGTAATATAACTTTGCCTGGGATTGAGAAGAGATGCTTTATTGAGAAAAAAAGAGCTTAAATTTCATAGTTAATTTTGTTACGTTGTCTCCATTTCTTAAGTGTAAGAGAATAAAACATCGTGGTTTTTCACAGGTACACGTTAGGGTAGTCCCTTTGGTTTAGTGTTGGCGAGTTGTACCATGTTATTGGCAAAGCTCTGTTAAGACTAGAACAGAGGGAGCAGGTATGGCTCAAGCGGTTGAGCTTCTGCCTTCCACATGGGAGGTCCCAGATTTGGTATCCAGTGCCTCCTGAAAAAACAAACAACAAGCAAAATAAGTGAAAAAAAAAAACAAAAACAAAAACAAACTCAGGGAAGCTAATGCAGCTCAGTGGTTGAGCGCCGGCTTCCCACATATGAGGCCTCAGGATCAGTCCCCAGCCCTGGTACCTCAAAAAAAAAAATTAATTTCATTAATTATGATGGGTGTGCCACACTGATGAGGGATGTTGTTGGTGTGTGTGTGGGGAGTGGGGCATGTGGGAATCCCTTAGATTTTTTGTGTGGCATTTGTATAGTCTAGAGCTTCTTTAAAAATAAAAAAATTAAAAAGAAAAAGGCTACAACAGAGATGGTGGGAGCCAGCAGTTTACTCTGACGAGCTTGCTCATCTGACAGTTACTAAGCTGTGTGCCGCGTTTACACTAGATAGCAAGTTATCAACAGAGAAACACATAGACATATCCGCTGAATTTAATTTGTAGGCACGCATACCTGTGTTTGTGCTTTGTGAATGTGTGTGTATGTGTGCATATCACGGGACCATCATGCTTGCCACAAGCCATCATAGTAAAGCCATACGGTAGGAAGAGGTTCAGGGGAGCATAAAATAGACATAGCCTTTTTAGGTGGAATGATGGTGGTGAAATCCTTGAAGTTAGGCTCACGAGCTAGACCTTGAAAGAGGAATTGGATTCCAGCATGCTTAGAAGGGCAAGAAAGAGTATAAAATAATGTTCTTTATGTATCAGGCACTGTATTAGTTCCCTTCATGGTTTTCTTATCAATCCACACATTAACACTGTTTTTATTTTATTTTACTTTTTCAAACTTTATTTTTAAGCAGTTTTAGGTTACAGAAAAGTGACATTGAAAATATAGGGTGTTCTCATATATACCAGCCCTCCCCCCTCACATTTCCCCCTATTAATTAAATCTTACATGAGTATGATATGTTACATTGATGAACAAATATTGAAGTATTGCTATTAACCATGGTCAGTAGTTTGCATTACGGGTTACAGTTTGCACTGTACAAATTTATAGGTTTTGACAAAATGTATAATGGCCTGTGTCCATCATTGCAAAATCATGCAGAACAATTCCAGTTTCCCAACTATTCTTTCCTCCCCCTCCCCTGAGAATCTATGGTAACCACTATCTTTATATCAGTTACAAGTTCTTCCTTTACTAAAATAATAAGTCTACTTTGGTCCATGATTGCATTCCCCCCTTATGTTTGTTTATTCCTCAATCTTGAGGATTTTGGCATGGTGATGCCTGCCTTGCTTCAGATTGAGAGGGGGCTTAGACCTTATGCGGCAGATGGAAGGAACTGTTTTGCTTGCGATTTTAGATACTCTTTACTTTTTGGGATGGGTTTTGCCCATCATCATTTTATTAGTTGTCGTGGGCTAGTCCGATGAACTGGAGAGTAGGTGTTGGCCACCAACTCTGCTGAGATTGAGGGCTCAAGTGGCATATGAACAGACCAAAGATTTAAGTCTCTGGGACATGTAGTTATTGGGTATAGTGCTAATTATAGGTTCAAATAAAAGGGGTAGAAGAATCTTGTGTAGGGAAATTATAAATGAGCCTAACTCTGTTACAGTGGGGAAATAAGTTATATATTCCAAGGTAAGGCATGCCAACAGGGTGCTGATTTCATGAGGTTGTTTGCCTTGCCTGTGGTGTCCAGATGTCTCTAGAGCCCTCAGGAGCACCCCAGTTAGAGGCTTTGTTTACTGTGGCAGTTAGTGAGATCTGCCTGAGACGTGTATAAGCGTAACCTGTAGAATGACCTCCTGACTCACTTTGAAATCTCTTAGCATAAAAACTCTTTTGTATTTAATTTTCCCCCCATTTGGTCAAGGTCTTTTTCTAAATGCATTGCTGGTTGGCACTTAATATGAAAAACCTCGATGTCAGGGAGGCTCATCCCTGGGAGTCATGTCCCATTCTAGGGGTAGGTAGTGAGTTTATTTGCTGAGTTTGGCTTACAGAAAAGCCACATTTGAGTAACAAGGAGGTTTTCAGGAGGTAACTCTTAGCCAATAGATATTATAAAGTTTCAATTTTATAAGAATAGAGTTGGTAAGTACAAGCATTAATATCGACAGCTTGGTGTATTGGTCTGTTTTCTTTTAGTAGACTCTTAGAGAGTCTTGCCACTCTATTAGAGAATGTAGCAGGACTCCCAGGATGGGAATTTAATATTTTATTGTTTATTGTGTGGGTCACCACCCACTGAGATAATACCCTCTGACCACATGAACACAGTCATATTCCTTAGCGGCATGCCCCCAGTGCACCCTTTCCCACACATCCCCCCACCACTGACACTGCACCAGTGACCCTCTCCTGCAATGGCTGCCAAAAGAACACTTCCACAATTGTATTCTCAGCCACAGTCCTCTGCCTCCCCAGAGGGCACCTGTTCCTTCCTCCAGCCCTCCCCCCCAGCTCTAAGGATAGTCCAGCCCACCCCCCAGTCCCGCTCACACTCACATTCCAGCATCGCCGACCCCATTCATATCGCTGCACCATTGTCTCCCCCATCCACTGCCAAACATGCCCCATCCACCTTATCATAGATTCTACCCAGAATGAGCATCGGCTCACCACTCTCTACTCCCTTTTTATCTCCTAGTAACCTGTCTTCCAGACTCTACCTCTGTGAGTCTGCTCAGTATATCCTTACTTCATATCAGTGAGATCATGCAATATTTGACCTTTAGTGACTGGCTTACTTCACTCAACATAAGGTCTTCGAGATACAGCCATGTTGTCGCATGTGTCAATACTTCATTCCTTCTTACAGCTGAATAATATTCCATGTTATGTATATACCACATTTTGTTTCTCCATTCATCGGTTGAAGGACACTTGGGTTGCTTCCAACTTTTGGTAAGTGTGGATAATGCCGCGTTGAACATTGGTATACATTTATCTGTTCGTGTCCCTGCTTTCAATCCTTCTGAGTATATTCTTAGTAGTGGGATTGTTGGATCATATGGCAATTTTATACTTAGCTTCCTGAGGAACTGCCAAACCATCTTCCACAGCACTGTTTGTATTTTAGATGAAAAAAAATGAAACTGGAAAAAAAGTTTCTGATGCCTTGCTCACTACACTGTGGAACCAGGGGTCAAACTCACAGTATCATGGTGAGAATGACCTGTACCCTGTGGTTGCAGGTGCATTGACCATCATCCTAGCCTCTCTCTCACCTCCTCGGCTTCATTTCTGCCAGCCCCGCTCTCATCTCTGTATTTTTCCTGCAGCTGTACTTCAGCCTGCCTGAGACCATTTCCCCTTTTTTTCTCGAGGTTGCTGGGCTGACCAACCTCTGATGCCCCCCCTTTCGTGGTTATCCGGCTTTGCGATGTGCCCACCTGCTCAATTCCGAGCGTGACTTGCAGCTCTTGAACTCTTGTTTGTGACATCTTTCCTGCTTGCCTCAGGCCGCCTCTGTCCCACTCCTCTGGTCTGGGCTGTCCCAAGCACCCTACCCCAGCTGTGGACGTTGCTGTTTTCCAACAGGGCCTATCCACTAATTAGAACATTGCATAAACTCTGGAGTTGTGATGAGGGAGGCCATGCGTTTTGGCTTCTGAGGAGGCTGAGCCTCTGTTCTTGGGATGTTCTCATATGAATCTCTTCCCTCTATCATTAAGTAGGCCAAACTTGGCATCCCATTTTCCCAAGAATTCAGAAATCCCACCCTTCCTGATACTTGGTTTTCCTTGTGTGTGCCTTGTCTGCATGTCTGTACTTTCTATATCTGAACATCGAGGGGCTAGGCCCTGTTCTCTGTGTACTTTACATTAAGCCTCACATCAAGCCTGTTTTTCAAATGAGGGAACAGAAGATCAGAGATGCTAAGTAACTTGCTTAAGGTCACACAGCTAGTGACAGGTAGATTCTGGACTTGAATACAGGCAGTCTGTGTTAATAACAGAAATCATTTGACGTATCATGGCATTTTGTTTTTTTGTCCTGGTAAATTGGGTCTGGCTCTTTATGCATTGTTCAGGTAAATATGCCCTTGCCTTTCATTGGAAGGCTGGGATAATAATCTTGTATCTTGTTACTAGTGTGCTTGAGGTATAAATCTCAGTGATCTTTTTATCCTTCAGAAATAAAAGGGTTAGTGCTTGTTCATTGTGAAGGAGGGTCTCTTATTTTGTTTGCATAGTTGTCTGGAGGTTCAATGTTCTGGGTTTGTAATAAAGGAGCGGTCATGCAACCAGAGACTAGTTGCTATTAATGTTTTGTGGCATTTTCTTTAACTCCTAAATCATGCTTGCATATTGTCATTTTGCAGTCGAGCCAGTGGAAACAACTAAGACTGTCGAATTTTGTTATATTTTCATTAGCCCTATGTTATCTGCCACTTATTTGAGGACTTGTCTCTATTTTCCGTTGAAGATAATTACCAGTGTTTGGAAAAAGAATAAAAATGATCTAAAGGATAGCCAGTGATGTTGCATTAGACTGTTACTAAATGTAACTAAGTGCACTGACATAGGTATATTTGAATCTATGTAATGATTGCAGTGGGGTTCAACTGTATTTTTTCTTTATTTTTTCAAAAATGACAACAGTGAAAATGAAAACAGTAGATGGTTGTAGTATACCCATTTGATTTAAAAACTCATTTGCTTAATGACTTACAAAAAGGTCATTGGCCGGTCTTTTCTGGCATGGCTTCTTGCAGGGAGGTAGTGTGTGTGGATATGAGGGCAGCGCGCTCTGGCACATTGGCTTCAGGTTATATTTGGGAACAGAATCCAGTGTTTTATTTAATTCAGTTCTCCAAAGGTGGGCAGAGTGTTTCCTGTCCTCACATTTCATGTGGTTTGACAATTCAGGTAGGTTTATTCAGTTTTCACTTCTACTGTGTTAACTGCTGTCGCTTGTCTTTTGAAGTAAGGTTATATCGTATGTCTATCTGGTATGTAATTAATATCCCCGTTTCAGGCTTTATAATTAACCATGGAAGAGAAATACCTCCAGCATAACTTTCTACTCCATGAGGTTCATTAAATACCATTTTGATATGCTAACAGCCCCTTAGGAAGATTGCTACTGGCTATAAACTAAACAGACCATTAAGCTGAGAACAGAAGTATCAAAGCAGTTCCAGCCTACTAATTTGCTAATTATTGATGGGTATTTAGGGAAGTATATCCCAGCAAAGGATATACGTCAGTTGAACACAAGCCTCTGTCTGGCCCCATGCCCAGTTTTATAGGGTCTAGGGCAAAATTTCTGGGTTCCCATTTTTTGCTCTCCCTCTACTTAAGCCGTTTTAATTCTGGCTTCAGCCCTCCTGTTCATGCCAGTATTTGCTGCTCTGTTGTCCTTTATAGCTCATGAAATCGTGGATGGTGATCGCTGGATTGATTCATCAAGCCCTGTACAGTTCTTCTTCAATAGGGTGGATGCTTTGGAAATTGGTCACAACTACTTCAGAACTCAGAAACCTCATTTCTATAGTTATTCCTCCAGTGTGACTTGAAGGAAATAGTATAGTCTGCTTATTTATGGCTTATGCCTCACGGGCAGTCCAACTTTTGTAAGTGGCTTTAAAAAATAAATTCTGGGCTAGGGAAATGAAGAGATTTCGGCTAATGATGGCTAAAGCAAAAAAGAAATATTTGAATGAGGAAGAAATGATTTTTTTTGAGAGTGGTACCAGGGTTTCTTCAACTGTCCATTCACTCTCTTACTTCCATAAATCCTTTTAGAGGCGTTAAAAGACTGCTGTGACAAGCGTAGTTACAGCAGATAATTTTAGCTCATGTGTTTTATCTACATAATCTGATTGTAATTTATAATCTGCAGCCTAGATAAAGTAAAGCCATTTCCTATTACCAAATTTTTCTTTTTGTCAACATGATGTGAGTGGGGTATTGACTTTAACTGAAGGGTGGTGATTAATCTCAGCTGCCTGCAGAGAGATCTTTTATTGCTCTGTGTAGCTGAGTGACAGCTGGTAGAGTTGGGGAGTCAATCAAGATAAACCCAGGTGGGTTAGTCACTCTTGGATGACGATGGATGATGTGATGGATTTATTAGCTAAGTTCCTTTTGAAAAATCACTTTACATTCCTAGCAGGTGAAATTGCAAGTAGAGAAATTATGAGTTGCCTTCAATGGAAGAATCTGTTCGTTCGTAGAGTAGAGCTAAGCCAACGGAATGTCATCATAAAAGATAAACTACTAAGAAATAGGCAGTGAAAATGTTGAGGTCAAGATTAATCTTGTTAAATGCAAAGATGGCAGTTATATCCTTACTAATTCATGTGTTTGATAGACTAGGAAGAAGATACTTATCTTGTGGACAGTTAACCCAGAGAGTGTAATGGGATTTTATCTTTTGAATCGGAGTTAAATCTTGATTTTTTAGGGAAAGCTGTGTAACCCAGTTAGACATCCTTCCCATGCCAAGCCTGCATCTCCCTCCCCAGAGTTAGTATGTAGTCAGGAAATACAGAACAACTTCTTATCAACCTTCGTTAGAGAAAAGTCTAAAGAAGATTCACTGAGGGGGAAAAATAGCAGACAGACCTTGCCAGCGTTAAATGCCAATGTTTCCTGAGCTCTCCACTCTTCATCATTTGTATCACCATTTTCTTCATTAGAACAGACTGAGAGTTGTCTACATTAATAAAATATGTAGCATATAAAATAGCTTGTTAATCATTTGAGCTTTGTAACTTTGTAATCCTTTGGCTGCTTGGGGAGATAGAACAGTGATGCTGTTCTTTCAGATCAGATCAGATCAGAGAGGCAAAGCACGTTGCAGATTGAAATGCTTTAACTGTGGCAAGATGTGCCAGTTGTTGGACTTGTCATTTCGTTAACTTGAGCTCTCAGCTTCTAGCATTTAGACCAGTGTTTGCAACTTGTCTCATCTTGGCCATCTCCTCTTTGGGCTGGACGAGCATGTGTGTACTTGTTGGAGAGGGATTTCTATTGCTCCGATGAAATTGTGGAATATGGGTAGACAGCAGTCACACCATTAAACAGGTATAATGTGCTTGAAACTGGTTATCACGTGCTCTTCTAAACCAGTGGTTTTCAACGGGGGACAATTTTGCCCCCCCAGGAAACATTTGGCAATGTCTGGAGACATTTTTTGCTTGTGACAACTGGAGAGGGGGATGCTACTGGCATCTGGAGGGTAGGGGCCAGGTGTGTTAGGCTTCTCCAGACAGGACAGAACCAACTGGATGTATACATGCAAATATTAAGGGATTTATTGGCACATGCAACCGTGGGGATTGGCAAGTCTGAATTCCTAGGGCAAGCTGTGAGTTGGAAACTTGATGAAGGTGTCATTGAATTCCCTAGGAGAGGTTATAAGTTGGGAACTCCAGTGAAGGTGATGATGAATTCCCCAGGAGAAGCTGGCTGTGTGGAGTAGAGATAGAAATTCTTTCTGACTGCTGATATCATCAGTTCTCACTTTAAGGACTTAACTGACTGGATGCAGAGATGCCTCTCCCTGCTGAAACAGAGTCTCTTTCTTTGAATGGAGCTGTATCAGCCATAGCTGCAATCAACTGACTATTGATTGAAATCCACGAAATATCCTTACTCTAACCATCAGGCAAGTTTCCACTTGACCAAACAACTGGACACCATAACCTAGCCAAGGTGACTCATGAACTTAACCATCATGCCTCGTTTGCTGCTGAACATCTTACAGTGCACAGGGCAACCTACCCCCACCCTCCAACAAAGAATTTTTTGGACCAAAATATCATGCTTCCTGAGGTTGAGAAACCTTGTTCCAAACTGTTGCCATCTCTTCTCTTACTAATAGCATATTTAGACCAATGGGTCTTTATTAACTTTTCTGGCTGCATCATATTCAGTTCTTCATTGTTATAGGCCCCTCCCCTTTGCTGAAACAAAGGCTGTAGAAGGTTTAAGGAATTATTATTCTAACATGAGAATAAGGTGAGGATATAAATTCCTTTATAAAAGTGTATTATTAGGGTAAGTAACTAGGGTGGGACTGTAGGGTCACTGTTAGCTGATATAACAGATAAACCTGAATGCACTTTTCTTGCTCATATTATGGTCCAGTGTGGGTTGGTGGACAGCCTCTGTTATACCACCCTGTTTTAGTTTGCCAAAGGGGTGCCGATGCAAAGGACCAGAAATGTGTTGGCTTTTTAAAAGGGTATTTATGTGGGGTAAAATCTTACAGTTCCAAGGCCATGAAAAGTTCACCTCAAGACACCATAGGAGGTGCTTCCTCACCAAAGTCATATGCCATGTGTCAAAGCAAGATGGCGGGTGAGCTCTGTCTGGTCTCTGCCTTCCGCTCCGAGCTTTCTCTCTCAGGCTCAGCTGCTCCACTTCCTGATTTTAGCTGCAAGCTATCAGGCATAAGGTTCATCTCCTCTTGAGCCTGATTCATGGTCCAGCATCTTCGGGGCTTCATCCTTAAGCAGTCTTCTAGTCCCCTTTCACCTGGCTCGAGGGTTGTCTCTTAGGGCTTCTCTCCTTGCAGCTCAGCTGTGGGTAAAACTAGAGTCTTTTCTCTCACATGTCAGAATCAAACATGGGAGTTCCCTTCTTGTGTCTGTCCATGTGAGTCTGTTTATATCAGACCCAGCAAGGCAGTAGGGACTCAACCTGAGTCATGCCTCATTAACCTAGTCCAATCAAAAGCCCTAAAGCAATCTCGGTAATCTAATCAAAGCCCCCTCAGCTGAATTCAGTGCAATCAAAGGTTATCACATCTGAGGAAAAGATTAGTTTACAACTATAATCTTTCTTTTTTTGGGGATTCATAAAATATTCTAAAACTATAACATACCCCATCATCCAATGTTCAACTTCTAGGACTGCGTCTTCCTCTGCATTTAGCTGGCAAATGGGAATAGAGAGCTTGGAAGAGACATAGCTGCTCCTAACTGCCTGGCCCCAGAGGGGACACGTATCATTGAGCATCACTTGTAGTTGGCCTGAATTAGTCATTTGAGCATCCTGGATGCAGGAGAACTGGGAGGTGTGTGTGCCCAGCGAGAAGAAGGGGGGCATGCCCTGGTGAGGACTAGCAGTCCATTGCCGAGAGTATGCCGGTTGGGCACTCTAGGCAGATAGCTGCTTCTGACCAGGTCTTTTGACTTCCTGGTGAACTGAACTTTATTGCAGAATTGTTCCACAGCTGATAAGATCATCTCTCTACAGAGTAGGGGCAGACCTGTAATACATTACTAGGTATTGGTCAGTCAGCTAATATTTATGAAGTTCTTTCAAAGATTTGTATGGATAGAGTACATTTTCTTCTTTTGAATACTTAAAAAGCCTTACAGTTTTTAGAGTGTGCCATTGATGTTGAATTGATGGTTTTATTTTTTTCCTAAAGTAAAATGTGTTAATTTAAAATTTTCGGTTATTATTTATTTTGCATACAAAAATCAGGATTGATGAAGGAGGAAACATTAGTATAATTTAGCTGCTAATCAATAATACTAAATCAGATCTGCAGTTTTATAAATTGCCATAATTGGTACTCCATCCCTAGGTTTCTGTAACACTTATATATACATTGAAATAAATGCTTTTGAAAGCATTGCATGTTTGTTTGTGTTTTTTTGTTTTTGGGACTGTAAACTCCTTGATGGAAAGAACCTTTTGCTATTTATTTTTGTTGTTTCCCATTATATAACTGCTCAGTGAATGCATTTTTATTTTTCCATTATATAACTGTGCTCAGTGAATGTCTCTGTCCTTTTCTTTTTTCTTTTTTTACAACTGATACTATTATATATCACATCACTTCAAAGAATATTTATAAAATGTGTTAAGGTTTATGGAGTAATGATAAAACTAGGTGGTACCATCCAAGTTTGAAAAAGAACATTACCATTTCTATATGTCTCTATCCAAGCTCTCTTTCCCTTCTTAGCCTCTTTTGCTTTTCTTATTTTGTACTGCTTATTTTTTGCATCCCCAAATAACATACTGTTTAGTTTTGCATGCTTTTGAACTTTTATCTACATGAAATAATACAGCATTGATTCTTCTGAGGTCTCCCTTTTTTTCTTACCAACTTTATAGTTAAAGATTTGTCCATATTGATTCATGCAGCTGTAATTTATTCATTTGTACTCTGCGGTAATATTCCATGTTATAGTATGAATCATGTATAATTGTATGAAGCTTGTTCTGCCTTTTTTGCAATTACTAACAGCTGATATGAACATTCTTGGATATTGGCCTGATATCCATGAGTATGATTTTTCTAGGGTATGTATCTAGGAGTGGGATTCCTACATGTTAATGCACGTGCTTTCAACTTTATTAGCTCATGCTTGTTGTTTTTCAGAGTGTTTTCAACAGTATATTACCAGCAATACTTAAGTATTCTGGTTGCTTTATATCTTCTGTGACAGATTAAAGTTTTGGCCAGTCAGGTGGATGTGAAATGATATCTCAGTGTGTGTGTGTTTTAACTTTTTGTTTTGAAATAATTTCAAACATACAGGACAGTTGCAAAAATTATACAAATCCCATACAGAGAACTCCAGAATATCGATGTGGTTTTAATTTCAATGTCCCTGATCACCAGTGGGCTCCAGGATCTTTTCACCTGTTTAAAAAGCCATTTTGGTTACTCCTCTCTCTGAAGTGATTAAGTCCTTTGCCCATTCTTCCATTTATTTTCTTGTTCCTCCTGATTATAGGAGTTTCTTTATTCACCCTTTGTTAGTTATGTGTTGCAAATGTGGGTTGTTATATTACAACCTAGGCTTCTCTCATGTGTAACTTGTAAAGAGTTCACATGTGACTAGAGAGTGGGAGAAATGATGTCAGTACAGTGTCTAAGTTAGCCTGGTTTGTTTGCAGTTTCCCCAGCATGTTAATGTTTTACATTAGCTGATCGCAAATGACATTCACACAGCTCCAGTGAGTAAGCAGCAGGGAAGACAGGACTGTCACGGGGCCCCTTTTCCTCACCTTCTTCCTGTTGGCTGAGTTAGGTGGCATATTCTGACCTGGAAGTGTTTCTTTTTCACTTTTCCATGATCTGTGGACTTTTGTCTATTAATTTAGCAGTCTCAACCCTTCCTTATGTTCCTCTCCATCAGTTTACTTTCACCTTTTTCTTTTTCTAAAGGAAAAGTTCTATGTTTACTGTAATTTTACTTATTTATTCAGAGTGTTTTTTTAAAAAGTACTAATGTTCTGCTTAGGATTATCATTCTTGTTGATAATCTGTTTATAATGTTTCATGGCTTTGATATAATTCCACCCAAATGTCAGTTTTTATTTGCCCTATTATTTTTAGTACACGATTTTGTGCAATGGGAAGCTTTTCAGGAACACACATATGGAATTATAGCAGAAACTCCTGTTTCTTACAGTTTGTGGCTTGTAGTCTACTCTCTTTTTATGACTTTTCAATGAATAACAATTCTTAATTTTACTATGCTGAATTTATCAGGCTTTTCCTTTTTGTTTTCTGTGTCGCTAGTAAGAAATCATTTCCTCCCCTACATCTAGGGCATAAGAGTATTCTCCATTATTATTTTCCAGCACCTTTGTAGTTTTGCCTTTCACATTTGAGTCTTTACTTCAGCTGGAATTGGTTTTTTAAACATTTTTGTTGAGATATATTTACATACCATACAATCCATCCAAAGTGTACAATCATTGGCTTTTAGTATAATCACAGAGTTGTGCATCAACACAATCAATTTTAGAACATTTTCAGTACTCCAAAAAGAAAAACCCCATACCATTACCAGTCACCTCTTAATCCCTCTATCCTCCCCTAGCCTTACATAAAGACTAATCTATTTCTGTCTCTCTAAATTTATTTATCTTTACTTTATATATATAAATGGAGTCATACAATATGTAGTACTTTGTGTCTGGTTTCTTTCATTTAGCATAATGTTTTTCCTAAAAAAATGTTATTTTTTTTTTTTAATTAGAGAAGTTGTAAGTTTACAGAAAGGTCATGTGAAAGATACAATGTTCTCTTGTTGACATTTTGCATAAATGTGGTACCTTTGTTACAACTGATGAAAGAATTTTAAAATATTACTGTTAACTGTAGTCCACAGATTATGTTAGGTGTATTTTCCCCCAAACTCAATGTGCATACATTACCACTATCCTTTACAGTCAACCTAAATAGAAATTCTGCACAAATAAGCATCAGCTCCCCATTCTCTACCCCCATTCTATCCCCTGGTAACCTATATTTTAGACTCTAACTCTACTATTATAATTAGATCATATCAGTGATATCATACAATATTTGTCCTTTTGTGTCTGATTTATCTTACTCAGCATAATTTCCTCAAGGTTCATACATGTTGTCACATGCTTCAGGACTTCATTCCTATTTACAGCCAAATAATATTCCATTGTATGTATATTCCACATTTTGTTTATCCATTCATTGGTTGATGGACACATGGGCTGCTTCTATCTGTTGGCAATTGTGACTAATGAAGCTATGAACATCGGTGTGCAAATATCTGTTCGAGTCCCTGCTTTCAGTTCTTCTGGTTATACCTAGTAGCAGGATTACTGGGTCATGTGTTAATTCTATATTTAGCTTTCTGAAGAACTGCCAAACTCTCTTCCACAATGGCTGCACCATTTTACAATCCCACCAGCAATGAATAAGTATTCCTATTTCTCCACATCCTCTCCAACACTTGTAATTTCGCGTTATTTTTAAATAGTAACCATTCTGTTGGGTGGGAAATGATATCTCATTACAGTTTTGATTTGCATTTCCCTAATAGCTGGTGTAGTTGAGCACTTTTTCATGTGTTTTGTAGCCATTTGTATCTCCTCTTTGGAGAAATGTCTATTCAAGTCTTATGCCAATTTTTAAATTGGGTTGTTTGTCTTTTTATTGTTGCTTTGTAGAAGTTCTTTATATATTCTGGATATTAAATCCTTATAGGATATGTGATTTCCAAATATTTTCCCCCTTTGGGTAGGTTGACTTTGTATATGGTGTGAGGTAGGGGTCTTTTTTTCATTCTTGTGCATATGGATATCCAGTTCTCCTAACACCATTTGTTGAAGAGGCTGTTCTTTCCTAACTGATTGGATTTGGTAGCCTTGTAAAAACGAATTGGTCATGGGTGTGAAGGTCTATTTCTGAATTCTCAAAGTTGATTCCATTGGTCAATGTATCTATTCTTGTGCTGGTACCATGCTATTTTAACCACTGTAGCTTTTTAATATGCTTTAAAGTCAGAAAGTGTGAGCCCTCCAACTTCATTCTTTTTTTTTTCAAGATGTTTTTGGCTGTTCTGGGCCCCTTAAGTTTCTCCCTTAAATTTCTTAATTGGATTTTCCACTTTTGTGAAATAGGCCCTGGAGTTTTTATTGGGATTTCACTGAATCTGTAAATCATTTTGAGTAGACTTGACATCTTTTCAATATTTAGTCTTCCAATCCATGAATGTGGAATGTCCTTCCATTTATTTAGGTGTTCTCTGATTTCTTTTAGCAATGTTTTATAGTTTTCTGTGTATAAGTCCTTTACATCCTTGGTTATATTTATTCCTAGATGGTTGATTCTTTTAGTTGCTATTGTAAATGAAATTTTTTTCTTGATTTCCTCCTCAGCTTGCTCATTACTTGTGTATAGAAACAATACTGATTTTTTTTGTTGATCTTTTATACCAACACTTTGTTGAATTCGTTTATTTGCTCTAGTAGCTATAAAAAATATCTTGTAGATTTTTGGGACTTTCTCTATATAGGATTATATCATCTGCAAATAGTGAAAGTTTTTCTTTATCCTTTCTAATCTAGATGCCTTTTTTTTTCTTTCTTTTTTTCTTTTTCTTTTCCTTACCTAATTATTCTGGCTGTAACTTCCAGTGCTATGTTGAATAACAGTGGTGACAGTGGGCATCCTTGTCTTGTTCCAGATCTTAGAGAGAAAGCTTTCAGTCTTTCACCATTGAGTGGGATGTTAACTGTGGGTTTTTCATATATGCCCTTTATCATGTTAAGGAATTTTTCTTCTATTTCTATTTTCCTAAGTGTCATCAGGAATAGATGCTGAAGTTTGTCAAATGCCTTTTTGCATCTATTGAGATAATGTGTTTTTTTTCCATTTGTTTTCTTGATGTAATGTATAACATTAATTGATTTTCTTATGTTGAGCCCCTCTTGAATACCTGGCATAAAACCCACTTAATCATGGTGTATAATTCTTTTGATGTGCTTTTGGATTTGATTTGCAAATATTTTGTTGAGGATTTTGCACCAAGAGAAATTGGTCTGTAATTTCCTTTTCTTTTAGTTTCTTTGTCTGGTTTTGGTAATAGGGTGATGACCTCATAGAATGAGGTGTAGGTAGTGTTCCCTCCACTTCAGTTTTTGGGAGCATTTGAGCCGGATTGGTATTAATTCTTCTTGGAATGATTAATTCTTCTTGGAATGATTCATAAAATTCATGTGTGAAGCCATCTGGTCCTGGGCTTTTCTTTGTTGGGAGAGTTTTGATGACTGATTCAATCTCTTTGCTTGTTATTGGTCTGTTGAGGTCTTCTGTTTCTTCCAGAGTCAGTGGATAGCAGTTTGATATTATTTATGAATTCCAAGAAAGAGATACTGATTATATTTGTAAACTGGTCTTTTCCTCTGGGCGTGATACCCTTTGAATGTATTAAACTCAAAGGTTTGGGAAGCGGATGTGGCTCAATCGATAGGGCTCCCGTTTACCATATGGGAGGCCCCGAGTTCGATTCCCGGGGCCTCCTGGTGAAGGCAAGCCAGCCCATGTGGTGCGGTGAGCTGATGCAGCAAGACGACCCAATAAAGGGAGACAAGCAGACACAGAAAAATGCACAACAAATGGACACAGCAAGCACAAACAGCAAGGGGGTGGTTAAAAAAAAATCTTAAAAAAAAAAAAAAACAAAACAAAAAACTCAAAGGTTTTACATTTACTTGATTAAATCAAGATTAGGACTTTGATTCGACCAGGTCAGTAGGGCGTGACTCAGGGTTGAGTTCCTGCCCCCTCGGTGGACTGATAGAAACAGACGCTCACTTAAGAAGACACACAGAAGAAGATACATGGAGGAAGGGAGAGAGAGCTCCATAGACATGGCAGAGGAGAGAACTTTGATCTTGAGGCCCTGGGAAGAGGGATGAGCCATTTACCTGATAGTTTGCAGCTCTGAGAAAGCCCAGAAAGAAACAAGCCCTATCCCAGCCTGTAACTGAGAGAGAGGAAGGCTGAACCCTCACAGAGATTGGTAGCCATCTTGCTTCAACACGTGGCAACAAACTTTGGTGAGAAAGTACTTCTTATGGTACCTTAAGCTGAACTCTTTAGGGCCTGTGACTGTAAACTTTTACCCCAAATAAATACTCTTTATGAAAGCCAACAGAGTTCTGGTACTTTGCATCAGCACCCCTTTGAACTGACTAATACAGGGTGTTTCTAAAAATTTGTCTGTTTTATCTAAGTTGTCTAATTTATTGGCCTATAGTTGTTCATAGTATCCTTTTATAAACCTTTTTATTTCAATGGGGTCAGTAGTAATGTCTGCCATTTTATTTCTGATTTTATTTATTTATTTCAACTAAGATGAGTTTCTTGTAAATAACATATAGTTATATCATGTCTTTTTTTTATCCATTCTGGAAACCTGTGTCTTTTGGTTGGGGAGTTTAATCCATTAATATTCAGTGTGGTTATTGTAAAGGTAGTAATTACTTTAGCCTTTTTATTGAGGAAACAGTATTTTTGGGTTTTGCATATACTCTTTTAGTTATCCTTAGTGGTGATCTTCATTTCTTCACAATACTCCAGGCTGCTTTTACTTACTACCTGCAGAACTCCCTTTAGTAATTCTTGTAGGGCATTTCTGTTGTTGACAGACTTTTTCAGTTTTGGTTTATCTGTGAATACTTTAAACTCACCTTCATTTTTGAAGGACAGTTTCACAAGATAAAGAATTTTTGACTGGCAATTTTTTTCCCCCAATGCTTTAAATGTATCATACCACTGCCCTACTTGCCTTCATGGTGTCTGATGAGAAATTGGCACTTGGTCTTACTGAGAATCCATGATTTATGCTGAATCATTTTCTCTTGCTGCTTTTAGAATTTTCTCATTATCTTTGACATTTTACATTCTGATTAATATGTGTCTCGGAGTAATTCTATTAAGGTTTATTCTGTTTGATATGTGTTGTGTTTCTTGGACATGCATAGTTATGTCTTTCCTAAGAGTTGGGAAGTTTTTGACCATTATTTCCTCAAATATTCTTTCTGCCCCTTTTCTCTTTTTCTTCTGGATCATCCATGATGCATATGTTTGAGTGCTTCTTTCATTCGAAACCCTGAGACCCTGCTCAATTTTTTCCCATTGTTTTCTCTATCTGTTCTTCTGACCGTATGATTATAATTTTCTTGTCTTCTAGTTCTCTGATTCTTTCTTTTGCCTTTTCAAATCTGCTGTTTTATGTCTTTAGTTTATTTTCAATTTCTACTATTTTGCCTTTAATCTCCATAATTTCTGTTATGTTTCTTATTTACTTTCAAATTCATACATTGTCTTCTTAGTTACCCTTTATCTCTTTATGCTTATTTTCCTCTATGTTCTTAAATTGAACTAGGAGAATTGTTTGAGTATCTTTGGTTAGTTTTTCCAATTTCAGAGTCTCCTCTGAAATTTTAATTTGTTTCCTTTTCTGAGCCATATTTTCCTGTTTCTTAGTATGACTTGTAATTTTTTGCTGATTTCTAGGCATCAAGATGCCTAGACTCTGAAGGTCCATTTCTCCCTCTTGTCTCTGGTTTTACTTTGTGTTAAAGCTCTTCTTTGACACTTGCTCTTACTTATTCTAGACCTTTAGAGTAGCCCATGTTTAACTGTTCAGCTTTTCTTAAGCTCTTCTTCATCTGATTCTTTCCTGGATATGTGTTGCAATTTTTGAGATTGCATTTTTTGTGCAATTGTTTCACCTTCAGGAGAGAGCTTCCTTTTCTCTGTCCCTTCTCCAGGAAGTTTGATCTGTTCTGTTTGTGTGCAGACTTTTCTCCCCAGGTCCTATGATTTGTTTAAATTCTCTCCTTCACTCATTTCTCTGTTTTCTTTACGCTTTTTAGTTCTGGGACCCATTCTCTCTTATAGCAGTTCAATTTAACCCCGCCCCCTCCCTTTTTTTTTTTCTGTGAGAGTTTCTTGTCTCTGGTTTCTTCCCTATTAGGGTATCCTGTCCCCAGGAGCCGGATGGTGTTAATTGAGAAAGGTGGGTCACTTCAGAAAAGTCCAGTCTGCCTTTAGGTGTTCCAGCTGACTGATAATGGATTGAACAAGGTCACAACAGTTCTTACCAGCCTAAGGTGGCTTCTACCCTTTTTCTATGCAGTGCCCTTCAGCAGCTTGTGTTCTGTCCTGGGTCTCTGCACCTGGATATATGTGGACTTCCAACTCACTGCTGTGGATCTGGTCTCTATCTGCTGTTGGAGAGAGCCTGGCCATGCTCCCTCTGTGTGAATCCCAAGCATTGTTGGACCGAGTGAGGGAGAAGGGAACAGAATTGATCCGTGGTCTGGTACGGAATTCTCCTCCCTGAGCTCTTTCTGTTTCTTCGAGCATTTGTGGAGTTGTTTTCCAGTCTTTTACTGTCCTCCAGAGTTCTAAGGAAATGAAGTTTGTCCTTTTGTTTGCTAAAGCTTTGGGGAGGCTTATTCAGAGGATGCCTGTCTTTGCCATGTTCCTTACATTACTATGGGATTGATATTCGTGTAGTGCTTTTGGTGGAAGTTTGATTTCATTTTCCTCCATATGGATAAGTACTTGTCCCAGCAACATTTATTGAAAAATCTGTTCTCTCTGCATTTGATTGCAGTGCTATCTCTCATTATTAATCAATATCTATGTTTGCGTGGCTTCTGTACTTTATGGCGTTGGCTTGTCTATTCCCTTTGCTGATACCAAACCTATAAAGTTATTTAAGTATTACTACTTTTGCTATCTGTATTGCAAGTCCCCTAATTTGGTATTCTTCAAGAGTGTTTTGTCTGCCCTTAGAACCAGTTCATGAAGTTTGGATTGGCATGGCATGAGATAATGTAGATAATTTTGAGGAACATTTATATCTTTATAATATTGCATCCTCTAATCCATGGAAAAATGTATTTCCCTTTATTTAGGTCTTTTAAAATCTCTTTCTATAAAGTTATCGTTTTCTGCATAAAGATTTTTGACCTTTTATAAGTTTTTTTTCCTTATGTGCTTTGAAGCCAATGTATATGCTTTTAAAATTCATATTTTTCTAATTGTTGGTTTTTGGTATGTAGACACTAATCAGATTTTTATATATTGATTTTTATGTCCAAGTTACTTGATAAACTTCATCAATTCTAATAATTTTTCTAAATATTCTTCTGGGTATTCTACTTATATAATTATATTTTCTGAGAATAATGAGTGTTTTGTTTCTTCTTTTTTCTTTAAAGTGTGTTCTGTCTGTGCTGACTGAAACCTCCAGTATATTTTTGAAAATATGCCTTGATAACAAACACAAAAACCCTTATTTTCATTCTGACATTGAAGAGAATGCTCTTTATCAGAGTAAGGAAAGTTCCTTTTTATACCTAGTTTTCTAAATGATTTTATCATAAAAGGATCTTGAATTTTATCAAACTGTTTTTCTGCATCTTTTGAGATGTTCATCTGATTTTTCTCCTTATTCTGTTAAATGGTAAATTATAGTAATTTATTTTCTCATGTTAAATCAACGTCCCATTCCTAGTAGAAATCCAATTTAGAATTATGCCAGGTCAGTACAAAAGTGGATTCAGTTTGTAAATATATTTTGCGCCATGTTCATGTGATTTTTCCTTTGTTGGACTTTATCTGGCTTCAGCATAAAGGTTATGCTGGCACATAACTGATAAGAGGAGGGCTTGCTGTTTCTATTCTCTAAAATTGGTTGTGTAATACAAGAATTATTTGTCACTTTACTGTGGTTGAAATTACATGCTATCTTCTTTGGGGTAAGATTTTTCAGGCATTTGGTTTCGTTAGTGATAATAGAACTATTCTGGTTTTCTGTTTTTCCTCCTGTGTGAGTTTTGGTTATACATTGAAAATGTATTGTTAAAAGTTCTTAGAGTCCTTCGTCATTGATAAATGTAACCTTTTGGATTCCTAATACTGTTTCTGCACTTCTTTTTTTAAATCAGTCTTGGCAGAAGTTTTTCAACTTTATTAACTTTTAAGAACAATTTTTGCCTCTGTGACTCCTCTCTATTGTATGTTTGCTTTTTCTTTTGGGAGTGTTTATTCTATTTTTCTTTTTCTAATTTCTAAAATTAGATCCTAGATCATCAATTTTCAACCTTTCCTTTCTAACATATCATTTTAGGTTATAAATTTCTCTTTCATTTTTCAAATTTTAATATGAGGTATATTCATAATACTGCAGTTCTAAGTATTTCCAGATTTCTGGTGTGCTTATTTTACGCAGGCAATATTCATTTAGATTTACTCATATATTTTACCACTTGACTTTCTCATAATTCCTTCTTACTTCTTAGATATCCCTTCTGGATCACTCACCTTTTATATGAAGTATATCCTTTAGAATTTCCTGTATTGGGAGCTGTTGTTTCTTGGTGAGGTTTTTGGTTGCCTCAAGGTGTCTTCATTTCTCTCATCTTACTGAGAAGTGTTTTGCTGTGTATATAATGCTGAATGTACAGGTATTTTCTAGCAGCACACTGGCAATATAATTCTCCTGTCTTTGGCTTTAATTATTGTTGAGAATTCAGTTACCAGACTAATTGCCATTCCTTTGAAAGAATATCTGTTTCTTCTCTCTGGCTCCTTATGAAATTTTTGTCTTTGATGTTCTGCAGTTTTACTATAATGTTTCTAAATGTAGCCTTTTTTTCTTTTAAGAGGTACCAGGTAATGAACCTCGTATATGGGAAGCAGGTGCTCAACCACTTGAGCTACATCCTCAAACCTAGAGATCTTTTCTTTCATTCTTGTTGGCTTTTCTTGGGCTTGTTGAACTTCTGGATTATTGTCTGTTACCAGTTCTGAAAAATTCTCAATCATTATGCTTTCAGATATTGCCAATTCTTTATTCTTTTTTTTTTTTTCCTCTTTCTATAATTCCAGATAGACTAATAGAGCTTATCCTCCATGTTTTAAAATTTTTCTTTTATATTTTCTTCTCTTGGTTTATATGCTACATTCTGCATAATTTCTTTGGATCTATCTTCTAATACACCAGTTTTGGTAGTTAGTGTCTGTAGTGGTTTGGCAGTTTGATGTAATTATGAATTCCAAAAATATATATTGGATTATGCTTGTAAACTGTTATGTTAATCTGGGCATGATTAAGTTATGATTAGGGTTTTGACTGGGCAACCTCAATAGGGCATTGAGCCCCACCCATTGGTGGGTGGGGTCTCCAAGATAAAAGACACGGCAAAGGACAGTGTTGGAGCAGTTTTGATGTTAAGAGTCTTGAGCTGGAGCCCTAGGAAGTAAGAGAGCCTGGTCGTAAGGCTCCGGGATGGAGACAAGCCATTCACCTGACAGTTCACAGCTGGCCTTGTGGAGAGAAGCAAAGCCTAGAGAGGCTCATAGTCTACAGTTGACCTTTTGGAGGAAACAGAGGAGCTAAGCCCAGAGAGAAACGCAGCCCCGGGAAGAGAGGAACCCAAGAAGCCTGAACCCTGGCAAACGTCGGCAGCTGTCTTGCTCCAACACGTGGCAATGGACTTTGGTGAGAGAAGAAACTTATGCTTTATGGCCTGGTAACTGTGGGCTTATACCCCAAATAAACACCTTTTATAAAGACCAACTTATTTTCTGGTATTTTGCATCAGCACCCATTTGGCTGACTAATGCAGTGTCCAATCTGCTGTTATGCATGGCCATTGGATTTTTAAATGATTTCATTATATTTTCTGTTTGTAGAGTTTCATATTGTTATAGGTGCTTTTGTTTTTGCTGCTGTTGTTCCTTACTTAATTTAAAACTTCATTCTTTTATTTCTTTAAAGAATGTGTAGTGTATTTAACAATACCCATATCTGAGATCTTTAAGGGACTGAACTTTCTGTTTATTCTTGTTCTTGGTTTTGGTCCTCGTATGTTTTGTCTGTTTCCTCTTTGGTCAAATAGAATCAGGAGTGGTTGTGTCCTTACAATAATTTGTGACACTTAAACAGGTTAATACAGGTAATCCACTTTGAACGGTGACTGTCTCATGTAAGCTCTCAATCTATGTTACCTATTGAAATAATGGTAAAAATAATAACAGTTTTCTTTATTGTTATTATGTAGTGATTATTGATAGTGGGCTCATATATTTTTGGACCTTTAGCTGTGGGATTTCTCCCAATCCTGGCTTGAAGGTGGGTCCTTCCAAAGAAGATTTGCATTTACTTTTATCAGGTACCTGTGGGCAGATAACCCAGGACCATTTTAAGTACATTTTTAACATGAGGGCTCTTTTTTTTTTTTTTTTTTTTTTTGACTTCTGGGTATTCTGGACTAGTTTGTGGTTAAGCATTCTTAGGGAATGATTCCCCACTCATCCCCTAAACTCAGGGCCAAGTTTCTGGGGAAGGTTGTTTCTTATATTCCCCCGGGGGTGAAGTGGTCATTTCTAGTTTTCCCTTACATTGACGGTGTAGCCTCTTGGCTTTATGGGGGTAGGGGTCTCCTATTGCTTCTTCTCCCCCTGGGGGGGGGGGGGTCTTGCTCTCCTTTTCCCAGAGCAAGTTGCCAGTAAAAGCAAACCCCAATTTCAGTGGGTCCTGTAGATGCCCTCAGAGGAAACATGACTTCAGGGCTAAGCTAACCTCTCTGGGTTCTTGCTTTCAGTTATTTGTTTTTTTTTTTTTTTTTTTGGAGGGGGGGAGGAGGGAGTGTTGAGTATTCTTTACTTTTTGCCAGCTCATTAATACATTTCAACGATGCTTTTTTTTCCCCAAAGGACTTTTAGCTCTTTGCAGTTGGAGGGTCAGATTGTGTATGCCTCTAAACTGCTGTAAATAGAAATTTGTACTATTTTTCAAATATGTAAATGAATCTTTAGTGGAGGGCAGCCAACTATTATTACGATGCTGAATTTCTCAGACTGGGCAAAATTGGATGGCATTGGTGTTCTAAGCTGTGTTACAGATGTCAAACATCTTCTTGGAACTTCAACTTTAAAAGACTGTAACTAGTTGAAAACATTGCTTTATATTAAATACAATATTGATGTGTAATGAAGTAGAAATTGAGGGTTGCAGGAATATTTTTAATATAAATTGTGAATTTTGCCCCAGAGCATGCCATCTTCACTATTCATCACTAAAAGGGATGCTTTAGGATGAGGAAGTAGGACTGGTGATTTCCATTTCTGCCCCCTACCCCCATCCCCAAGGAAAATTTACAGATGTGTTTTTAACTTTAACCAATGCAACTTCACACTTTAAATGATAAAATAGCAGTTGAGAGCATTGCAAGAAATGTCTTGAAACAGTGACAATGGTTTCTCTTTTTCCTTCTTAGTCATTTGTCGTTATTTTTTCCTTCTCTTCCTTTTTCTTTTTTTGCTTTGCTTTCTGGTCCTTTCCTTATTTTCCTGTTTTGTTAGTTGTTATCAGTGGCATGTGTTGGTAGAGGGTTATTATTATTTATAATAATACTTATTTTTAAAACTCCACCTACAACTATGTGTTTCAATAATTGTGACAGCCTTAAGAGATTGTTCCGTTTAGTTTCCACAACTCAACCCTGCTTTTTATTAAGTGAAGAAACTGAGACCTGGGGTGATTTAGTGATTTTACTGGAGATACAAGGCTAGGTATTGGCAGACATTGGAGTGTGGCCCACTTCCATCTGCTTTCTCACCTCGCCTCTCCTGCATCCTGTAGATACTCAATTTGAGTTTCCCTAAAGGATTAACTTTTGAGAAATCAATTGGCTGTCCAAATCTGTCAATTATATATTTGTTTTTTCTTATGTTAATTTTACCTGTGTCCAAATGGTGTCCCTTCATGGCTGGGAAGGGCCAGGTTTTGTTTTCTTACATAACCCCTAAAATAGCAGAGGCTCTTGTAGTGAATGTTTACCTACTAAACTCTTCTTGAGTACCATCCATGTGAGAAGACAGTAATGCTAGGTGCAGTGGATACAAGTTAAATACCATCCCTATTTCAGACCGGAGTTTAAAATATGGTGGATGAGGCCCATGGGCACAGAGGGATGAATTAACTTGAGGAGGGAGAAACTGTTGAGCTGTTTCCTGAGTAGGGAAGTAGCTGGTGTAAAAGTACCTAAATGAAATGTACTGAACACAGCACAGCGGCTTCAATTCCATTGGTTGGGCTGATTGATGGAGTATCACTTAATAATCAGGCTAAATACATTTCATGTTGAAAGGAGAGGATTACAGGTGACATTGCCTCCTCCAATTTTAGATTGATTCTTGGAGCTATATTCTTGAGTTTCTATAATTAACAGTTAGTGACACAAGTGGATTTTTTGCAATCCCCTACCCGCACCCCCCCCAAATTTCTTTATAAAAAAAACTTCCAGTTCAACCTCTTGCCCATGAACAAATGCATTACTTGTTTTTACAGAGTGGGACACCAAGCCAAGAGCAGACACATTAACTCCTATTTTTACCCCCCAGAAAAGGAAGAGTGAGGACTATACTCTTTCTGCCCTTCTCAGATCTATTCCTGCAGGCCCCCTTTTCGACTAATTAGGAAGTGACTGAGTGGATTGCTGGCTTCCCTTAGGCAGAAATTGAGAAATGCCTTCTTTATGAATGTAGATTTAACAATACTTTGGTAACCCAGAGTGTCTATGGCTCTTCTCTAATTCTATTTGAGAGATTTCCTTCTCCTTTCCTAAATGAGATTTTGGCATGAAGTTTTGGAATTAGAAATGCTCTTTATGGTGGGTGGTGTTTAGGTAGAGCTGGAATAATACCCAGTTTATTTTGTGTAAGTAGATGCTTACGGGTTGGCCTGGCAAGCCCTTCTTCCCAGAAGCATCACTGTTACTAAAATGAGGCAGGGACTTCTGAAATGGATGTATTAATGGCCTTTGGAACAGAAGCAGTTGGTGAGTTGGGGACTCCCCGTGACCATAATAAGAAAGCCAAATGTATTCATGAGTGATTTGTTTGGGTTCTTTCTCTTCATGGATCCCTCTAGAGTAGGAGAGCCATTTACATGGCCTCAACTCATCTTTGTAAAAACACGCAAAGAACCCTATTCTCTTATTCCCCCCCACCCCCCCCCAATGGTAGGCCAAGCAGGGTCCCCAGTCACATCCAGGGCAGAGGCCTGAGCTGAATGAAGAATGTAATAATTTTGGTTTTCTCCATTCCCCTGTAATCATATTCCTCCTTCTGTGGTGTCAAGCAAGACAGTTTCTTCTCTTGTTCTCCTCTGGGGCTATCTTTATATAAGTGCTTATAAAACTACCCTAAGATGGCATTAAACTGTTTCTGACTTATTCCCCTTTTTAGTCATGCAGAAATATTCTTCAAAAAAAGAATTTTGACTGGGAATGATGACAAAAAGAAATGTATTTCCAGACTAGTGAGATTCAAAATTAAGGCCTAATTTTGAATCGCAGTAGTCTGTTGTGTTAGGGGTATTTAAATACCACATAAGATGAGAAAAACTGCCAATGGCTTGTGATTATTGAGCAAGTGAACTCGAGGTGGTTGTGAGAATTAAGGTCAAAAGTCCTATATTTATCAACCAACTTCCCACTCCCTTTTTTCCCTCAAATTTCCCTATCTTACCCCCCATGGGAGGAATAATGGCTGTAAAATTAGTAGAAAATGTGTTCCTCTCTACTCATTTGGCATGACTTGTTTGCCCCATATGAGTCGATGAATGGCTGCTTCTAATTCTGAGGCTGACTTAGTAGTTTTTATTTTGTTAACTCTAAATTTCATTCAGTAGAGTCTTAGTGGTAACAGGAAGAACAACATAAGTTAATATCCATTACAGTGCATGGTTTAAAAATAATTACTAGTAAAGCTTTATTTTTACACAGGTAATTTGATCTCATGTCATTGATAGAAGAAAAATCAGGGTATTTGTCCAGGCTTGGTTTGCAGCTGATTTTTCAAGAACTGCCACATAGAATAATCCACATGAATTCTGTTTCTGTAATAAAGCAAGCAGAATTTATAGTCAGCACTCCAAATGATTTACTGGCAGCCACAGGTGTGGCATAGTCTTTTCCATATTCTGACTCTTTTGCAAAATTTTTGTGGAAATATTTCACATTCTACCATGGTATAACAGAGCATTTTTCATTTAAGTATTACAGAGGACAGAACCTTAGGGTCTTTACTTTTCTGTCAAGTTACAGAGAGAGAGAGAGTGAGTCAGAAAGCAGATTAAAATATATCTCCTTTCATTCCTTTTGGTGTCCAGAAACCAATCGCTGCCATATTGTTTTCAGCCCTGAAACCCCTAACCTTTTCCTTCACTGGGGAGGGAAAAACTTACCATAATTTATGTTCTAAGTTGTTTTCCTTTAGTAATGACCTGATTTATGGTTTTGAATCCTGATTCCAGCACTTTTCAAAGTTCCTTGTCATCAATCACTTTTATTAGACTTTCTTTCTCATCACAACAGAAATCAAGCCAGTTAATTGCCTAGGTATCTCTGTTTATGGAATGGTCATTGAGATTCAGGACCTTCACCAAGGTTATGCGAAGAGTCGGTTTCATGGCCAACTTGGAAGCTGTTGAGTCCTACTTAGCCTATGGAGAAACGTTAGTATTCTCTAAGGTTAATTAATTAATGCTAATTCATTCCCATAGCATCCCTATGGAAGCAAATCCTATAAATGGGCTAATATTCATTAACATTTTGAAGATGAATTCAAACTATAAAAACTGAGTTTATTTTGGAAATGTTTCAACATCATGAGGAAGAGAGAATGAGTTCCTAGTATCTTAATAACAGATAAGTAACTGTATGAAGGAAAAGAAGGCAAAAGGCTGGAGCTGCAGGAAGGAAGATTTAGGTTAGAATTAAGAAGGCCCTTCCTAACAGTGGAAAAACTGAAGCAAGTTAAAGAGAATAGGTCTTAAAATTGCCTTGCCAGAAGTTTTGTTGGGTTTTGTACTGTTTTTTGAGTAGACTGTGTGTTCTCTGACTTGGATTTGTCTCCCTGGAACTAGGACGTGTTGAGATCTATAAACTTCTCTATTGCTCTCCCCTGTCCTCTCTGATTTCCTTGTGGCCAGTGGAAACCCTTGTCCACATCCATATACCAGGTTGACCTTTGAAGACCTCTTGACCTGATTAAAAACAAATAAACAAACTCTAAACCAATGGATTTTTTTTCCTTTGATAATATATACCCATTCAGTTATACTCCCATCCCATTAGGCAGCCTTCTAAGGGAGGGTGAGGACCCTGATGGGAAAGGCGGAAGCATAACCGAGATGCTAGTTAAATTTGGGGGGTCCTGTTTCAAGAAATACCAATTTCCATGCCTAAGTAAAGTAAATGGCACAATTTAGAAACTCTGGCCTCCCAGTATAATCTTTTGTTTGTCATGTTCAGGAATTGTTGATTCCTAGAGCTTGAGGTCTTTAACTTCATCTGTAAACAGGCCATGTGCCTGCTGCCCTTAGTGAAACCTGTTGTTGAGGTCACTCCTTGCTAAGGAGATGTAGCGGATGCAGCTGAGGCTTCGGGTGCCATGTGGCATCTGTCCAGTCACGCAGACCTCTCCCGACCTGGACCTTTGTGCTGTGACTTCCAGGCTGCTTCCTCCCCCGGTTTTCCTTCTGACTTTCAGGAGCTCAGACTCTCTTCATTTTTTTGCTTGAATGTTTGGAATTGCCCCTTGACCAATCACCCTTTACTCTTAGTATCTGTCCTTTGAGAGTGAGCTGCTAAGACCACCAGTGAATCTCTCATGTTAATTTGCACATGGCTTTTCTTAAGACTGCTATGCCTCTTTCCCACTATTTCGCTAATGAATGGCTCTTCCTTTAAGACAAGGCTCTCAAACTACCTGCTTTTGGAAGTCATCCTTGTACTTGACCTCAGGGCTTTTATAATACTTGGGTTCATTTCTTCCCCCTCTGCATTACTTGTGTACATACCTATCCTTCTTATTGAACTCCTTAGGAGTGGGGCCATGTCTTAACTATCTTTGCTTCTCCAAATATCTGTAGTTTTGTGTGACACAGGGTAACATCCAACATGTGTCTTTTGGTTGGCTGGTTTGATGGATGGATGAATAAGTGTGTGTGATGGTTAAGTTGATGTTTCACATTGGCTAGGGTATTGTGTCCAATTGTTTGGTCAAGCAAGCAATGGCCTCATTGTTCCTATAAGGATATTTTGTGGACTTGAATCATCAGTAAGTTGACTGCGTCTATGGCTGATCACGTGTACAATCAGCAAAGGAGTTTTCCTTTAGCAACGAGAGAAGTCCAAGAAGAATTTCCATCTCTGCTTCAACCAGCCAGCTTCTCCAGGGGGAATTCATTGAGGCCTTCTTTGGAGTTCCCAACTTGCAGCCTGCCGTACAGAATTTGGACTTGCTACCTCCATGGTTGCTATGATACATCTGTTGGTTCTATTTCCCTGGAGAACTCTGACTAATACATTGTTTATCAGCCCTCTAATTTTATCATGTCACAGTCTAGAGAGTAAAACTAACTTTCTTAACGTTTATGGCTAATGGCAAAGAGAAGTCTAGAAAGTGTGCTAAACTCTAATCCAGTGCTCTGTTTCACTACATGTAAGGCATCCTTAAATATACATTTATTCATTCACAAAGGGTTTATTGGATGTCTGCTGTGTGCCAAAGATTGTGATAGACTTTGAGGAGAAACTCTCAAAGAGTTTGTGGAATGGGGGATGCAGGCAAACAGCTGGGCAGATATTATAATAGTATGATGTGTGCTCCAAGTGAGGGTGGGGATTGAGGACAGTCCTCTAAAGTATGTGTTGAGGGGGCAGTCTGAGATGCCAGCAAGCAGAATCGGAAGCCAAAGGGAGTGGCCAGAAATCTTATCACTAAGTCTAAGAGATGGGCTGGAAGATGGACTATAGTGTTAAAAACTGAGGCCCAGGGAGATGAGAGCAAGGGTCTGCAAGTCCAAAGAAAGAGGTGAGGGGTAGGTTTGGGGGCTGCTGGGGTTGTGGAGTGAAATAACTGGCTGTTTGGGGTACGGGGCATGGATATGGTGTTTGGGCTTAAAGGGGGGCACAAAAACACAAGGGGGAATGCAACTGTGGACTAAAGTAGACTTATTACTCTTCTAGTAATGGAAAACTGGTATCATTGATATAAAGGCAGTGGTCATCAGAGGTTCTAAGGGGAGGGAGAAGGAAGAATAGGTGTAACACGGGGCATTTTGGGGACATTGGAATTGTTCTGCCTGATATTACAGTGACAGATACAGGCCGTTACACATTTTGTCAAAACTATAAAATTGTGTGGTGCGAAGTGTCACCTATAATATAAGCTGTAGATCAGGGGTAGTAGCAATCCTTCTAAATATGGTCATCAATTGAAACAAGTGTGCCACATTAATGAAAGATGTTATTAATGAGGGAAAGTGTGGGAGGGGAAGTGGGTGGTATATATATGGGAATCCCCTATATTTTTGATGTAATATTTATGTCATCTAAAGCTTCTTTTAAAAAAAAAGTATATTTAAAAAAAAAACACCATACATCATTTTTGGGGAGCAGGTCAAGCCTGCCTGCAGCTCCCTTGCATGCAAGCATTACTGCTCTTCCAATCTTTTTGACACTCCTGGATGCTGTCCTTTCATCTACTTTTCTGCCAGTGCTACCCAGAAATGAAGTGGAATTAGCATATAAAGAAGATGCAGGATTGCAGGGTGGAAATGGTATTAGCTCAACACATTAAGAGTATTATGGAAAGCTTCCATGATACGGAATGTATATATTTTTCTAAATTAGAAGTGCTTAATGCATTAGAAGGAGCCAATGATTCAACCTGTCTACTCTTCATTTTAAGACTTTTTGAAAGAATTGACTTATTTTGTTGAAATTTGGCCCAGTTCTAAAGTTCATTAAGGTGCATCTCTTTTGAGATTATATTCCTTCTTGCTTAACACAAAGCAAGCTTGGTAGAGGTCTGTAAATGGGCCTGACCTCTGTTGTTGTTATTATTATTTTTTGAGGTACCGGGGGGCCAGGGATTGAACCTGGGACCTCGTATGTGGGAAGCTGGCACTCAACTACTGAGCCACATTGGCTTTCCTGAATTGATTTTTTTCATTTGTTTTGCTTTTTTTTTTTTTTTTTTCCCCCAGGAGGCACCGGGAACTGAACCAGGGACCTCCCATCTGGGAGGTGGGTGCTCAATTGCTTAAGCCACATCCGTTCCCCTCTGTTATTATTTTTTAACCCATTTTCATGACATATTTTCATGTATATTGGGGTGTTAGTGGGAAATGAGAACATATAGGGCTATAGTTCATACATATGTAGACATTGGTAGAAGGTTGGTACCTTTATATGAAATATGTTATTATGGTTTTGCCCCTTCAAAATGATACTCTATTAGGTTCTATCTTGTCTGTTCACTTAGTAAATATCTGTTGAGCATCTTTTAAAGGGCCAGAAGCTGAGACACTTAAAATTCCCAGTCCCTATTTTCATGGAGCACATAGGGAACATGTAGAGAAATAATTTAAATTACATACTCACTTTGATAAATATACAAACTTATGAAAGTTTAGATGATGTTTTAAAGTGAATTGCTTATTCCTTCAGAAAGTATTTATTGAGTACCTGCCATCTTCTTGGTGCTTGAGATACCGCAGTCCTTCTATCTTGGGCCTTACATTCTGGCAGAGGGAAAGGGAAATAAGCAATAAACCACTTTCGTATGTATTTTGTCAGCTATCACTGAGGACCATGGAGAAGAATAAGGCAGGCAAATGGGTTAGGGAATGATGGACATTGGTTGGATAAGAGTAGTTGTTTTATAAGGGGGGAGAGGCAAAAGACCCTTTGAATAAAGTGACATTTGAGCAGAGGCCTGAATGCAGTGAAAGACCAAGTCTTGAAGATATCAGAAGGAACTCTTACAGGCAGAGGGGACAATAAGTGCAAATGTCCTGAGGCAGGCATGTGCTTGGTGTTTTAGCGGTGCAGCATGGAAGCTGTGTAGGTGGAGCAGTCAGAGAGGTGGGCAGGGCCTTGTGGGCCCTGGTGAGGTCATTGGCTTTTTCTCTGAGTGAAATGGTGAACCATCGGAGGGTTTTAAGCAGTAGAGTATCTCCATGACCTGTGTTTTAAATGGATCACTATGGCCACTCTGTGAGAATAGAATGTGGAGAAGCAAAATCTAGTAGAAGATTGTATCAGTAGCCCAGGCAAGAAATAATGGTTGCTTGGACCAGAGAGATGGTTGTGAATTTGGTAAAAAGCAATTGGATTCTGGATGTATTTTGAAGGTAGAGTTGACAAGACTTGCTGTTGGATTGGTTATGAAGTGTGTGTGTGTGTGTGTGTGTGTGTGTGTGTGAGAGAGAGAGAGAGAGAGAGACGGAGACAGAGAGGGAGCTAGAGAGACGGACGATGAGGGGGAGAGAGAGAGAGAGACTGGATTGGGTATTCTGGATGTATTTTGAAGTAGAATTGACAAGATTTACTGTTGGATTAGATTTGAGTATGTGTTTGCGTGTGTACAAGAGAGAGAGAATGGGCGAAAAAGTATGCTGGAGTCAAGGTAGACTGCAAAACCTTTAGCCCGAGCAACTGGAAGGGCAGAATTATTTGCAGAGCTGAGCAATTCTGTGGGAAGGGCATGTTGGGGTTAGAAATAAGTAGTTTGTCTTTGGACGTGTTGAGATGCTGGTGAAAGTGTCGAGGTGGCAGCTGTATATTTGCGCCTGGAGTTCAGAGCGGCGGTCCTGGCTAGAGATACAGTTGGATGTTGTCAGCATGTAGATGGTATTTGAAACCATGAGACAGGATGGAATCAGGGAGTGAGTGTAGGTTCTGTACAATCATAGGACTGTGCCCTGGGACACTCTAATGTTCAGAAGTTGAACCCATGAGAAGGGACAGCGAAGGAGACTGAACCGTGATGGCTGGTGAAGAGGAAGAGTCCCAAGAGAACATGGTGGCTCAGAAGTCAAGTGAGGAGTGTGTTTCAAGAAGGAAGGGGTGGGCAGAACTATCAAATGTTGTTGATAGTGTCAAATAAGTATAAGGTTGGTAACTGACTACTGGATTTGGCAATAGTGAGATCATTGGTCATCTTATCTACGTATTATTTTCTGTGTTGTATTGTACTCTGGAACTCTGGCCTTACCTGGCTCATGGTACCTGTCCAGCCTGCTTCCAAGTGGTTGTACCCTGGCACCAGCCAGTCCTGCTCTGTTGTAGCCTTTCCCCTTGGATTTAGCAGATGAGAATATAACCTGTGGGTTTTGCCATGTAGAGTACTCAGAGCAGAGCACTCCTAAGAGAAGAAATGAGTGAAAGAGTGAGATCACCTTGTGGGATTATTCTCCAATTTGCAGACAATAGTTAATGTACGCAGTCTTTTGCATATGACTCTACCCCTGTAATTTTAAGTTGCTAGTAACTATTATAATTTAAACATGTAAATATGTTATGATTTTTTTTTAAATTACAAGTCAAAAGTAGTTTTACAATAACAGGTTTAAAAAACCTACAGGTCAATAATAATGTCTTTATATATAGAGTTTAGAGATGAACAGGATTTGAATCTTCCATAGCTGGATAAGAAATCCTATTTTTAAGATCATATTTTCCAGTGTCTCTGCTTTGCCAAGAAGTTCTGTTTTTGAGTACTTCAGAGACAGAGTTTCAGTATTTTTACAGAACTCTTTTTGGGAGGTAGTTAGAAGTGAGTTTGCATTTCACTAGCATCCATAAACTTGACAGGTTTAAAGAATTTAACCATATCTGGGGCCATGTTTTATATTCAGACATGCCTGTTAGGTCACTAAATTTGTCTATGATTTGCAGAATGCCTATACAATATTGGTGCTTGCAGTTGTACCTACTGATTATGTATGAATCATGCCTCTTCTCATGAAGAACATGTTCCACATGGTCTTGAACTTGACTTTCGTAAGAGGAATTTCATTGCATATCATAAATATGTCATTTCTCAAGTTGGATGCCTAGAGATAGAATCTTTCCATTTTCTTTTTCATGTTATTGTTGATAGTCAATGCAGAGACACTTGCAATTAGGTATATTTAAAGACATCTATAATTAATTTAATTAGCATGTTAATTAGATTTGTGTCTAGCAAGAAAGTAATCTTCGAATATGTATTTTCACAAAGTATTGTTTTTTTTTCCATTTCATTATAAGGTAAAGTAACATTTCATGTGATGTAGTTTGTGGAATAAACAAGCGTTTTTATTTTAAATTAAAGAAAGATACACTGCTCTGTTGAATTTGCTTAGCGATAAATATTAAAGCAGACAAGTAGATTTGAGAAATCTGATCTGGAGTCTAAAATTTTATTGAGTAAATGTGTTTAAGTCTTGGATATCTGAAATAACTTGTGTTTTGCTTCTATTTTATTTTCTTAATTATGCAATACATATATTTGGAGACTCCTCTGAAAAGGACAGTTTACACATAGTTAACATGTAAGTTCAAAGGAATCCATCCTTTGCAAACACGCTCTTTAGTATATCACTCTCTCTGATTATAGGCATTACCTCATGTCTTTAAATCTTGCTTGCAAAATGGGGAGAAGAATAACTAGTTCTTTGGGTTGTTGGAAGTACTAAGTGAGATAATGGAGTGAAAGTGCTTGGCCTCACGTCTGGCACATAGCAAAGCTCTTGGATGTTTTTGCAAGTGAATTGTAGTATCTCATATTTGGTGTGCTGGGGAAAAGATTTTGATAAATTGCTTCTCTTTTCATAAGAGTAGTACCCCTGAAAGCTGGGTGGGGAACATTTATTGGATACTCTGTGTTAGACACCGCGGTAAACAGTGATGAACAAGATGGAGCAAGTCGTGTGTAAGGAACTTGCAGCCTAGTGACTGACTTTGTAGCCATATTTTAATATGATCATTTTTTTCTTTGTGTTAGAGCAATGGTTTTTAATCTTTTTGGAGTCACGGAAGCCTTGGAGAATTTGGTAAATGCTCTGAGACTCCTTGGAAGAGGACTTAGACACATACACATATGCATACTCACAGTTTGTCTTCAGTTTTGTGGGCTCATGAACTCCGTGAATTCTTTCTATCATGGTTCCAGGTGAAGAACCTTTCCTTTAGAGGATATCGTAACAGATTAAACAGTGACTTCAGGAATGGGCCTCTCTGGGGCTTGGTAATTGACCTGGCCAACAAACGTCTGGTTAAGTGAAATTCCAGCAGTGCAAGAGGTGGCGAGTCCAAGGGTGAGTTGGATGCGAGTCATGCGCAAACTCCTCTCCCCTCCAGCATCTCCTTGGGGGTGCTTCAGGACAATGAGTGCTGGCTTCTTGATCAGGGTTTGGAGCAAGACTCTGAGTAGAAGCTGAAAGTTCAGAGCACTTTGTGGTCTGGTCCCTGGGGAGCATTCTGAAGAGGCAGGCTGTTTGGAAAATCAGTGAGCATCAGGCTCTCTCCAGGTTGCCTAAAGGTTTTCTAAAGCAAAAATCTAGCGCTCATTTGGTTAAGGGAAAACTAAAGTTTATTGTGAATGAAAGTCTCTGAACGCTGTTTGCCGCCAAGAACAGCAAAACCAATTCCTGACCTGACCTGCCAGTCTCATTTAGGTTGGATTCAGCCTTCCAGTATGAGAATACCAAGCTGTGCAGCTCAGAGTCACGATTACCGGGTGTGCGTGGGTGGGGAGGGGGAGAGGTGGCAGAAATGCATTGCACAGATTGCCTTTGTTGAGTGTGCTTGTTGTTGTCAAGCAAGTGAAAACTCTAATGATGTAATTAATTTAAAATTTAATTCTGCTTCTGTGTATATTTCAAGTCATTATTGGATTTTGATAATGGTTTCATTTTAGTTTTGAAATTTAAAAATGTAACGTCTGCATTTGCAGCTAATTGATTGGCTTTTTAACATTGGTTTGTTTCCTGGTAACAGCTCATCAGGATGGGAGTGGTTATTTTCCCACCCTCCCACCCCCATGGTATATTACTTATATTTCCCTCCGTCCCCTTCCCCTCCACCTTCTCCTCCTTTCCAAGCACTGTGTCATGGGTTATTGGTTATGGATTATTGCGCTTAGTTCTCCTAAAACCCTACAGGTGAGTGCTGCTATTAAACTCATTTTGCAGACAAGGAAGACACATCTAGAGGGATTCTGTGACATTTCTAATGTCACACAGTTAGTGTGGATGGAGCTGGTATTCCAGCTTGGGCAATATGACCTGGAGCCTCTCTTGTCCTGTGTTGTGTGGCTTTCTCAGTGGGTACAAGGTTAAGCCAGGACTATTTTTTTTTTAAAGATTTTATTTTTATTTATTCATTTATCCCCCCCTTGCTGCTTGTGCTCGCTGGGTCAGCTAACCACGCCGCGCGGGCGGGCTTGCCTTCACCAGGAGGCCCCGGGAACCGAACCCGGGGCCTCCCATATGGTAATGGGAGCCCTAGTGATTGAGCCACAGCCGCTTCCCCAAGCCAGGACTATTTTTATGCCCTTTTGAAGATACAGCCTGAAAGAGTTATCTGATGATTGGTTCATAATCATTTTTTTCCATTTTCTGTAAGTGTTTTTCTTCTTTTCTTCCTGCCTGAAGAAAAACTTCAGGATAATAATAATAAAATGGTAACATGGAAACTGTTGAAAACAGGCTGACTCATTTAATCAGATATGTGCAAAGGGCATCAGAATGTAAATTTTATGCAAGCTTGCCTCATCTTTTTTTTTTTATAAACAGGTACCTAAGGGGAGCTTTGGGAAAAATTTGAATGGAAGCTACTTGGCTTCAGCAAAGAAAGTAACTTTACTTTCCTAGTAAAGCAGAAAGAGAGAGAGAGAAAGAAATGCTTAGGAGAATGAAATCTTTAACAAGCAAGTTTATTCCATTGAACTTGAAGTCCTGGGCCTGTATGATATGTCAATTCAGTCTTGGCAGTTTCTCTGCAGAGTGAGCTAATAAAAGACCTATATAAGAAATTTTTCACAGTGGAAGGAAAAGAAAGTGACTGACTCTGTGGAAGTGTATTCTTAAAAGGAGGAAATGTTGAAAGCAAATAGCAGAAATGTCTATAAAGGGGAGATATTGGCAGCTGGAGAGGAATTGGAAAAAATGTGCAAGAGTGAGAGACATTCCATATTGTGTTGGATAAAAATCTAACCAGTGAATAGCGATAAGATTTTTAAATTTCTTCTAAGAGTTTTAGAGGCCATTTATCTACAAGGCTCTAAAAGATATGATGCGGAGTAATATGGGTATTACCTGGAGAATGTCACAAAAGGTTTCTATTTCTTTGCCTTTTCTTTGGAAATCTTGGTTGTTTCTAATACTAAGAGTTCTTGAGAACTTCAGAGAAAGAAGTCAGTCCTTTGGGGATAAAGATGTTGTTGTGTAGTATCTTATATTTCTTTAATCTCTGGGGGCTGCTTTGTCTGAAATGAATGGAATTGGTATTGCCTTATAGGCTGGTAGTCTTTACTCACAAGGGAGAATTCCCAGAGAAATATGAAGTGTCTTTCTATCTCACAAGATGTTAAATGCCACTCCAATTAAATGGATGGATCCCTGGCTGTCTGGATGATGTATGCTGAGACTAAAATTTTACACGAGAATTTACCTCATATGTAAGCAGTTACTAGCCAGGTAATTAAAAAAGAAAACAAAAAGAAATGACAGTATGCAGTATATTTTTGAATGCTTGTGTTGTGCTATTGAGTTAAACTGTATTGTTCTGAAAGCTCTGTGTGACAAATATTTATGGTTATAGTAGTTCTTAATCTGAATTTAGCAAATACTGTCCTATCAAGAGGTTAGTTAGTCAGACAGATACAATTTATAAAACCATCTAATCCGTCAGTCCTTTCTTCCTGTGACAAAATTTTATTAAATACTTGCTTTGTGCCAGATGGTCTAGGATGGGGGTGTGCAGAATTGAGGGCAATAGAGATGGTCCCTAGCCTCAGGGAGTTGACAGTCAGGTGGGGACTGTCATTAACAAACACAAACTTATAATGATAATTTATGTTAAGTCTCTGAAGAAAACGGGTTTGGGACAGTGGCAGAGAATGAAAACATTAAGTCACAGAGGTAAAGGGAGACCAGGGAGAAAGTGACAGCTGAGCTGGGATGGGGCAAATTGAGTAAGAGGCTCATGCTTAACACCATAAAGTCAAGAACTATATTATATCTAACAATGAATTGATATCTAAAATATGTGAAGAGCACCTACAAATCAATACTTTAAAAAAATTTAATGATAATGCTGTAGAAAGTGTGAATAAGAAGTCAACAGACTAGAAAGCCTGAGTGGCCATAATATAATTTTGTCTAAACTAAAGTGAAAAACAGTTTCATATGCCTGAAATGGGTAAAAATGTAAGAGTCTGAGAATATAAAATATGGCAGGGATGGAGAGATATACAAAATGTAAGGGCCTAGTCTCAGTCCTTGTCTTACTTGCTCCATCTACAGCTTTTTGACACTCGATCATTTCCTCCTTGGAATATTTTTATCAGCCTGTGACAAGCTTTTAGCTGAGAAGCTAGATGATCTATAATGCAAGTTGGGCTCCATCTGCATCTGTGCTGTCACACATTAGGGTTCTAGGTGAATTCTACAATGTCACATATTACAGATGTAGAGAGTAGGCTTTATTGGAGGAAGGGGAAATGGACATAGACCAGGGGCTCACAAGAAGGCAGTCATAGGATGGGGTCTAAGAGTCCCCCATCCCCTTGTCTCATATATCTATGCTGAGCCTGCAACGTGAGTAGGCATTTTGGTGGGAGGATCCTTCCACCTTGTGGGTTTCCCTCCTTATAAGATAAATGTGGGAAAGCAGCCTGGTAAATAGGGGAATAAGCAGGATTGCAGCACTGCCCCTACCCAAGAAGGGGGAGGAGCACCCATTCCATATGGAATCTGCTTTATTTTCTCCAAATCATGTATCACCATCAAAAGTACTATATATTTTACTCATAATTATTTTTGTATTGGCTGTATCCTCCTGTAAGGATGTAAACCCCATGCAGGCAGTGTGTTCCTACAGTTTTGTTAGCTTTTGCATCCCCAGCACGTGAAACAGGGACGGCCACATAGTAGACATTTGCTAAATTTACTAACATTTCCTAAATAGTTGGTGATCAAATTAATGCATGGATGAACAGGTGCAAAATATACACGGAACTTTATTATATCACTGTAACAGCGAATGAGAGAGTGAATGAGCAGCAACAGACTAACTTCCACCAGTAGGTGAACTGGTAAACTGTGAGTTAGTTCTAATATAGGTAGAACAGCCTCTAGCAGTTGAAGTCATCAAACTAATTTTTACGCACACACACACACATCTACATAGGCAACATATAGTTGTGGATGAAATCTTAAAACGTAATGCTTAGCAAATCATTTTACAAAGGGCTATTTACTCTTTATCATCTAAAATTAAAAAAAACGATACTTCCTACCATTTATGCATATGTGCTTATATAAATATGTATGGAGATTACATATAGTAATAGCAAGCTAGAGATCTTCTCTGGGGAGGGAAGGAGGGAAAAAGGACAGAGGCACAGAGTTTCAGCTACAGGTATATATATTTTTTTCTTTGAAAGAAATCTGATGGAATTTTTTCTTTTGCAGTAACAAAATATTTTCAAATGGACTGAGCTGATGGACCGTGGTTAACGGTACAAATATGAGAACATTCTCTCATGAACTATAACAAAAATACAATACTAATATGTGGTATTAATAGTAGGATGGTTTGTGGGAAAACACACGAAATGTAAGCTCTGGACTATAGATAGAGTAATATTGTGTTGATATTTTTTCATCATTTGTAACAAATGTGTCACAAAATGTAAGGTGTTGGTGGTGGGGTGATATATGGGAACTCTGTATGGTATGCATGATTGTTTTAACTAACAACTTCTCATATAAAAAAAAAAATAGAAAGTTCACAACAGCACCTCTGAAGTACACTTGCCAAAATAAAAGAAATCTGAAGATCTGATGACAAAATGCTAATATCTATTAAATCTGGGTGATAAGTGTGATAGTCTTAGATGTCTGTTATATAGCTATACTGCTCTTCAGTATAGTTGAAATCTTTTCAAATTTAAGACTGAATTTAAAATATATCATTCTGATTGCTCTGGGTTGAACAGTCTTTGACGAGCCAGTGTGGAAACTTGGAGGCCACTTAGGAGGTGTGTGCAGTTGTCTGGGTGACAGTGGGCCAAGACTTAACATGGCACAGTGCTGTAGAAATGGAAACACCTGAGTTCGACACAGTTATAAATGATGAGATTTGGTGACTGTATATCCACATTTGTGATTTATGTAGCTAAGAAGATGTGATGCCTTTCCTTGGTTTGTGAAGATTTGAGGGGAGGCACAGGTTTGGGGAAATGGGAAGAGAAAAGCTCAGTTTTGGAGATGACAGGTTTGAGCTGCCTTGGAGAAACCCATGGAGATTTGTGAAGCAGAAAAGTGAAGGGAAGCAGATGTGGCTCAACCAGTTGGGCATCCGCCTACCATAGGGGAGGTCCTGGGTTCGCGTAGATTCCTGCACCTGCCACAACAAAAGCTAGATGCCCGCACCCGCCGCAATGAGAGCTAGAAGCCGCAACCTGCCGCAATGAGCAGACGCATAAACAAGCAGATGCCACAGGCTAACGCATCCCGTAGCCCACGGGAAGCAGGTGTGGCTCAGGCCTTTGGGCATTCATCTCCCTTGTTAGAGGTCCCGGGTTCAGTTCCTGGTGCCTCCTGGAGAAGGTGAGCTAACAATGAGCAGACAGACAAAGAACCATCTGGGGGTGGGGGTGGGGATAAATTAAAAATAAATAAATAAATAAATGTAGAAAAAAGAAAAATGCATCTACGATCTTGAGGCCCGGAACAGAGGTCTGGTCTGCAGAGAGAAGTTGACAGGTATTGATATCGATGTGATATTTAAAGTCATGAGAGTGGATAAAATTACTCATGTCAAGACCTTAAAGGGAAGAAAAGAGAGCCAGCCCAGGACCAAATTATAAGTAACATTGGATAACTAGAAGTTTTAGTAGAGAAGGAATTAAAGGAGAACAAAAAGACATAGCTAGAAAAGAGAGGGAACAACAACAACAAAAAAATCCAGGTTGGAGTTCAGGAAGACTACTGAAGAGAAGATTTAAAGGAGGAAGTTGCTAGTCATGTCACACAGGAAAATGAGGCCTGAGCATTTTGATTTGGGGACTCGGACGTCCTTGAAGACATTAGCAAGTGCAGCTCAGTGGCTTGACCGTTGGAGAGAAAATTGAATGAGTTGCTCCTGGCTGAGTGGAGAGTTATGTCCATTTTTAAGACTCGTCTGGGCATGTGCTTGGCTATGGCAGGTAGCAGAGAAAGAGGCTATTAACTTGCCAGAGAAAAGAGGTCAGGGGAGGCTTTAAAAAAAAAAGGGTTTGGTTCTGTGTGTTTTCTCTATCCTGCTGTGATAACTCTAGTTGTTCTGCTTTCAGACGGGGTAGGGGGGCAGGCAAAATTAGGGGTAGAAAAGGGGAGGTGAGAGCAGGAGCAGGTTCTGTTTACTGAGCCAGGAGAAAGTTGAAAGGTACAATTTAGCTGGACTGGGACCAAAAGTCTGGACATGGGTGGCTCCTGGGGGAGGTAGAGGAGGCTCTTTCATCCAGAGCCACTTGCCCTCTGCTTTGCTCCTGTGGACATGCTCTTTCTGCTCCTGCCGGGTGGCCCTGTGTGCCTTGCAAAGAATTGGTTAAAAAAAAAAGTATGCGATTCACAAAAATCCACTCAGGAATACCTTCCTGCAAAGAGATGTACCGAATGACTTGCTTTATTTAAATATAGGCAAAATAAAATAAGAGCTTATTAAAATGAATTCATTTTCAGTAAGGCGTGGCTTCCAGGAATTGCAGGAATAACTGAATTGATGAAAGTACACTTGCAAAGCAGCTGCTGGAGACAGATTTGGAGTATAGGTGTATAGAAAGCTGGTCTGGATTCTGAGTTGTAGGATGATTTCAGTTACGCTGTTTTGTTTCTGTATGTTTTTGTAATGAACAAATGTTTGGTTTAGATGTGGAAAAAATCTGAACAATGGAAACTACAGAATGATTCTAGGGTAAATTAAAAAACAAATAGATAAATGTGTGTGTGTGTAAATATTCATGTTGATATAAACATTGCATATCATCCATTTGCTAATGAGCTTGCTTTCATTAAAAAAATCAGAGAGGCCCTCTGGAATAGTGATTTTTTTCACATTATATCCTATTATGTTGAGATTGTTATGGCATCTTTTAACCAGGGAGTTTAACTAGGGAGGTTGCGTTTTACTACTCTATAATAAGCGATCAATTTTGTAATAATGTGAAGAAATGGGAATAGGAGCTAAAAATGAAGCATTCCCATAGCAGTTTACATGAGGGATTATTTTCTATAAAATAATCTTTTATTATTTTGGTGCCAGTTTGCACATGTTTTAAGATGTGCTCATGAAGGCAAAATTTAGTCTTGGCACTGAAGCTTGGGAGGGACAAATGTAGATTAGAAGACTAAAAAGTGTCATCATACTCTGGAAGGAATTACAATAACTTTCCAAATTAATAAAATATTACAATATGATTTTATATCCTTGGCCTGATGTTTATAGCTTTGGTTTGTTGAAAGTTAATTTTGGATTGTAACAATTTTTTAGACTATAATTAAGGCATTAGTCTTGGACATTTTATGAATGTTCTGCTGATAGAAAACTTAATATGCTATATAAAATTTAACTGCATTGAAGAAGGAATGATTGTTTGCATTACAAAAGAATATTTCGCTTTTTACAAGGTTGTAACAGCACCACCTGAAGTAAAAAGTTTTCTTAGTACTTAACTATATAGATTGTAGGAGGAAAAGCTTAAATTCAGAAACCTTTCAGGTCTCTTTTAGTTGTATATTGGTATGGTTGTAAAAAAATAAATATTCTGTTCTGTAAAATAGGATTTAATGAAGGCATTAAGAATTGTTAGAGGCAAAATTGCAGAGACTTCTCATAGTGATGACATTAGGTGAAAGAGGGAAAATAATGGTGTGAAACTCAGAATAATCTACGTAATCAGAATATTGGATATTTATGCCATTATCATTAAAACGTTGGTCAGTATTTAAACAGAACCTTAAAAAGAAAGGTGTTTTGCTACTTTATACTTCATGCATTGTATAGAGTTTTCCTGTAGGTATTGGGAAGGGGAATAGGAGAGTTGTTTTTTATTGAAATTAACTTATGGAGTCTTGTGTTACTTCTAATGGTATCTACTTCAATGGGTAGTTATGAAGATTAAATGAGAAAATAATTATAACCTTCTTAATATGGCAGTGTTTAGCATGTAATGTTTACTAATGAGCTAATATTATTATTATGACAGACTATGCCTGATCACTTTCTCAACCTGGTTTTTACTATGTATGTTTCAGTTTATGTATATCTGTAAATGTGTTTATGTGTGCATGTATGTATTTGTATATGTGTGTATATATATGATTTTATAACAATCTTAATGAGTTTTGTCTTCATCTGATGTGGGTTGTGTTTTCTATTAAAGTCAGGAATCCTTTTATCTGTAAATTTGAATGTGATGTGTCCCATTGCACATAGTAGGAGCTTATAATCCTGTAGGGTCATTTTATGATCTGCCCTTCTGTTTGTAGGCACAATTTAATTTGAACCCTGTAAGGAAAAATTAGTGTAGATCATTTCCTTTAAAAATCTTTAAGGCAAACAACGCTCTTGTCTTTTCTTCTTAGTAATAAGCTTCCATTATAAAATGCTTCCATTCAAGATTCACTGTGGCCTCCTCTTTGCTTTAGCAAAGTCAGTGTTAAAAAATATTTTCCAAACAAGTCAAAGGATGCTGCTTAACGTCTTGTTGTAAAGGCCTAGTTCTCGTGCGCTAGAAGATGTTTCAGCAGATGGAATGTTATTTATCTCTTTTTCCTCCAGAGACCCCATCATAAATGGTAATAAAGGAATAAAAAACACATTAAACCAACAGCAGAAAGAATCGATGGGGGACCGGCGCAGAAAGGAAATTTCAAATTGTTTCTGGCAGCCTGGAAGCTTGATGAAGACATGGTGACAGCTAAGGCATCATGGAGGCAGCTGCTCCTCAGAAAACACTCGGGAAATGCGGCTCAGGAGACAGCCTGAGAAGCCCCCAAGGCGCGGGGCACTGAATAGCCCATGGGTGGGAGTCCCGGGTTGATGGGCCATCTGTAGTCAGACCAATTCCCAGACCCCGGTCACCATCACCCCCACCCCAATGGCACCAGCAAGGACTAGAAACCAGATGTTTATCCCTCAGGCTGATTTCTGAAGAAGTTGACAGAACTGTCTGGGGAGAACCCAGGAACCTAGATTGAAAGTTGGCCTCCGAGAAGAAGTTACCCTCAAGCCCACTCTGGGTCAGAAACTTGGACCTCCAGCCTCCAAACCTCCCTTCCAGGTTTTCTGGTGTCTCACATTTAAGTGGATGCAGGACCAAGGATCGCTGACACTTCTGGAAAGCCTCTGGTAGAAGAATGAAAGATGGAGATAGAGAAACAGCAAAACAACCCCCAGGAGAATCCAGGGAATAGAAGAGGGAAAAAACTTCTCATTATCATAATGAGAGGCTTTGAAAATTGCCTCTGTTTAAAAAAAAAGTTCTAGGAGAGAAAAACAACCAAAGACCAAGAAAGAGCCATTGTAAATTAACAGTATGAATAACAAAATACGTTCAAAGAAGAGTTGGTTGAAAGTGAATTGAGAGAATTATCCAGAAAGAACAACAAAAACTCCTCTGTGAGCTTAAACTGTAGAATATAGGAATATGACTGATGCTTCTTCTTTTTTTCTTTTTTTTTTAATCTAGTGGATGTTTGAGTGGAAATGGCTGCTGTGTTTAGTGTAATTATTCTCCCCATCTTTCAAGTGAATGGAAACCCATGAAGCAGCTGGCTGCCTCAGTGGACTGCCTGATGGCTTTGGTGACATGAAGGAGATATTAGGATTTGGGCAGACTCTGTCCACATGACCCCATCCCGGTGACTTTGGTCAGGATCCGCCTGAATGGGCAGCTCTGGTGGAACTCTTCATAGCCTCAGAGGACAACGTCCTTGAGAAGGGACAACAATGTCATTGGGCTGCTTATATGCACATGTGCTTGACTGAGCTTGAAACCGAGTATTAGTGGTATCTTATCATATTCCGAAAGAATGGTGGCAGTTCTGCCTTTTGTTTGCGACTCTTTAGAGAGGACTTTCTAATTCGAAGAAAGCTGTTGTGGGATTTGGGTGCCCTCTCTAAATGTCCCCACAAAAAAGTGTTCGTGTGGGTGTGTTTCCTTTTCTTCTGAAACTCATGTTCATATTTGCTTCCTTCCATGGATGTCGGTTCCTCCCCCAAAAGGGGCATTATTGGAATGTAACTTGGAATTTTTAAAAAGATACAGCTGAATGTGCATAGAATACTTATAACTAAATAGAACCTTGAAAAAATGTCCACGAAAAGGATGTAAAGAGATCCTGGGCTCATCAGATTTTATGCGTATGGGTATTTAGGATTTTCCTTCGATAAATTGAAAACTTAGAAAAATGATCATCTGTGTTGTGGATAAACTTTCCTTCACCTGAAATTGCAGAATATTTTTCTCAGCAGTTATTATTTCTTTCCTGCCATACAATTCACATATGATTTTGCAGTCAGGTGCGTGGCAGGCTGTGGGCTTCCAACATTTAATATGTCAATTAGCCTTGCAATTCAAAGGAAATAATGGCCCACAGGGAAAGGAATTTGGCTTATATTTGGATTATTATGTTCACACTCCTCTGATTTTGAGTCTCTGGAGAGAGATGTTGTACGATGGTAAATAAAAATTTATAGTTTCTAACACATCCCCAAATCCTCAAGATTGAGGAATGAACAACCATAAGGGGAGAATGCAACTATGGACTAAAGTAGACTTATTATTATTCTAGCAATGGAAGAACTTGTACCATTAATATAAAGGCAGTGGTCATCAGAGGTTCTGAGGGGAGAGAGAGGGAAGAATAAGTGTAACATGGGGCATTTTTTAGGACATTGGAATTGTTCTGCATGGTATTGCAATGATGGATACAGACCATTACAAATTTCGTTAAAACTTTTAAGTGTGTGATACAAAGTGTAAACCATAATGTAAACTATAGACCATGGTTAGTAGCAATGCTTCAATATTTGTTCATCAATTGTAATAAATGTACCACACTCATGTAAGATGTTATTAATAGGGAAAAATATGAGAGGGGGAGGGCGTAGCATACATGGGAATCCCCTATATTTTTTATGTAACTTTTATGTAATCTAAAACTTCTTTTAAAATAAGGAAAAAAGTTATAGTTTTTAAACTCGCAGTTATAAGGTTAAATGGATAAATGGAACAATGCAGATTGTCCTCTATTGCAATAAATTCTGAGAAACCATCAGGCAACTTCTATTGTAGTAGAATTTAACCAAATTGAATTTTGGTTAAAGTAAATCCATTGTCTGGGAATTGCAAATTTGTTGTAAGTATGGTGATATTTGTGGCCCTAGATTTATTATATAGTTGAAAATGTTAGAGTTTTGAGAACTAAATGTTCACTAAAAAAATTTCCTTTTAGAATTAGCAAAATTCTTCAGACCTGTTACTATTTAACCTAAAATGCTCTGTGTACCTTTATAGCTAAGAGACGTTTTCCATGGAGAGTAATTTGTCTAGATATTCTATGGCACAAAAAATATTGCTTCAGAGTCTTGTGTGGAAATATATTTATAGAAAGTTATAGGACCTCTGGAACTTAGGGCTCACAGGTTGTAAATTTTGGAGCCATCTCTAGTGCTCTCTTGCTAAGACTCAGGCAATTTAAATTTAAACATTCATATGGTACTTGCATAGTTTTAATACTTTAACTGAAATGTTAACTTGGATTGTATGAGTGTTAGAAGTTGTAAGTGGCAATTTGAATTTTCTTCTCATAGTGGATATAGACTTCATCACTCAAGTCTATTAATCGTCTTCTTTCAAAAAGAAATGTGAAATACATACATTATTGGATACACTTCTATAGATTCTAATTTTTAAAGTCTGGCCAAGATAGTCATTCATGTAATATTTCTATCATGCTTACAATTTAAATAATTGATTGTCTGCATGAAAAAGCTTTGGTGAGCTTTTTGGCGAGTCTAGTGGAAAAGCTTTGGCAAGTCTAGTGGAAATACCCCATGTAAGATTGAGTCTAAATTCTTGGGTTTGAAGCTGTCTCTGCTACTTGCTTTTTCTATGAACCTGAGTCAAAGTTAGTTAAGAACAGCCCCTCTTATTGTTGGGAGGACTAAAGGAGATCAAGAAAATGAACGGTCTTTGTAAAGCATATGGTGAGTGCAAGTTTTAATTAATTTATCTTGTGTGGCATAGCTTTTGGTATTTTTAATTACTTTGGTAATGTGGGAGGGCAAATTTTAAAATGGGTGTGGCATGGAAAAATGATGACTCCATTTGCCAGTGATGGAAAAAGATATAATTTTTGTCCCCAATATATGTGTTGCCATTTGAATATGTGTGTATAAAATAAGGGAGATGGTATTTTATTTGATTAAAAAAAAAAATAGTGAAATAAGAGGATGAATTGAATGAATTGTTCTTTGTGACAAGTAGGTCAGAGGTTAGACATTTTTGCATCGAGGCATTCCAACCTTGCTTCCCTGAGAACCAACCCTTTTGATTTTTCTCTTGGTCGTATGATGATTATTAGGGGATGGAAAATGTTGACTGAGACACGGTCAAGTGACTGAAATGACAGGTGCTGCCACTCTTCCCCTTTCCGCTAGGAAGTTTCTTGGAAGTTTCAGTCTGGAATTTGTGGGAATGAATAATAAATAACTGGCAGAAATATAGAATAATTTCATATGCACTTTATAATAAAACAATAGATAATCATTTGTTAATTGCTTACTGGGTGCAAGGCATTGTTATATATTATTTATATATGTAGCCTCTTTAATTTTTAAAGCACCCCTATAAGAAGAATGTCTTGAGCCCCATTTTACAAATGGGGACACAGAGTACAGGAGAAATTGAGTAAATTACTCCAAGTCCTAGAGCCAGCAAAGGCAGGGCATCCACTGGAACCAGATGTGCCTGACTCCACCACTGTATTTTTCCCACCAGACCATCATGGCCTAGTTCCCTTTTGTAGTAACTCCATTCCTTTAGGTTTGAGCTAGAAGGACCTAAACAATGGATAAGCCACTTGAGCTGTGAACCTCAGAAAGGCTTAGTATTGGATGCATCCTTGGAGGAGCTCACCTGCCTGCTGGCTCTTCGTATGAGGTGAGCGTTGAAGTCACAGTTTCTGGGAATCTGGCAAAGTGTGCTGTTCTCACAAATCCTGTGGTGCCTTGGGAAGGCTTAGGGTTTCGCAGGGGTTAATGGAACCTCTAGTGGAGCCTTTGGAGATCTGTAGCTTGAGAGATATGCCAAGAGTTACATGTTTCTTGGGTCTTGGGTTCTAAGCATTGTTAGATTGTTGGCTTCCGCAGTCTGAGCTTCCTTTTTCAGAAGGGTCTCATGTATGTTCTTTCCTGTCCCCCATCTCTTTGTACTTAGGTTGCTGCTGCAGCTTCTTCTTTGGCTTTCCTCCCTTTAGATTTTCAATTTAATTCAAACCTTTATACTATTGCCAGGTCCATTTTCTGCAGGGATTTCCCATTTACTAAACTTTTATGTTGACTTTCTGGGCTGTCCGTATTTCACTTCTACCGCTTACCGTTATTTCCACAGCTTGAACGGTGCCTTACTCTTGTGATAACTGCACTTTTCCCTTCCAATTTGTGCCTCACTCTGTCACTCACTAGCTTGTGCTGTTCCCACTAATCTGCATATCCCTCTTTCCTCTTCTCTACTTTTTAAAATCTTTTGTGTAATTTGTAGTTTTATTTTGCCAGCTGGAAAACTTTCCTTGATTCAGCTCTTCTTGGAACCTATAGAATTATAGACATTGTATTACCTTCTGGTTTTCTTATTATTGTTTGTTCGTAAGAAGCAGCTTCTAAATAGGTTGTACGATTTCAGGACTCACAGTCTTTCTTTAATCTTGATACCCACCAATGTTGAGACACATGGTAGGTGTGACATCACAGCTTGCTGACAGTCATTGCCTCTGTTTTAGTAGTTACGTAATTAAACACTGTGCTTAAAATGATTTTAAAAAGTTGAATTAACACAGAGACACCGAAAAGTGCTGTGACTTAAAATTGATTTGATATTTCACTGCAGAATTGAAAGATGTTTCTTCTTCTTTGTCTCTCCAGCAATCAAAGAGAAGTACGCAGACTGGACAGAATTTCTCATACAAGATTTAACTGGTTCACGGACAGCGCCCGCCAACTTGCTGGAAGGTGTATGTATTGTTGTTATACAGCTCTTATATGTCTGAAGCGTCACAGTTACATGAGCTCAAATCTAACAGCACCTTTGCATATATCCTTCTTTAAATCCATGCCTATACAGAGATTGCCATATGCAAACAGCTTGATTTCTTGGGGTTTTTTTTCCCCCTGAATTACTTACAAACAATTCTAATGGCATTGAAGAATCTTCACTTGTGGTATAATCAATAAATGGAAGATTTGCTTCTCTGTGAATGCAATTTAAATAATAATATGCTAGGATTACTTTTTCCTATCCTACATGTAAAAATCTTTATCCTATATTAGTGACTATAGATATAATCCTGTAGAATAACTGTTTTGTACAGGTGACAACTAAGGATATATGTGCTGTCATGGAAGCCCATGGATTATTTTGATAGATGGTTCCATTAAACATTCCATTTCGGGTGGATAACTCTAAGAGTTGAACACACAGGGGTGAACTCAAAATTGAGTTAGTCTACCTTATGAAAACAAGAGGAGAAATGGCTAACCTTATTTAAGCGTGATTAATTTTATGGCATGGAAGACAAAAGTTTAATCTGAAATCTTGATTTGAAATAATTTTATGATGAAACACTTTTATGTTAACTCTGTATAATCAAATAGAGAGAGAACTGTTCTGTGTTGTAATTAATTACTGAATATACCAGATTTGTTTTAAGAATGCCCCTAAACAAAGGGAAAACACAAATGAGTAACAACGATTCAATATGGATTTTGACATCATTATTTTCTTAACCATAACCGTCCCTCCTTTCATAAATGCCTGCGTGTGTGTGTATGTGTGTGTGTGTGTGTGTACACACAGGTTAGAGTACTTCTGTCTAATGTACAGTTAACTGAATTTTGTTTTATGAAGGTTTTGCCTACTGTATTTGTTTATTGAATCTTAATGACCACTATATTTATTGTTTGGTTAACAAATCTAAATAATGAATTTTCACCCTTGCAAATGGACAAATTGTCTTACTATGTTAGTTTTTTTTTTTTATTAATATATTTGCCAACAAGGCTTGTTGCACAAACACCCTTTTCATATGCTAACATATGCTAAAAAGTTTCCTTAGAAGGGGCGTTATTTATGTATTTTATAAAACAAAGAACTATCAGGTTAGGCATATAAATAACTTTGTATAATCTAATTTGGCTGGTTATTAATGTGTATTAGACATGTTATCTACACATATTAATGCTTTATTCACATAGGGTATGAGAGGTTCTTGGTTATTATAATAATGCTGTCTCAAGATAAATGTCTGTCAGAGAGCCATGGTGTAATTTTATAACCTGTATTAGATATATCCATCTATTGGAAAAGTAAACATTTTGCTACCACATGTTTTCTAGCCCCAGGGAAATTTGAGTGTAACTCATCTTAAAGATATACTGGTTTCTAACATGCAATTTTATCGGGAAGGGTGATTTGTTTGGGGAGCAATTAGCACAAACTGTGATTTTCTATTTACGTGTGATTTTTGTGGTTGGATACAGAATTGGGTAAAATGGAAATGTGCGTTGGAGGGAAGGGGAGGGGGTGATTTGCTGTGGAAAGGATGGGGGCAGAGGGAAACACCAGACTGTTTGCCAGTAGCTTGGATGATGGTGTGAAAAAATATTATCTTCTGCTGTCATCTGTTTCCATGAGAACCTTAAAATAAAGTTTAAAATAAGGAGTTTTGCTTCTGTTTAAACAGCCTCTGCGAGGGAAAGGCCCTATAGACCTCATTACAGTTGATTCCTTAATAGAACTTCAGGATTCTCAGAGCCCTTTTCAGTACTGGATAGTTAGTGTGATTGAAAATGTTGGAGGAAGATTACGCCTTCGCTATGTGGGATTGGAGGACACTGAATCCTATGACCAGTGGTTGTTTTACTTGGATTACAGACTTCGACCAGTTGGTTGGTGTCAAGAGAATAAATACAGAATGGACCCACCTTCAGGTAAGTGCTCAAAGCTTTTGCTCACTCTAAAATATTTCATATACTTTGCATGAATATGCCACGTAGGAGATACACCATGTTTTCTTGGGTGTGTATTTGGAAAAGTTATTAACTCTGTGGTATCTTGTACATCAGAGTATGTGAATATTAAATATTTTAACTTCAGAATACTTTCTATAGAGAATAAAATCCCAAACCTCAGTCCATTGTGTCCCAAAAGGAGAAAGTACTATTTTAGGCTGTGGGGAAGGCAGTCTGGTTCAGAAATGAAAGGCACAACAGTTGCGATTTGGGAATGTGCTCCACTTTCTCTTTAAGAATTTTGATAGTCTTGCAAGCAGGTTCCAAAATCTATCCATCCATCCATCCATCCATCCATTCATCCATCCATCCATCCATCCATCCACCCACCCATCCATCCATTTGATTGTCCAAACAAAATGATCCTGGCGTTGTCTTGTCACCAGGAAATGGTACAGAGACAGTCATCATGCTTTTTTCCTGGCACATCACAGATATTATTGAGCTTCAAATGCACTGTTAAATGACTTTCCACAGGCTTAATTGGATAGAATAGTACATTATGCTTTCTGACATACCTGACTGGGCAAACATCTCAGTGTTTACAAAATAACCATTCTTGAATGCTTACTATGTGCCTGGTGATTTTACATCTGTTATGTCGTTTATTTTGATTCCACAAAAATGCTGCGTGTTTGGTTGTTTCATTTTAACATAGAGAGAACTGAGACTGGGGGTAAGCAGCTTGTCTAAGATCATCCAGCTCGAAGGCGGGATGTGCTGCTATCCTGGTCCCTTCCTGGTTTCCCCCCACTTCCCCACTGCCCCTTTCAGGTCTTACCAATTCAGGTCTTACCAAAATTTTAAAGGGAAGTCCAAGAACAAAAATGTTGGGTTCTTACGGAATTAAAGATGCTAAGGAAGAAATAGTCATTTCTTTCAGAAATTGCTGATCTTCCTTTTGGTCAATTCCATGGGAATATTTGAAGCAGAGATTTGTTTTTTTGCTTTATTAAAATTGCCAGAGAATTTCCCTTCCGTATTTGTTGCCGTGAAGCTGAAGAATTCAAGAGCTTTAATTGAAAAAACAAAGAACAAACTTCCTGGTTCTATATCTCATGTGTTTGCATTTGTGTTAAATTAGACAGGAATATAGACATGTAACATGGTATGTTATTAGTTTTATTATTGCCAACATTTTGAGAAGCAGCCGAGAAATCCATTTGTGCCCTGAGTAATTTTGGATGATGTTGGCAAACTCAGGGCTTGCCAGTATTGAGAAGAAATCTAAGCTCAAGTTTGCCTAGGGATTCATAACCTTGCAAGAAAAATTTACTTTCTGCAGAAAGTTGGGTATATAAATCTCAGCTTAGTATCTAATTGCTTTATAAATTTTAAGCGAAAAATATACTTGCCAGTGTAAAAATCTATAGCAAAGCTTACTATTTGTAGTTTCTTGGGAACTCTAATTCTCCTTTTCTTTGAAATCCTTGGCTTCATACTTAAAAGTAAGAGCAGAAAGTGTCATTATAGAAATGTAGGAAATATTTGTGTATGGGATAGCTCTCTCTTCTTTTAGGCACTGTGATGGCTTTATAATATAAGCATAAATTTTGTTTACTTGTTTTGATAATTTTCTGGACATCCGTTCTTCAGTTCTTCATTTTCACTGAAGAGCCCATGAGAGTCCTTGCTCTAGTTTGCTAAAGGTTTCCAAGGTAATACACCAGTAATGGGTTGGCTTTTACAATAGGGATTCATTAATTTAAAAGCTTATAGTTTCGAGGCTCAGAAAAATGTCCAAATCAAGGCTTTGTCAGGAGACACTCTCTCCCTGAAGAACTGAAAATTGGCTGTGGGTGATCAGGCACATGGTGGTATCTGCTGGTCCCTGCCTTCTCCTCTGGCCTCCGTTGCTTTCAGTTTCTGGATACTTCTTCTGTGGCTTTCTCTCTCTTGGTGTATTAGTCAGCCAAAGGGGTGCTGATGCAAAGTGCGAGAACTCTGTTGACTTTTATAAAGTGTATTTATTTGGGATAGAAGCTTACAGTTAACAGGCCCTGAAGAGTCCAACCCAGTGTACCATAAAAGGCACTTTCTCACCCAAAGTCTGTTGCCACATGTCGACGCCAGATGGCAGGCGATGCCTGTGAGGGTTCAGCCTTCCTCCTTCCTCTTAAAGCTCCATGGTCCCAGCTTCTTTTCATCTTAGCTGTAGGCTTGTTTCTTTCTGGGCTCAGCTGCTCTATTTGCTTCACAAGGTCAGCTGTTGACTATCGGTCTCATCTCTCTTCCAGGGGCCTCATCTCTGGAGCACTCTCTCTTCCTGTGTATCTGCTTCTGTTTGTCTACTTCATGTGAGAGTGTTTTATCAGCCCCAGGGGGCTGGGGCTCAACGCTGAATTGCACTCTAATGACATGGTTGAATCAAAGCCCTAATCTTAACATGTTTTAATCAAACATCTCAGCTGAATCTAATATAATCAAAGGGTATTGTGCCCAGAGGAATAGACCAGTTTATAAACATATTTCTTTTTGGAATTCATAAATAATATCAAAATGCCACACCCGGGTTCCATTGATTTCAGCTTCTTGCTCTTGTGGCTTTTTCTCTCAGCTTCTGTAGGTTCTTCTCTGAGTTCCTTTTTTCTCTCTGCTCTGTCTCTCCATATCCACTCCATGTATCAAGTATCCCAGTAAGAGGATTAAGACCTACCCTGGGTCGCTCCTAACTGAAGTAATCTAACTAGTGGCCCTTAACTGAAGTGATTTAATCAAAAGTTCCCACGTACAATAGGTTCACACCCTTAGGAATGGATTAGCTCTAAGAACATGATCTTGTGGGGTCAACCCATCTTCAAAATGTCACAGTCCTAAGACTTTGGGAAAGTAATTCTTCATCACAACATTATTTTCTCCGCACATTAAAATGACCAGGACAAAAGGTTGTGTATGGGAAGAAGAAAATAAGAGGTGAAAGGACACTCGAAATGTGGCTTTTAGTTTTTGAAATACAGGAGTTACAAGATGAAAACTCAGTTCTTTTATCTCAGTAAGCACAACATCACTCTCGAGATGCAGTTATTACTTGGGTTTTATGCAGGGGAGCAAAACCTGATACTTTGGATTTGTGAAATTAATTTCAAGTCCCAGTGAGACTTGTGGGACTTAAATTGTAGCACCATTTCCTTAACTGAAATATAGGTGATTATGCAGTTTTAGACTTGCATACACAATATTCAGCTAACTTTTTTATTCCCCCAAACCATGAACAGCCTTCACTGTTGATGAGGAGCAGAGCTGCAAGGGTAGTGGTGGAGGGGAGCTACTCGATGCTGTGGGTATAATTAAGAGGATGCTCCTGTCCATTTCTCTTTCCCTGTCCCTCTCTTCTGGGCATCCGGGGATCCCTTGTCTGTTGTGATAAATAATTATAACTCTTCCTTAGTTTTTACTTGTCCTTTTCACTTTTTAAAAGACATGTTATTTCTCAACTGTGAAGTACAAATAGAGGTATAGAAAGATAATAAGGGGGAGCGGGTATAGCTCAGTGGTTGAGCACCTGCTGCCCATGTATGAGGTCCCAGGTTCAATCCCTGGTACCTCTTTTAAATTTAAAAAAAAAAAAAAAAAAAAAAAAATGGTAATAGGAAGTAGCTAAGAAGGCAGTCATCAAAACTTTTACAGAAAAGTACTGGGTTTTAGGCTGTTCACCTGGGAGAAACATGTAGTCATAGTTTTTAGTCAACTGTGAGCAAAGACTTCAAATTTCTAGTATGAGTCTGAGGAGATAGCATTCTGGTGCTTGGGGAAGGGTAGGGGAGGGGAGATAGGAAAGAGTGGAAAAAGCCACCTCCCATCATGTGTAAGGCTGTCAAGTAAGCACAGAGGTGCTGAAGGTGTAGGTACTGCCCAGCTTTGGTGAAGAGTGTGTGGGGGTATACAAAATGGTAAAACAGCAAATACTCAGGAATGGGGCCAGTAGCTTCATGAAGTCCATACTGATTCAGGCTTTAGCAAGAGAGGATGGGAAGTCCTTTTAGCACCTTTTCTTCAATGCTGAACACAAGAGACATTGCGATTAGGCTAAGTAGCTCCTTCTCTGACCTTCTGTCCCTAACACACGTTTATTGATTTTTGTGGCGCGTTAGTGTCTTCTGTGGTCCTTGAATTGCCCCTTCTATTGGAGTGTTCTGCTTCCAATTCCAGCATGGCCCATCCCCTCACTTCATTCTCATCTTTTCTCAGGTGTCACCTCTGCAGAGAGGACTTTACTAAACCAAGCAAACCCAAGGACTTTGTCTCATTCCCTTCTATATCCCCAGTGCCTGGGGCATAGGAGTTGCCCAGTCAATATTTGTTGAATGAGTTCACCAAATAGAAAGTTAGGTATGTCTACAGGGAAGGAAGGAACCAGCCATGTCTGGTTCAGCCTCCAGGGTCCTCATCATCTTTTAGGATTTTGGAGCCAATTTGGAGGGAGAGGACCCTGTATCAGTCAACATTCTCCAGAGAAACAGAACCAATAGGATATTTGTGTGAGATACAGATATACATATAGCTATAGCTATAGCTATAGATTGATATATATATAGATTGATGTGTATATATAAAGAGATTTATTATGAGAAATTGGCTCATGCAGTTGTCAGGGCTGGAAAGTCTGAATGTGTAAGGTAGGCTGGAGGCTGGAGATTCCATTGAGAGTGATGTTGATTTCTTGAGTCCAAACTCCTTATGCTGGAAACTCAGGAAGGAGTGGAAGATATAGTCTTGAGGCAATTCTTTCTGATCTCTAGACCCATCAGTTCTTGCTTGTTAAGACCTCCAAATAATTGAATGAGGTCTTTACTTAGGGTCAACTGATTGTCGATGCTCACCTACCCTATGAAATACCTTCACAGCAACAATTAAGCCAGTATTTGACCAAACAGCTGGACACTATGACCTAGCTCAGTTGTCACATGAAAGTAACTATCACAGACACAGAGTGAAGACTCCCACGAATGGCTGAGGGGTGATGTCCTCTGTGCCATGGTAACGTTAGGGGAACTAGTAAAAACAGTGCAGAGAAAGTAGAAATGTTCTCTGTCGATCTGATTGCACATTTGTAACCCAAGATAGTTCCAGGACTTAAAAGATACATAGGACAGACCCTGAGGTCTGTGATATTTGCTCCTTTAAATGGGATCCACACGTGAATCAAGCTTGAGAAACCTGGGGGAGGAGAACAAACGTGAGCTTGGAGTTCAGGGCCCTCTGGTACTAGCTACAGAGCCCCTGAGCAAGGTCCTCTATCCTTTGAACCCAGTTTCCTTGTCTGTAAAAAGGGATTAATTCTCTTTCCTGGGGTGCCAAGGGGTATTGGATACATTAAGTGAGTGCATCTTCTAGGTGTTCCATCTAGGATAAGAGTATTATGGTTATACTTTGATTTTCCAAGAAGAAATTCAAGTAAATCATTTAGCGGTCCACTTGCTTTCATATTTCTGGATTTTTAGCAAGCAACGTCTACTTTTTAAATATGTTCTTGCAGAATCAAAGGAGGTGAATATTTCTGAGGTGTTTTTGTCCTTACTTTCAGATTTTTTTTTCATGTGTTTTATTCTTCAAAATCCTTTTCCCAAACTTTTTTTTTGGGGGGGTGAGGGCAGGGGCAGAGCCTTGGAGTCAGGAAGCTTCTGAATCTGACTTAAATGCTGCCTGACTAAGCTGTTTCTTAGACCAAACAGGGTGGTTTGCTTTCTATCTTACTTTGCCAGGGCTGCCGTGACAAAGTACCACAGAATAGCAGGTTTAAACAACAGAAATTTATTGTTTTGTGGTTCTGGAGGCTGGAAGTCTGAAATCAAGGAGTCAGCCTGGCTGTGCTTCTTCTTAAAGGGGAGAATCTGCTCCAAGCTTCTCCCCTGGCTCCTGGCGAGGAGCCGGCAATCCACAATGTTTCTTGGCTTGTGGCAGCGTAACTCAATCTCTGTCTCTGTCTTAATAATTGTGTCCAAATTTCCTCTGCTTATAAGGACACCCATCATATTGGATTTAGGCCTGCTCCAGTCCAGTTTGGCCTCATCTTAACTAATGGTATCTTCAGAGGCCTTGAGTGAGGCAGAGGGTCTCAGGTTATTCTTTCCTGCACTCCTGCTTCTGGTAGCACTTCCCCTGAATTATCCTGCCAACTACTCCAGAGGGAGATGGCCCCATTTCCATGTAGGCTTCTAGTTAAAGATGCATCAGGACACATTTTAATTGCTTATTACTTCCCCACAAATAGAAATTGACATGGTGCACTCTTATTAAATCACCTGCAACGCGATCATTTTAAGAAAATGTTTTATGTTCTTTTAATGGTGCTATTTATTGTCCATAAACTTGCTGGAGCAACCGGAGTGCCTCTGTCTAATGAAACTCATACATGGAATATTGCTGTCTGCTTATGGGAACCATTAGACGTTTAGATTTTGCAGGTGGCTGAACATGCTGACAAAACTGCAGTTCATATTCACCTTTTAAGAAGTGTGCTTTGCCTTGGGGTTGAATTCCATTTTAGAATGTAATATCCTCAGAAAGAAGAAAAAGGCTCTTCAGATTGTAGGTGAGGAGCAAAAGTCACTGGGCAGCGGGGCTTTTTAAGGATGCTTTGTCTCTACTGCAGTGAGCGAGAGAGGCAGGGAGATGGCGGGACTGGGGTTGGCAGCCTGGGGGTGACTTGGGTGCCCCGTCCCACTGCTGGTATCTGGAGCTGGATCACGCAGGGCTGTGAGAGTCCCTGGTGGGGCAACATATCATCTTGCTGAGTTAGGGTCATTTGGTTCTCTCATTCTGGCCATGTTGGGTTTTCATTGCTGCTGGCCTTAAGTAATCTTCATCACTCTTTTACCTTCTCCTTTGGCTCAAGGGCTCCCTGTGCTCCATTTAAGGGTCTAACTGATCACGGTTACAGTTAGAGGGAGGCAAGGATACAAGGTAGCCTTTTAAAAATTATCTCTTTTCTTACTCTTTCCATCTTCAGACCCTTCCTTTGGTCCTGGCAATCCCATCCTCTCTCATGAAGCTGTTCTTCTTTTACCACCATGCCCAGGTTGAACTCCCCACCTACCTCCTTCCACATTGCTGGAGAAGCGAGTTTGTTCATGTCCCTCAGGAAGTCCATTTCTCTCCTGACCCCTCAGGAACTGCTCTAGTTGATGTCCTAGAGACCCCTGATTACCTCTTGTGAACTAAGGTTCTCATCAGGCAGCCTCGAGCCAAACCGTGAGAGCATTCCAGGGTCCCCATCTCGTGCTCTGTGAGCCTGTCTCTCTTCCTTTAGGGTACCCTGTGACAAGCAGGTCCTTTCTCTAGGTCCCTCTCCCTCACCACTGAGTTCCTGCAGAAGTGTTTACAGAGCCCCTGCTCTGGGCCCCCAAAATATATTAAACACTACCAAGAAGAATCCTGCTCTCTTTCCATTCTGATAGAGAAATGCCAAACTGAAAAAAAATTCCCCCCAAAGCAGAAGAGTATGAATGAAATGCTAGGAAGGATAATAGACCGTATACAGAAGTAAACAGATTTTGTCATTAACAGCCCTTTTTGTCTTTTTGTGTAACTGTGCCGGTGGGCAGTGCAGTGATAACTTGGCTAGTTCTTGCAGTATCTTGCACTTAATAATAATGGTCCAAAAGTCTAAAGAAACTGCTAAAACACATATCTCCTACCTTGGGGCTTAAATTAAGCTCAGGGTGAGTTCAAAAGCTATGAAGATCACAATATATAGCTCCATGCTAAAAAAAAAAAAAAAAAGCAGATGTGCAGGAAATAAAAAAATATAGCCCCAAAGGTTTAACATTGCCTTTTAACTGTGTTTAAATCCATATTCATATCCCAACTGTCTGCCTGAAGTAGCTTGGGTTGATATAGTGAAGGTATAAACATACCTACTTCCAGCATGCGCTTCTGCAAATCCTATTTTGATAAGGTCTTAAATCTGTTGAGATCAGGTCATAAAATTCCCCTGCAGTTTCAGCAATAGGTACAAACAGTACTCAACAATTTTTTGCTTTTAATTTTGCATTGAGACACTGTAAATCCCTCTTCCCTCCTCTGCCTGGGGAAAACTATGGGCAATATGTGGTGTGTTGGCAACATTTTGAGTGTAAATACTAAACTTGATTGGTAAATTTTAATTTACCTTTAATAATTGTATGACTTACACAGACTTTTTAGCATATAAGTGTTAGAGGTTCCCCTTCACTAGGTTTTCAATAATTAACAAGCTGTGACTCAGTTTCCTCTGACATGGTTTAAGGAAGGACAAGTCCCCCCCTTAAGCCTACATGTCTGAAAGCAGGGCACTTCCCCAAAGGTTAAACAAAAAGACCACATGGAGATGGGAGTAAAGTGAGATAAAGAGCTTCACTCCCTCCACATCAAAGCACCACCTGGTCCTCCAGCATTCCAAGAAAACTCTCTAACCCACTACCCTCTAGCCATACAAGGGAAATTTTTCACCCCTAGGGTTTCTTATTGGCCCCTACACCTTACTCAAACCCTTGGCCCCTCCCACCGACTATCATTTCCTCGCCTAGGAATGTACTGTATAAATTCAAAGCCCTCCTTTCCAGGGACGGGCTGAAGTCTCTCTTCAGACCCCCACCATGCCGGTGGTGGGGCTGACGTCTATTCTTCAGATCCCCTCTGTTGGGAGAGCTTCCCAATAAACTTTCTACCTGCAATCATCAGGCTCCGTGTCCCAGTGAGCGCCGTTTTTTCCCAACAATAAGAACTCAGAGATCTAGTGAAAAATAGGCTGCAATAACTCTTAAATGCCAGGCAAGAGTCGATTATAGTTTAGAAACTTATCCGATAATGTGTTCTTCACCAGTGGATATTACTTTTTAGGGTATATGTGGAAATTGGGGCAATGGATTACTACTGAAAGTTTTGCTCACATGATTTATGCCATTAAATTAATGACAGAATGCCAGTGGAATGTATGCACATTCTCTTTGACTAAGAGACCTATTAAGTTTATTCTTCATTTCTGATAGCGGCTTCCTAAGTTGCTATTTAATTTCAGAAAATCCCTTTAGCAGATGGGTGAACTCTTATAGTTGCCGAGCATGCTGAAGTATCATGGAAGCCCGGGAAGATAAAATCCAAGAGAGAGCCACCCAGCAGAACACTTTAGATCTAAAACTCTTATGTGGTTTGCTATTGATACAGAAATCTATCCTTTGAAGATGGCATCTGAATGGAAATGTGCTCTGGAAAAATCCCTTATTGATGCTGCAAAGTTTCCTCTTCCAATGGAAGTATTCAAGGTAAGATACTCATTCACAGCAATTTATGTATTGTTTACAAGGATAAACTGTTCAAAAAGTTTTCTATATTAAATCACTTCCCGCTGTTAACAAAGCTCCCTTCTGGTACAGTTGCCATTTTAAAAGTTTGAAATTTAATGTGCTGTTTTGCTGTTTTTTCGGTAATCTTAGTCAATGGGAGATACTGATGAAAACTTTTTAGGCTGACAGTTTTTCTCTGTAATGCATATAATAGAAATCTCATTTTCACCACCCCCCCGCCCCCCCGCCAAGAAACTAAAGAAAATATGGCAAGTCTGATTTTGCTGTTAGCTTGGTAAAATGATAGCAAACGATGATTCTCTTGCTGCATCTTGGTTCAGTCTTCTTGGTGGCTCCATAAACTTGTGTGAACATCTCCTGGGTGCAGGGCATTTTGCTGGCTTGTGAAACACCTCTCAACTGGAACGGATTGCTGGGTTCTTAACACTTCTACAGATAAGTTAAAAAACATATCTGAAGTAGAGTAGCCTTACGTTCTGGGCAAGAATGGTGCATCAGGTGAGAGGAAATCAGGAAACAAGCTCCTCTCGTTTGGAATGGACATACGTGGGAAGCCTGCACTATGCTGTTCTTTTATATGAACGGCTCTAAATGGGGTTGTCTTGGACTGCCATAAACTTGCCTTTCAGCTCGGAGGAGGCACATTTCTGCAATGAGTAGAAGGTGCACATGGGAAATGAAATTAAAATGGTGTGTAGGTACCGCCTGCAGCTACAGTTGAGGCTCTGGCTGGGGTGCTGGCTTCCTGAATTTTACTTATACCAAAATCCTCACTCAGAATTTTAACCAGTCATGGCAAATCATTAACCTTTTTGTTCTGCACTTTCCTTCTTTGTCAGATAGCATGTATTAAGACCTCTTCTTCAACTAGTCCTCTAATTATGTTATGAAGTTGAATTGAATGACGACTTTTACTGGTGAAACTGTGCAAATGCGATAGGCTGTTGCAATCACGAATTCTATGATATGGTGTTCTAATCACTGACAGTGAAACATTATGTCAGGATTTTTTTTTTCTATGTGACCAAATACTGTTCTCATTCCTCTTCCTCTCCTCCTCTTCCTCCTCCTCTCCTCTTTTCTCCCTTTTCTCCATTCTTCCTTCTTTTGGTAATACCTCCTTCTCTTTTATAACGTATCTGGCTCCCTGCCACTACCTGAGTCAGCCTGCCCTCACCACTCCCTGGGCTTTTGTCGTTGATGTCCACTCTGTTCTCTTTGACATAGCCTTAGCCATATTTTAAGTGTGTAAACTAATCAATTTCACTCTGCTTTTTGTGTCACTATGCTTTGAAAAAAAAAAAACAAATTTTATTTTGAAGTATGTTATACACATGCAAAGAGTTGGAAGAGTATTAAAATGTAAATGTAAACACCCACTGTCCAGTTTGAGAAACGGAAAGTGGCAGATACATCCATAGAAGCCCTGGGCAGATTCCTCCCCTAACTACCCCCCTCTGCGCCACCAGAGTAACCCATACCCTAAACTTTGTGTTCATTTTTCCCTTGCTTCTCTTGTGGTTTTACTTACCTGTGTATGTTTTCCTAAATGTGATATTTACTTTTGATAAAATGACAAGTAAGCACAAATCTAATTATTTAGGAAGACCATTTTCCTATTCTTTGGAGGAGAAGACATCAGGGCAGTTGTCTGGCTAAGAAACTGACTTCACTTTTCCTTGGAGTTTACAAGAACCTCGTCTAGAGAATTCAATAGATAAAATCAGCGGGCTAATCCTAAGAAAGGTAGGGTTAAGAAATTCAGGTCTGGGGAATGGATGTGGTTCAAGCAATTGGGCACCTGCTTCCCACATGGGATGTCCCAGGTTTGGTTCCTGGTGCCTTCTAAACAAGACGAGCAGTCACAATGAGCAGGGAGCAGATGTGACTGAAGCAGTTGGGTACCCGCCTCCCACATGGAAGGTCCCAGGTTCGGTCCCTGATGCTTCCTAAAGAAGACAAGCAGATAACGGGTGAACACAATGAGTGGACACAACGAGCAGATACAGCAGGCAGACAACGAGCAGACAACGAACAGAAACAATGAGCAGACAGACAAGGTAGCCATCTTGGGGGGAGGATAAAATAAAATGTAATTTAAAAAAAGAAGAAAAAAAAGAAATTCAGGTCAGTTGCCAAAGTTGTAACGTGAACTCTAGGTACTAGATGAACTTCAGATATATAGCCAGGGACCGGTTGGTTTATATTTTCTGCTTTTATGGCTTGCTCCACTTCTCAGGGAGCAGGGCAAAGCACAAGATTTCTGGGTAGTGAAATGAATGTTCTGATCCAGGTAAGCCAGGTAGAGTAGGGAGTGGAAACTTCCTTAGCATATGATCAAAATTAACCAAATATTATTTAAAATCTTGGCCTGGCTTACCTAGGCATAATGTCCTCAGGTTACAAAGATGGTAAAATGCACAAGCATCCTAGTAATGGCAGCCTATGACATTTCTGTCTCATTTTGAGTTGACGGAAAATGCATTTATTTTGTAGTTTATAGATCGTTTTTGTGGGTATAGAATTCTAGTTTAGTTATCTTTTTCCTCAAGATTTTGAAGCTATTGCTTCATTTTTCATTTCTTCCTTCCCTGGGATCTTACAGTCTCTCTTTCCCCACTGTTCTGAAATTTCATCATGATCTGCTTTAGTAAGGGTCTGTTTTCATGCCTGGTGCTGGGGTACTTGGGGTGTCTGACAATCAGGCTTTTCATTTGGGGATATTTTCTTGTATTATTATTATTTTGTAAAATGATGATGTTTGTTGCCTCCCTCCCTCTTTCTGGGAATCTGAGTATTTGGAAATTGTTCTCCTGGACACATCTTTGGATCTTTTTTTCCTTTCACTTCTTATTTTTCATTCCCTTATCTGTTCTACTCCGAAAAATTTCTTAAATGTATTTGTGCTGTCATATTTTTAAGAGCTCTTGTTTTCTCCAAATGTTCTTTTTATATATCATCCTGTTCTTGTTGCACTGAAGCAGTAGTTTAGCTCTTGGGATTATTGTTTGTTTGTTTTTAAGTCCCCCGCCACTCCAAATTGTTTGTTTCCTCCAGATTGCTTTTATTTTTTCTCCCATGCTGGCGGATTTCTTCAGATATCTGAAAATCCTTGCCTGTCTGCCTGTGATTACGAGGGAGGGATTAGATAGCTGTGGGCAGGGTTTGTCACTGGAAGGCTGTGTATCTGTACTGTGGGTTTTTTCCTCTTGAGCTGATTTTCCAGAGGACAGTTTTTTAGTCTTGCGCCTGGTTTGCAAGATCTGGCTGCAGTGTTTTGGGAACTGAGTGGGGAGAAGAGGACTGGGGGTCTTGGCATTTAGCATTGCAAATGTACCCACCCCCACAGACCAGGGACCATGTGTTTCATCCTCTTCAGAGAATGCACCTCTTGTCCTCTGCTGGACCGGGAGGGGCTTTTGGTCTTGTGGAATGGGGCAGGGGAGAATTCCTAGGGTACTGCCTGTTTTCTCAAACATTTCCCTACAGTTCCCCTAATTTTATCAGGTCCCAGGCACCCCTGGTTTCAAGATGCATCTGGTGTTACTAGTTTCTGAGATTGCTGTAGGTTCTGCAGTATTCATTGGGTTGGTTCTTAGCTTTTCTGCTGGAGGCTTGCGATTTGACTTAGTTGAATATGTTAAATCGGCTGCTTCTTGTGTGTCTGCTTTTTGGCTTCCATACTTTGTTGCTCTTGAGTGGGTTTGTATCTTTAAAAAAAAATCCCTTTACTGTGGTTTTGGTTAGCGTTTAGGAGGAAGTAAAAATGAATGTGGCATTTTTGTCTGCCGTCTTAACTCGGCAGACTCGTTTGAGAGATTTTCCTGATTTGCACTGTAGGTTGAAGCTTCCATGACGTCTAAGGCGGGTGGGATGTAGACCCTGCTGCCCTAGGCACTCTTGCTGTAGGCCAGACCCCTCCTCTGTGTACCAGGCCTCCAAAGCCCTGGCCTCTTCCCTGGTTTTCTAGTGCCCTTTGTACATGTTGTGTTATTTCTGTCAATTTCTACTGTATCAATACTCTAAAAGAAGCCTTTCCTGAACCTCTGACCCTTATCCCTCACCCAAATGAGGTCGGGCCTCCTTTGTGTGTCCTCATAGCATGTCAGGATTCTTCTTGTAACTTGCATCTTAATTACACTGAATCATTTGCACACTTCTCTTGTAATATCCATCCCTCTTTTTTCTTTATTTGAGAAGCTGTAATTTTACAAAACAATCATGCATACCATACAGGATTCCCATACATCACTCTACCACCAACACCTTACATTGTTTGACACATTTTTTACAGTTGATGAACTATAGTCCATAGTTTATGTTTGGTGTATTTTTTCCCACAAACCATCTTATTATTAACACCAGGTGTTAGTGTTGTATTTTAGTTATAGTTCATGAGAGAAGGTTTTCATATTTGTACTGAGGACAGAACAATTCTGTGATGAAGCTGAGAGCTACTGAGGGTACATTTTGGATGGATTGTACATTGTATATGGATGTATATTGACCATATAACAAAGGGAACCCCGTGGTGAATGATGGACTGTGGTTAATGGTACAAATATCCATCTCTTTTTGCTTAACCTTGAAGTGCCAGGAAGGCAGAAACCATGCCTCTCTTGGTTATTGTTGAATCCGTGAAACCAAACACAATTATTTGCCCTTGGTAGGTACTTAATAAATATTTGTCAAATAACTGAATGACTCTTTGAATGGGCATATGTATTTAACTCCTTGACTATAAGAAATTTGAGTTAATATCATTACAGATAATTTAGATATGAAGACTTATTTCTTAGAACCATGAATACGAACATTCAAAAGATATAAACATTAATAATCTTAAAATATTTTAATTAAAATTAACTATTCCATTAAACATTTATTGAGCCGCTACTCAGCAACAATCTATTATGTGCTGTTGACCTGATTTCAGGGTTTAATAGTTTGTTTACATTTTCCAAAACACAATTATCTTCATCCTAATTTCTTTCTATTACAATCCAGACTATTATTTTGATAGATATCCTGAGAATTATCTCCCTCAATATTTTGTTCATAAATAAGAATTGCTTTAAGAGTAGATATTGAATACTACTTTCATTGTGTCCTCAGGGTGAAGGTCAAGGCAGGGAATATGCAGTAGGCACTTAATAAATAAGAAGTGGGTGAATTGACTGTTAGAAATGTTGAGTGCTTGTGAGACACTTTGTTTTCTCTTATTTCAATGGGCAGTTTTCCTTTTTTTTTTTTAAGTTTTCCTTTCTTACCTATAGTTTGTATGGAGGGAATATTTATACATTTAATTTTGAGATCATAAGAACAACCATATTTTATGGGGTTAGTAATTTAAGAAATCAAATAATAGTATTTTCTATTAAGTTACTCTACCTCCACGGAGGTAATAAAGTTCAAAGAAATTACTTGGGGGTAGAGGTGACAATAAAACTGTCCTAGGGGAAAAAAAAAAGCCAAAGAGAAATTTTCTGTCCCTCTCAAGATTTTAGAAGTTTCAGCAAGCAATATTCTCCTGCAGAGTCCCAAAATAGAACTTAGATATTTTTTTCCCCGTTTTCACTGTTTGATCATCACTATTTCTCAGCAGGCAAACTTCCTTCTAGTTACTTTCATTATGGTAAAAGGAATATATGCTTGAATTCAACAGTGAGTCATCCTAGATGCATGTTGTTATGGAAAATTGCCACCGCGTTTAGCTGTTAGGAGACAAGTCAAAGCTAAACCCATTTAATGGCCAGAGACAGGCAGTATTTCAAAGCAATTCTTTTTATTATTTTTACACTTTAGATAAAAATGGGTGTTTTGATGGAATGAATCTCATTATGCTACAGTGTTTCTCGCTTTGTGGAATATGTCCCCACATCTTTATTGGTATTTACACATCTTTTTCTATACCTGTAATCTGATAGAGCTAATCCTTCCCCATCTATCATGAATACAGACAGGAGTGGAGTAAAAACAGGTACATAGGTGGTGTTCCTGTTCTTATTTACCCTCGATTTGAGAGAACACTCAGAATGTCTTTTGGAAACCCGGTTTTACTGGGAATTTTGACTTACCTTGTTTGGAAAATAGAGATGTTGTTTAAAATGTACACTGAGTTGAAAGAGTAGTACTTGATGCAATGGTGGAAAAAAAGGGGAGGGGGGAGAAAAAAAACATTTTGTTGAAAATAAATGAGATAGATTTTTTTTCTGAAAGCCAGCCTCACAATTTTGAAGCCTAATGGGATTGCGCCAATTGCCCACATAGCAACAGTAATTTCCTCTTCAAAAAAAAAAAAAAAAAGTACGTAGAGGTGACTAAAAAGAAATCTGCTTTTTAGGAATCAACTTAAGATATGTTAAAAAATAGATAAAAATGTAATGGGACATATTCACATTTACCAATTATGCAGCTTTTGCAAGCTGTCATTTGATGAACCTAAGACCTAACCCACTGTCAACCAATGTGAAATGCCCCAGTTTTGAGAAAAGCTTTTTGTTTTTCTTGTTCAGAATAACTGCTAAATTTGCTGTCCTTTGAGTTTGTTTTTATCATCCCCAAAATGCAGTTATTACAGGTCTACTTCAATGTGTTGGCCAGTGATGTCTGAACTCCTTAGCTTCCCAATTCACTAAGTATTTATCAAGATACAACTACAGGACTTTGAGAAACTTAGTTTCAAAAATATTGCCAATGCAGACTAGAAAATAAGTGTCTTTGTCTTGATAATTAACATAATACCTTGTGGGTCAGATATTCATGAGCTTCTGTAATTACTTCTACTTTTCGTTGCAGTTCTCGTAATTTGTAATCTGCATCTGTGACCCCTCTTGTCTGCAAATGTTAAATTATAGAAGTTTCACTAACAACTTATCTAGCCATTAAATGAGAGACAGCAGTTCCCAATTTGCCAGTTCATGGAAACAAAAGTGTTTTTTTCTTAGAGGAATTCAGATAGATAGTGGAGGGAAAACAAGTGTTCTCCAGCAAACTTCACTTGTGGCCATGCTTTGTAATTACAAGGAAAGAGCATTATTTGAAATGTCACTGAGTTCCGTTACCTGTCTTTTTATTCCTTGAAAAATGAAATTATTTGAACTTTATTTCTCATTCCTCTTAAAAAAAAATGTTTAAAATCTGCAGTGTGTTTGAGATTCTGAGTAAGCTATTTAGGGATTTTGCTCTCGTGTAAAGGGAATTGGAGATAAAGCCAACTGAGGCTTGAGGCCATAAAACTTGGAATTCTCCTGAAGCCTCTTTTCCACTTACATCTCTCTGGCAGGGGTCCCCAGGACCACCACTTGGGTTGGTAATTTGCTAGAAGGATTCCAGACCTCAGAAGTCAACATACTCATGATTGAGCTCAATTACAGCGAAAGGGGTGCAAAGCAGAATCTTCAAAGTGGATAGGCGTGTGGGGCAGTCAGGGGGTACCAGGCACAGTCTCCAAGAGTCCTCTCCCAGAGGAGTCACACAGGATGTCCTTGATTCCACAAGCGATGGCTTGTGACCACACGTGTTAGATGTGTTGTCTACCAGGGAAGCTCCTGAGAGAACTCAGTGCCCAAGGGTTTTCTTTTTTTTTTTTTTTTTTAAGATTTTATTTATTTATTCATTTATTCCCCCCTTGCTGCTTGTGCTCGCTGGGTCAGCCAACCACGCTGTGCGGGTGGGCTTGCCCTCACCAGGAGGCCCCAGGAACCGAACCCAGGGCCTCCCATATGGTAAACGGGAGCCCCACTGATTGAGCCACAGCTGCTTCCCCCAAGGGTTTTCTTAGGTACTGTTCACAGAGGCATCCTCTGCCCACCACAGAACCAAATTCCAGACTCTCAGATGGAAAGCAGGCATTCAGCATAAACCATATTGTTCTTACTGACTAGGCACAGTGAACCCACCCTTATTTAGGACAAGTTTTCCGTCCTCAGGGTCAGGAACTGTTTACCATCCCCCTTCGCAGATGGCAGCCAAGGCCCAGCCTCTCAAGCAGACTCTTTCTAAGGGCCTCATCCCTGCAAGGATAACTCTTTTCTGCCCATTGTCATTCGTTCCATCAGCAAGTCCTGTTGGCTCTATCTTCAAAGACATGCCCCAGTTCAACCACCTTTCTGTACGTCCATTACCACTACCTTAGTCCCAACCAGCACATCTCTCTCCTGGTCTGTTGCATTAGCCTCAGAACGAATTTCCCTGATTCCCATCGTTGCTCCCTGCATGTTCTTCAGAGAGCGGCCAGAGTGATTCTTTTAAAAGTCCAATCATGCCCATCTTTTACTCAGAATTCCCAGGTGGCGTGGCATCGCACTCAGGGTTATGGTCCACAGGGTTCCTTGTGACCCTGCTCCCCACTGCCACTCTGAGCCCTTCTGCTACTCGAGTCTGTCCCCAGTGCCTTCCAGGCTGTCTCTCCCACGTGCCAGGTAGGCCCCTGTCTCCCGGCCTTACTGCTGATGTGCTGTCTGCCGGAAGGTGAACCCCCAGAGAGCTGCTTGGCTCCTTCCTTGATTTCTTCAGGTCTCTCCTTAACATCAAAACCAGCACTCCCCCACTATCTTACCATGTCATGCTCTGCTGCCTTGCTTTATTTTTGTTCACAGCCCTTATCCCCTGATATATTGTATATTAATGTGCTCTTTTGCATCTCATCTCTTTCCCCAGCTAGAATCTAAGTGCCATGAGACCTTTTCTATTTCTTTTTATTCTGGCTCAGTCCCCAGTGCCTGGAACATGGCTCAGCACATAGTAAGCACACAGTAAATATTCTTGAATGGATTAATGAATAAATAAGTATAGAAATTCACTTAGAAGAATAAAAGTTCAGGAGAAGTCCTTGAAATCACGTCTCAAAAATTTAAATCTCCTGTGAGTAGTTCTGAATGTTAGGAAAAGCTACCTTTAAAGGGGGGAAAGACTGAATTGTTTGGGGATGGTGAATTGCCTAGTAAAGCAGGCATTTTCATGGTCAACTAAATATACTCCAGGTCAATAGAAACTTGGCTAAGAATAAGAAATGGTTGAGAGCACCGAGAAGAAAATAAGGGATGAATTGAAATTAAGAAAATGCCACAGCATAGAATAAATCACATCCTATGAAATCCCATTGCTCATAAACTTGAAATGTCAAGGTTTGCTTCTTGCTTAAATGATCATAGACTACACTTATTGTTTCACATGTAATCGTGTGTGTGTGTTTTCTCATTTCAAAGCATCTGTCACTTATTATCTCTCTTGATACAATAATCTGGTGCTCTCTGTGATATATTGTTTCCTCATTAAGCAAATAGATAAATGGAGATACAAGGAGTTTGAGGAAGGTGCCCAAGTGAACTCTCCAGATCAGTGATAAAGCTGGCAGTTCAGCGATCGGGTTCAGCCTGCTTGGTGACTTCTTTTTCCCCTGCATTGCTTTGCTTTTCCTAATACTCCCCTCGTGTTCCTGGCTTGAGGATATACTATAATTGTGAAGAGATAAGGCATGATGGGGCAGTGACTTAATGGGTTATTCCCATTTTATCTGGGCTTGGGGTGGGGCAGTGACTAAATGATGCTTCTGGGTTATTCCCGTTTTATTTGGGATTGAGGCAGAGTTATGGTTTTTGATGTGACACATGTTCCTGGGACTCTTGCTGTAATCCATTCCATCTTTGCTTCCCTGACCAATTCCTAATCGATATCTGTGGTTATAGTGGAGGTTAAAAGAAGCCAGGTCCACAGTGACTGAGGCTCTTACCTTATCACAACACACAGCAGATCAAAAGTGTCCCTCATCTGAGAACCTAGGTAAAATACTCAGTCTCTTGGCGGCCACCTGCTAGCTCAGTTTCTGTCATCTTTGACATTGGTGGTTTCTAAATGAATCCAAAATTATGTATACATAACTGATAGGAGCTGAAAGTTGCCCACAAAATCTGTAAATCAGTACTAGCAAAGCAGCAAGTTAAATCTGGTGCAGTCCAGTTTCAAGCTGTGCTTGAAATACTTTCTCCATTGTATCTCGCTTTCCACACGGGTTAATGCTTAATGTACACAGGGAAGGGGCAGCCGAGAGAGGGCTAATTGAGCAAAGGAAATGCTAGCGTGAGATCATTTTTATTATTATTTTTTACATAGACTCCCCCAAAAAGGCATTCCATACTCGTTTCTCTTCTCGATTAAGAGTGTTCAGGTGGGGCTTGCTTACAGAATGCTGAAGATTCCGCAGTGCCAACCTGCTCTTTCTTTAGTTCTTTTTAGCTTTGAATTATGTACCTGTCAGTGCGATTGCAGATTTAACCCTTAGGAGGGAGTGTCTTTTCTATTTTAGCATCTGTAGACCTAGGTTAGAGGCAGGGGAGAGAAGATTAAGTGTGACAGAGAGAAAAGCTTTCCTTTCTCATTCCGTCTGTAGAGCCAGAGGGGTAAGAAAGGATGCTAGCTACTCGGTTACAATGGATTGTGATAGCGCCGTTTCTATGGGGACTGATTTCTTTTTCTCTTGTTCGGCAGCTAAATACAGCAGCAATAAGAAACTCGTAGCTGAGTTTGGCCTTCAGATGGGATGCTTAGATTCTCCCAGAATTTGCTTTAGGCTCCCAGGGTAGAGGTGGAACTTAATTTCTTCAGCACGGGATTCCTTGTTCTACCTGGCAGAGTATCTGGTCCCAAGTCATTTTGCAATAAATATTCAGGTGACACGTGGTTGATCTTTCCTTCTCATCAGGCTAAAGCCAAATGGTTCTTTTAAAGAAAGTCTATCTTGACAGTAGGACAAGCTCTTGCCCCTTTGGGGTCCTCAGAACACTGTAGATTTAAAAGTCTGACTTCCCAAGCAACGTGTGCCTGTGCACTTTGGACGGGAATGGACTTCTTGCCTGTGACCCTTAATTGTACTGGCCTGTGTGGCATTTCCTCCTCCAGTGGTTCTCATTTTCTTTCAAGATTGGATGAGGTTTGTTGAAACGAGTCTCTTTGGAATGGTATATCACAGTGAAGTTCCATTTATCCAAGCCCTGTCCTTGGCTATTTATAGAACCGAGAGGTTGAGCTTGCTTGCGGTGATTCTTTGAAGGTTCTGGGTTCTTGAATGGAAGCACATGAATTACGTAACTCAAAAAAAAAAAAAAAAAAAAAAAGACCATAGGGGCCACCTGGCTTTTATGAGTATTGGAGAAAATCTTGTAAGAGGCATAATAAAGAAGGCAACTGTGGCCAAACAATAAATGTAACTATAAAAACCCCAAAGCCCAGATGTATAAAGAGTTCATGGTAACCATTTTTTTGTCACATGGCTCAAACACCACTGCCTGCTATCTGCCAGGTACCTGCTTACTTTTCATCCTAAACATTAAGAATTTAGGGATATCGTCATCTTTAAGGTTTTCTGCTCTGTGAGTTTATCAATCCCAAATGGCTTCTGTTTGCCACGGATAATTTTGACTCTTGCCAGTCACTGCATTTACAGTTCTGGCAAGATAATATTAGCCTGAACTTACTGTAATCTGTGTTCTTGTTTAATAAAAAAGACACATGTCAAAGTGATTGTTGGATCATATTTTTACTTTTCAGATTCTTCATGCTGCCTTCCATTAACAAGAATAATCAAGGATTAATTATAATTCTTTCAGCTGTGAATGATTTGATAATAAGTCACAATAAAATCGTTCTGAGGTTTTTTTTTTTCCCCACTTCTCCAAATATACACACATCCTTTATAGGTTAGGTTGTTCATAATGTTGTCCTTGAAAAGGCAGTTGCAAATAGCAGTAGCCTAGATGAGGAAATGGATGTAAAGGTATAGACTGGTTTAAGTACTTTCAATCTACAGAGGTTTAAGGGCTGCTGGAAGATGAGGATCATATGTGCTAAGTGGCCCCAGTACTTAAATTCTGCTAGTCCCTTGGATTCTGACCTAAATACACTCCCTCCTACCCTGAGGTCCCTCTATGTATATTTCCTGATGCAAATAGAAGGTATGGAAATATTTCAATGCTGTGTTTTTTTCTCTTCACTCTCTTGGACAGCCATCCTACCTTGAGTTTCCTGGTCTTAATGGCATAAGGTCAAGGGTAAGATAAAATCTGCCTCTACTTTCCTCTCCAGGCCCATTTATAACCAGAAGGGCCAGCATAAACAAACTGGATACACTTTCACACAAATAAATAGTTTTGTGTTTAACATTAAAAAAAGGAATGGGTATGTGTAGAATATTAGAAACTGGACCCAAAGCTTACTTATAAATAAGGAGATGTGACACTTCAGGTTGCCTATTAAGATCTTTAGATCCCAACAAGGTTAAAAATGTTAATGGTTTCCACCCTAGTATCTTGATTCTTCTGAAAGTAAATACATACACACATGTATGCATAACTCCCAACTGTGAAGGAAGTCGGAAAATGTAGTCGTTTTGGTTGTGATTTTGTATAAATTAGCCCACTCACTGGACCTCCGTTGCTTCTTTGGTTTTGGTGATGTTGAGAAGCTGCAGGACTGTAAGTGTGGGGATGGAGAGCAGGGTAAGACTGATATGGTGTAAAGTTTCCCTTCTCCTGTAATAAGTTACACTCCTTTGGAATATGTATTAACCCTTTCAGACCCTTCAGGCTAACATACCAAGGCGGAGAAGAAAAGCACAAATGGGGCTGTGGATAGATAACACAGTGTTGATGTTCACCAACATCCTTATGCAGTGGAAAGTGTGGCAACAGCTTTTAATTATTGAGCACCCATGGTGTGGCAGACATTTTGCTGGACAATCCGTATATTATCTCATTATCCCCATGCTAATGACAAGGTAGTTGAGGAAGCTCAAGGCTCAGAGAAGTGAATTCTCTTGTCTCACATTGTAGGTAGGACATTGAAGTCTGGGAGAGCCAGGACTCAGCACAAATCTGAACGAATCCCAAAGCCAAGTTCTTTTGTGTTGCTATTGCCCAGTTTTCAAAAATAAAATAGGATATTTAAAGACTGAGCAAAATAAGTGTTATTATAACAAAGAATCAGAAAACGATTTCTGAGAGTATTAAGTGTTGCCTATCAGAATCATATTTGCACTGGATTATGTTGGTTGAATCCTCATTATTCAGTTGTGTTGAAATCGACTCTCTTGGCATTTTGGGCAAGATACAGTAATTAATGTCTCTGTCCATTGCCAAATGCTGGAGGTCAGTAGGGCTACCCATATGGAACCACTGGTGTTAGCTACTCCTGGTTGTCCAATTTTCCTTTGCAGTGATTGGTTTTGAAAGAGGCTTTTGACCAATTTGGGTTGTTTGGGGAAGTTTGCTGGATGGTTTCTGGAATAGGTTTCGTTGCTTTTAAAAAGAGGAATAAGGAAGAGTTGCTCCCTCTTCTTCCTCTGTGCTCTATCACTGGCTGAGACTCCATCAATGCCTACAGTCATCTGGAGACCAGGAGTGGAGCCAGAAGGGGGAAAACTGTCCCAGAAGGAGTGTTGAAGAAGGACAGAAAGAACTGGGGCCACTTCTGACATTAACTATTCTGCTAACCAGTCTTGAGCTGCCTTTCCTCTGGAGCTCTTTGTTTTGTGACATCACAGACCTCCTTAGGGTATATGCCATCTTGGGTAGGGTTTTCTGGTCTTTGCAAGTGAAGGCATCCTGATGGATAAGCTTTCATCAGGATCCAGCACCAACCCAGATGGCCGGCTCCACTTGTCTCTGAGTTTGAAATGACGGCTTGCTCCTTAGACGTGAACCTGTGGCTGCCTTTAGCTCAGCCTCATCGTTGTATGTTAGCCCAGCATCATCGTTGTATGCATGCAAAATAACCAATACATGACACCGTGTGGTGAGCAGTGGTCCTTCTCTCCATTTGTGACAGCATGTGATTTTATATGCGATATTCAGAGATATTCAGAGGCCATGGGAGAGCGAGTGACTCCAGCACTGGGGCTGTGGGGTGCATGAACACAAAAGCCAAGTCCGGATGTCCAGGTCTTGTTGAGATCGCGTGGGAGTGAGTCACACAGAAAGAGAAGCCCTGCGTGGCGCATCAGACCAAGGGGCTGAAGAGCTTCTGGGTGCTAGAGATTGAGGCAGAGAGAATCGAGTGACTTTGGGGAAGCACCTCAGAAGTGAGGACAAAAGAGACCACACATTCCAGCGTCTCATCAGCTGCACCCGACCTCTCTGTCCACTATATCTAGAGCATTGGTTCTCAAGTAGGAATGCCTTTGCCCGAACATCGCAGTGTCTGGAGATACTTTTGAGTGTCACAACTGGGGGTGGGAGGGGTGCTGCCGGCATCTCGCAGCTGAACATCCTACAGTGCACAGCCCCCAGCCCCAAATGCCCGTAGCACCAAGATTGAGAAACCCTGGTCTAGAGAAGGAATGCTTTTCTTACCTGGACATAGGGAGGCCAGTTGCAGGAAGCCAAGGACAGCTGTGGTTGAAGGGAGGTTGTGGAGACTGCACTGTTTGCAGATCTGGGCAGGGCTGGCTGCTCATCAAACAGGTTGCAGAAGATCCTTCTCGAGACAGGGAGCCTCTGTGCCGCGGAAGCTGCCGCGTCTGTGTCTAGAAAGGGCAGAAGGAAAAGTCAGACTGCGCCTTGCGGAGAAGTTTTGGTTTCCGGCACACTCGTGAGTCTTCCTAGTCAGGACTGAGCTGAAACAGCAGAGTTGGGGGCAGCTGGTCATACTTCCCTGACGATGGTGTGGTGGCATCTTTGCGATCTCAGCCGAGCGATCACACCTCTTCTGCCTGTCAGGTGAGGCTGGGAGGGAGCTGCCTGCCAGAGCTGCTGCCTTGCTCTCTTTCAGCCCACGTGGCCCAGAAGGCACAGGGCGTTGCTGTGGAGTCACGAGGGACCCTGGCTTCTTGGAGGAGAATTAACCAGGCATGAGAACAGACAGCGTAATCACTGTTTACCTACACACACAAATGCGCCTTGGTGTGTGTGGTCTTTTGTGGGGGTTTTTTTTGGTGTAGTTATGTTGTAGGTAAGGTTGAATTTCTTGCCACTTACAAATGGTTTTAAGGTATTAAATGTTAATGAATGGGAGACATTCTCATTGCCCTCTCCCTGTCTTTTTCTTTTTTTTAAACAACCTAGTATACCAGTTTTGGGATTTACTGTGATATAGACCCTCTATAATCACCTGTTATAAATCTTGTAGTTCAAGTTGAAGTACGTAGTGTTACATTTTCTCAGGACTATTTTTTTTTACCTTTATTCATGCATGACTAGTAGAGAAAATTGCTATTTACAGTTGTAAGTAAAAAAATGGAAATGCTTATTAGCGTTCAGCTTATAGATTTTTATTACATTTTGGTTATAAATATTTCATTGGCTAAATTTAATTCAGTACAATGAAATTGAAATGTATTAATATTATTGATTTAATAAATGCTGGCATCCTAATGACCATTTTTAGATGAAACTAATATGAGAGTAATTTTCTAATGAACATATGATTACTAGGTCATTGGTAAAACAAAAAGAGAACAATATGATAAATTGCACTGAATCTTTTCTTTAGCGTGACATATCATGCTGATATGAATAAAGAAATTAAAGCATAGTTCATTATATACCAATCTGAATGTAATACTAATTAAAACCTTCCTTTGACTTCACTGAACCCTATTCTTAGAAATTATGCAAATTAATTGAGAGCTTGAAAAGAAGCACATGCAATATTTGAATTCCCTGTAGACTTAAAAAAAAAAAAATCTAGCGTATTGAAAGTGAAAAATATACTGCATGGCGTTTTAGTGTAAGTCTGAAACACTTAAAAGATTTTTTTTTTTTAACTTTATTTTGTACATTTAATAATTGAAAACATAAGCAATTAAAAACTAAAAAGTAAACACAGATGAATAGATACATACATTTCTCAATTAAATGTAATGGATAAATGTAAATTTTGTTGTTTTTGTTTTTTTTTTTTGTGTGTGTGTGAACCAAACAATATTTTACACAATATATTTGGTTCATAGTAATGCATTCATACAGTATTTGTCCTTTTGTGTCTGGCTTGCTTCACTCAACATAATGTCCTCCAGGTTCATCCATGTTGCCATATGCTTTATGACTTCATTTCTTCTTACAGCTGCATAATAGTCCATCGTGGGAATAGACCACAGTTTGTTTATCCATTCATCTGTTGATGGACACCTGGGTTGTTTCCAACTTTTGGCAATGGTGAATAATGTGGCTATGACCATCGGTGTGCAGATGTCTGTTTGTGTCACTGCTCTCAGTTCTTCTGGGTATATACCCAGTAGTGGTATTGCAGGGTCACGTGGCAAGTCTATATTCAACTTCTTTAGGAACTGCCAAACAGTCCTCCATAGTGGTTGTACCATCCTGCATTCCCACCAACAGTGAAGAAGTGTTCCTATCTCTCCACATCCTCTCTAACACTTGTAGTTCTCTGTCTTTTTAATAGTGGCCATTCTGATAGGTGTGAAATGATATCTCATTGTAGTTTTGATTTGCATTTCCCTAATCATGAGTGATGTTGAGCATTTCTTCATGTGTTTTTTTGCCATTTGTATTTCTTCTTCGGAGAAATGTCTATTCAAGTCTTTGGCCCATTTTTTAATTGGGTCATTTGTCTTTTTATTGTTGAGTTGTAACATCTCTTTATATATCCTGGATATTAAACCCTTATCAGGTACGTGATTTCCAAATATTTTTTCCCATTGAGTTGGATGCCTTTTCACCCTTCTGACAAATTCCTGTGAGGTGCAAAAGGAAACACTAAAAGATTTTGACACATAGAAATTTTTTGGAGGGGAATGCATATCTATTTTTTTGTCCATTTGATTTTATATTGATTTTATAAGTAATAAGAAAGAACAAAGAATTAAACAACGGTTGACACTGAGATTGCCACTCCTGAAGAAAACTTCCTGTAGCATTTGATGGCAGAGCTAGGTTAAGAATTTGGTTTCTGCTCAGGGGATTAGTCACTGTCTTTTCTTACATTAAAATCCTTGCCAAGTAAATTTTAATTTTGTTGTGTTAATTAGTTTGAACTCATTCTCCCCTGTGTCTAAACAGTCATATTTTTCTATCATGTGAGATGTATTTATCTAATGAACCAGGGATGGAAGAAGCATTAGCTATTTGGGGAGTCTGATAGCCACATAGTAAATTATAAGGGCATAACCTGCAGTTCTTTCAAGCCCTTGAAATAAATGTAGAGCGATTATTTAAATTCAAGCCTGCGTGTGGGAGATGAAAAGAACCTAAAATGATCTTGTGTACTTCATTTTTCTCTCTCTTTTGTTTCTCAATTGATAATACTCCTTATCTCCAGCTGTAGATTAAAACTCACAGACATTTTATAAAGAACTTCAGTATTCACCCTGAAACTTTATTACTCTGCCGGAAAAATGTTTTGCCCTTTACTCACCGATGACATATATCAGGGCAGCCTCTGGCTGCAGTGTTGTTTCAATAGCTAAGTTTGCTTCTTCCAGAATCAGGTAGCACCTGTCTCCAGGTGTGGCAGTCACTTCAGAGGCAAAGGCTTTATCAGAGGCTAAGGTTTAAAGGGGTCAGTGAGCAGCATGAATTTAATGCTCCAAGGGAAGGCAAATCTTGATCTCCACTGGGCAGGTGAAGAAAGGAGATATAAACTAGAACTGGAGAGCCCAAACAACCAAATATATTATGGTTTGTCCAAACTTCTGTTCCTGCCTAATACTTTATCACCCATCTCTAAGTTATTTTCTGCTTTAATTTCAAGCTTCTAGGTGTCAAGAACCATATCCTCTCCTTTTCCTTCACTGTAGAATAGTGCTTAGCACACAGTATTTTTAAAGCTGTATGAAGATTGGTGTGAACTTTGCAGCCACAGCGCATTTATCAGCTAAACCTGTCTTGACGAATATTGATAACATTAAGAGGCAATAGGTATTGATGAAGGATAACTTATGAAATTCCATAGACATTTTGCTAGACATTTCTTAAATCTTCCTTGCTTAATGTAAGAACACAGAAAAGTAGTTTTATTAAAAAATAGTTGTTATTGACAAGACTATGATTGACTGTATATAACTATTTGAGGGGATAATGGGTAGGTTTTTTTTATGTCTGGATTCTTTCTGACACGGTTTTTCATAAGCCATTGATTGATGTTATTAATTAACAGTACAAATTGGATGTTAAAAGCAAATGTGAGTGTGTTTAGGAGAAAGATTGTGAAGGGATGTGTTTATTTTACAGACAATAAGGAGTTAGCATGATATGTTCATTTTACAAGAAAATTAAATTACTGTCTATGTTTAAAATGTAAAGGAATTGGAAGAATGCAAATATTCTTTAAACCTTGAATAAATTATGGAATATTTTGTGGAAAATAAAATAAAACATTCAATATTCTCTTCCAGGGTGATAGTATCCAGTAAAAAAAAAAAGCAAATGATCAGTATTAATAGCTTGGGAATATCTATCTTTGAAGTAAACTTTTAGGAACCTAGAGATTGTGGGAGTTTTATTTGTTTGTCTGGTGCTTACTAATTATGGATCAAAAGTATAAGATCTCACAAGGAAAAAAAAGAAGAAAAAAAAAAAGATCTATTTTGGTCTTTACTTCCCAGTCTGTTATGTAATCTAGTAATTAGATCAGGGACTGAGAGTATACCTGCTTGGGTGTTGAATCCAAGCCCCACTCTCATTAGCTCCGTGTCTTTGCTTCAGTAACTTAACCTCTCTGTGTCTTAAATTCCTCATTGTAAGATGGGTAACTCCCCATAGGCTGTACAGAAGGGAAAATGATATGATACATGGAAAGTGCTTAAATGTATTCAAAACTTGTTAGTTTTTGGTATTATTTCCATTGTCTCAATATTATATACCAAACCAAATTTTCCTCAGTCTGGAGTTACTCTATCTAAGTAGGAGAGAGTGGGACCTACTCAGTTTCTGGAGAAAAAAAGTGGATGAACGTGGAGCAGAGAAATGAAATTGCCGTATACATAATCTCCTTTACCGTGTCGTTTGACTGAAAATAAGATTCCCTGAAGAGAGATTGTTACAGCTGCCTGGTAAGACAGACCCCCAAAGGAAATGAATGACATTTTGCTTTTGATCAATATAAGACTACTTTAGGACTAAAATCAAATGTGTATTGATGAATGTAGATGGAAATGGCATTGCCAGCGTCGATGAAATGAAAGTAGGTTTTTCTGTAAGCAATTTAAACACTGTTTCGTGAATGGGCAGGCATATCTGTAAAAGTGCTGAGAACTTACTAATAACCTCCTGATTTCAGCAGTAGCATTCTTGATCCATTCATCGTGACGTGTGACTGATTCTGTAGAGCTTTGCAGAGGCCAGGGTGTGCCTTTCAAACCATGGTGACTTTTCCATTACCCTTTCATACATGTGAGGTTTCCTGGATCATCTTTAGGGACCAGAGATACTCTCTTTAACATTGAGAATGAACAGCTGGGTGTTGGTGTAAATGTGTGTGTGGACTCTACATTGGTAGCCCAAGGTCAGTGGGCTAGGTGTGATTAAACTTGTTTAAATGAGGGAGTCTGTGCCTTTTTCACATACTAATATGCATGTACATTTGCACACTAAGGCCTTAGAATGGCGATGAAGTTGACTTATTTGGAAATCCTCTGGTGTTGAATTCTTCAAGTACAAAAACCTCTGCATTCCTTAAGTGTGTTGTCTCCTTTTGCCTTTTCGATCAGACTCAAATGCCTCAATTGGCTATTTGAGACCCTGCTTCCCTAACTAAATTTACTGTGTCTACTTCCCCAAAATCTTTTTGTCATCAGTCTGAATAGCATACTCTCCAAATTCCAAATTAAGATTCATTCCTATAAATCATTTGACTATATCACTAGAGTGATCATTAATTTTTATAAGCTGACAGTAGAGGAATTTATTCTGAAATTTCTTCTAAGCCTGGATCTTCCATAGACTTTTCCTTCTCCCTTTGATTGTTTTTGGAGGGATAGGGTAGGATTTTCGTGTATTCCGTGCAATATCTTGTAGACTGCTGAGTAGTTAGTATTCATTAGTAGTTTCTACTGAATGCTTATTGAATTAATGATAAAATACGGAATTGGAACAGATACCAAGAAATCATCTTGCTTTTGACTTTTCCTTTAGCTTAATTCAGTATTTTCTTGGATGAACTGTATAGCACAAGATGAGAGAGATCTGCACTCACTACAAACACTACTGTCCTGTTTATAAAAATTCCCCAGTGGCAAGCCTGTTTAGAAAATACTATGCCACCTCTTGTAGTAAAACACTTCTGACATCATCGTTCATGGATAACATATAAACATTAGGGTAGCTGATATAGTCACACTCCTAATTGTTATGTATCTCTGCTTCTGAGTCTTTTGGACTTCCATTATATTGACCTTTAAAACTGATGGGATTTCTACATGGTCCTATTAGGATTTTTCCCCCCTGTGGATGAAAAGTGACCTTAAGAACATGGAAATTAAGGCTGAAGGATACAAGAATTTATTTTATAGTTTTGAGATTCATTTATGAAATTTGAAGTTCAAGTTTAATAGGATATTATGAATACACATGGGTGTTACAGAGCAAAATATAAAATACCTGCATTTGGTTGTAGCTTCTTTCCAAAATATCTGACTTCTCTTCTCATATGAAATAAGAGGGTTTAAGGGGGTTCACATAGTTCAGAACAAAAACAGATGCATTGCCACAAGTAGGAAGTTTGTGTTTCCGCCACTGAAACCTAGTTGAAATATTTAAGACGTAGGAAATGTGAGCCGTGACTGACAAAGGGAAAACTTGTCCCTAAATTTTTGGAATAATGCTCACTAAGCATTATTTTTAAAGAGCTTAGAAATATCTGCATGTCATCTTGTAATTTTTATTTTTGTCTCACATATAGTAATGCATGGTTTTGACGTTTATGGTAATTTTTGTGCCTGAGCAAAGAGACCGAGAAGTTCAATGATTGACATAAGAGCACCCAGGCACTCTAGGAAAGAAGGAAAAGAATGGGGAAGAGCAGTACCAAGTCGTCCACTCTTAACCTAGAGATATAAGTTCCGTGTGGTCAGCAGAAGCAGAAAACCCTGAAATCCTTAGCAAAAAGCATTTACTGTACAGTCATGAGCCCTCCAATGAGGAGATTATCAGGAAACAAATTGTTGTCCTAAGCCTTTACGTTTTATTTCTAAGGAAAGGAAGCTACCTCCAGGTTCCCTCTTGATTTAAATAGAATGAGGCATCATTAAAGGACAGCAGTTAGTGCAACCTGGAGCCGGCAATGTTCCAACGCAGCCTCAGAAGCGGGATTGGGAGACCTTCCAGTAGGCCTTGGCACACGGCCCGAGAATTGCAAGTCAGTGGTCAGGGCAAAAAACAGAGAAGTAGAAAGGGCCACAAGGTCATGGCTCGGAGCTCCTGGAAAGCTGGCTCTACTCAGACAGCAAAGGTCAAATAAGTATACTGGGCAGTGAGTGGGCGAACCTGCTGGAATGAGAGGGCAGTCGTGGTGGTGAAAGGTGAAGAAGGCCATGCTGCAGTCGGGAAGGAATCCCTGCTGCGGAAACCCAAGGGAGAAGCAAATGGGAGAACAGGTGAGAGATGGAATTCCAAGGAGAGCCCTGGTGATAGAGGCAGGTGAACAGGGTGTGAATTATATGCTTCCTTTTTTTTTTTAAGATTTATTTATTTTATCTATTTATTTACTTTTATCCATTTTTAACCCTGTTTTGTTTTGTTTTGTTGTGTTGCTTTTTTTGCTGTTTTTGTGTCCATTCGCTGGGCAATTCTCTGTGTCTGTTTCCTGCCCTCTCTTCACATCCTTCTCCTCCTATCTTCACCAGGATTCAATCCTGGGAACCTCCTATGTGGGATAGAGTCATTCTGCCACCTGCGCCACCTTAGTTCCTGGGTTTTTGGCGCATCTCGTCTTGGCTCTCCCTTTGTGTCACTCTCCTGTTACATCATCTTCTTGCTGGGTGCCTCGGTGGTGCCTGGCGCGCCTGCACGCCTTCTATATTCTTTATTTTACCAGGAGATCCCGGGGATCAAACCGGGTCCCTCCATATGGGAGATGGATGCCTAACCATATGAGCCACATCCGTCCCTGCTTCCTCTTATTGGTGGACCACATGTCAAGGATGGGAAGGGATGCTGCCACAAGGAAGGACATCTGATAGCAAAGAGGGACACAGAAGAACATCTTGTAAAATATTCCATTCATCCGGGAGCATTTATTGTAGTTAAAAAAGTGTCATTAGCCTCTGAGGGCATTGCTATATTGTAAACCAGTAGAGTAACAACTCCTTCAGCATGTTGAGTGTATTCAGGCAGATGGAGGAAGGCATAGTATTGTTTTAGAATTGTTCCTCTGTTCAGCAGCTTAAAGGATTTGGTGTTTACAGAAAAAAAAATCTGCAAAATGCTTGAATGTAACTCAGCTCCCCTTGAGGGTGAGGTCCTGGGGCCTTGATGTCTTTCAGGGGCATTAACTTTTAATTTTTAAATTTTAAACTTCCTGTTTAGTTTGTATGTCTTCATATCTGTGCTTTATGGCTCTACTGCATTATAGCAAAATGGCCTTTTTTTTTTTTTTTTTTTTTTTTGGCATTATGCTTGGCACGTGTTCATATACATTAGTTCCCTATGCTATTTCCTTTCTCTTAGGACCCATCTTCACTAACCATCTTTAAAAATAAATGCTTTATTTTCAATATAAAAAAATGAAAATCATCCATCCATGCCTAAGAGTATTTCCTTGTGCTTTTCTGTATGCATCTAATTCCTTATGAAGTATTTATTATAAAGTCTCAAGGTTTAGCATGGGCCACTTGTTTTGATTAGTTTTTGTCATATAAGTCGTTCTACCTTGGTCACATCCCTTTCTCATTCCGATTACCCTCTCCCTGGCCATGGCATCATTTGCTTCAGTGGAAACCATCATTTATTGTGCATCCATTGGTCACAGAGACCTTTACAGACTGCTGTGCAAAAGTGACAAATGAAAGGGTCCTTGAGGTTCTGCAAGCATTTGTTCTGCCCTGGTTTGGTGAAGCCATGGAGCGGCGAAGGGTTTTGTGAGCAGTTCCTTTTCTCTGATCTCACATGGGGCAGGCACCGGCAGAATTGTCCAGCCCTTGTGGGGTGCTGGCACATCACTGTGTGCCATCCTCAGAGTAGGCTGTAGAATGACAACATTGAATTAATTCAAAAGCCACTTCAGGTGAGCAGATGAAAGAAAGCGATGGATCCTCAGATATATTTTTGTGCTTCACACCCAGTTGATGTATTTGGAAAGAGGAGAATTTATTTGCAGCTATCATTTCCTCAGGGACAGGCTGCAAATACATTTATTTATCCACTACTATTTATACAGTCTGTGAGTTATGAAGTGACCTCCATCTCCATAAGATAAATTCTGGTACCCGGAGTCCTGCTGGCCTCATCTATTGCTCTGTCACTAAAGTGGATATTGGAATTTGTTTTCTTGAGAAGGCAGGGGAGCGCCATCTCTCATGCATACGGCTGGTGTGAGTCGGTTATATAAAACTGCCAGACCACTATTTTTTTATTTTTTTTAATTTTTTCCAGACCACTATTAAACCAGGGTGTTGCTCATCATTATTGAGTAGGGGCTTCAGGTTCTGATTCTCTGCAGGGCTCTTCTGGATTGTTCTTTTACGTGCATATCTCCAAGATTGTCAGCTCATTGCCAATAATTGATAAACCATGTGCTCTCAGATACCGGAGGCAGCCACTAATTCCATCACCCATGAGGTACTTGCTGAAACCCTGGGAAGTAAGTCCAGGAGCAAGAGGCTATGCTTTCTGAAGAACCAGCCTGCTGTGTTTAAGATGACCGATTGCCTCTATTACTCTTCTGTGCTTCAATTGATAGCACCTAGTAAGATCAAAGCAACATCATGTGAACGTTTTGCTTGGTGTAAATTTAAGAATGGCTACAAGGCTTGTTTCCTTCTTCCCTGGAAAAGCCATTTAGCCTGAAGAAAATAATTAAATAGGCAGTATCTTGCAATAATTAGAAATTGAAACGGGGAGGGCTCATTATTTCAATCAGATTTCATTTGTTGCCCAGTAAAATGTTCCAGAATCTCATCCAGACAGTTACCAAGTTAATTTGCAATACTGTAGCTTTCAGGTTTTTTTTTTTGTTTTTTTTTTCCTTTTTCCCTACAGGATCACACAGATTTGCGAAGCCATTTCTTCACAGTTGGTATGAAGCTAGAGACAGTGGATATGAGTGAACCCTTCCATATCTGTCCTGCATCAGTGACTAAGGTGGGTTTCCCTCTTTCATCCCTCACCTCAACCTCCAGAGTGAATCAGAGAAGTCATTCAACTCCGAGCCAACTAGATGAAGTACACTTACTGTAAGGATATGCAGTCATGCCAGATGAGTGGAAGGGAGATTGCCTTCTCTCCAGATGAGTGCTATTTTAAGCTCTCTTTTGTATCACGGGTACCCTGGATTGAGTTGAATCAGCTGCCTCCTCTTCTAATGGATGGGATGAATTGTACTTGTCTTCTGATATTCCAGAATGTAGAACTCACTGTCCTTGAGCGATTTAGAGAAAGATTCAGACACACAACTGTGAGTTTACAGCAGTGACCTCTGCCTGGAACCGTGGACCACCTCTATTATTAATCAATTCGCACAGAGATGAATCACTTTAAACTGCTGTTTGTTCCTATTCTCCTTAAAATACGTAAACTACATGTGAGTTACATATTGTAATCATTATAATGGTGTGAATTGCATCGTGTAATCGTTGTAATGGTAACGCGTTCATTCTGCACTGAGAGTACTTAATGTGATTTATATTTGAAAAGATCTGAAAATGGTAAAAAAAAAAAAAAAAAGGGCAAATTTCCATCTCCACTGGTGCCAACACATCTCTCTTTCTTGTGTTTTCAAGGACTAAAGGAAAACTCATGGTTCTAAGATTTTTCATATTTAGAATGAAAGCCCTTTTTCATGTAAAGACATTTTTTTTATGGTGATCTGACGTTCTTTTAGGATAGTAATTACCCTTCCTCATAAAAACTCTGGGTGAAGGCACCTGTGGCTACATCTAAATTTCAACCTTAAATGTTCTTTTCTAAATGATGGGAGAAACCAATAAACTTGGCAGTCTTAGCATGTGTGTGTTTTGGTCCATGGCCTTTTGCCCATTTCAGTAGGGGAACTTAATTAGAGGTTCAAAAGACAATTGCAGTTTAATTTTCTTTTTTTGAAGGAGACTAAATTAGTTGATGTAGCCATTGGTGTTTTGAAGTTTCTGAGCCGTGATTTTTTTATCGTTCAGGATTTGGTAAAATTTGAGATATCTGGTGGTGATAATGCATTATAGAATATGGAAAATGGTTATTACAATGACTTATTCTTTTCTAAATGTTTCTATTTAGTGCACATGAATTATTTTTGTAACTGTTAAAGTCATTTTCTTAAAAAAATAACTACAGACAAGAAAAATATTGACATACGCTTTGCATGATAATCTCACAGTTGAAATTCATGCCCTTCTGTTCATACACCATCCATTAGAAGCCTTTTTATTTGAAATTGCCTTTGGGATTCTTTACTGTGTATTCTGGTAATTGTAGCATATTTTTCCAAAACTAGGAGTGCTATCTTGTTGAAACCGGGCCAGAATTTCTGTTAAGTCCATCTATCTGGACTTTGTATCACATTGTCCTCATTCTAAAAGGCTACAGTGTCAGCTTCATCTGATATTTATAAAATACATTAAACAGAGCTCTAGATAGGCTTAGCTTGCCAGTGGTAGACTATCTCACATTCTTATGCCTTTAAATAATTGTAATGTATGAAGTTAGAATGGCATATACTAATTATAATTAGTTTCAGCCCAAATACCTTCATGCAGTTGGCTGGACTTCCCATCCCAGCTGTTTGGTTTCCATAATAAAAATGTTTCTAAGTCAATCTCATTTTGAAGAAGGATTTTCACCAAATCTTAACCTACATTTCCTGTTGCATTTTATTTTTTTCTTACCCTGCATCCGAAGATAAAATACGTAAGCCATTCTGTTTCTTATATAAACTTCCTCTCTAATAGCCCATAGGTTGTATAATGCAGGCATTGGAATGTTGCTTCTGCCTCTTAGAACTTGTATAGGTACCTGCCCAGGTTCAACACTCATCAACATGAAATGAGGTATCAGATTATTCTCGGTGTAGAATATCTGTATAAATAAATATATTTCTATCAACATCCAAAAATGTTTCAGAATATGATGCTTGAGAACATGCCAAACCTGTTCTGTTATTACTTATCAAAATAATAAGTATTTATTTATAATACTTATAAATAAGTATTATTTATAATAATACTTTTCTTCATGGGATACCTTTTGCAGAAATAACATTTAAGCAAACAGACAATACAGGCAGGCTTGTGGCGGATCCACTATTAAATGACCAACCTTCCTTAATTAGAGGGATTGTGTTTTTGGTGTTCCAAAACAGAGTGAGAGATTGATAGATGGTGATGACAGCAACGATGATGATCTTTCTGTATGTGAACAATATCATATATTTTAGAGGAAAGGATACAGGAATTCCAAGGCTTGAGCTCTATTTCTGTTTCTGCTAGCCCTGAACAACACAGTTTTAAGCAAGGTAGTTTTCAGTTCTGAGATCTTTTGGTTCTGGACCAGATGGACCCTCAGACAGTGGTTCCTAACCATTCGGAAACGTTAATCCCTGGTGGATTTGATGAAATTTAGAAACCTTTTCTTCTGAAGCATGCACACATGAACATGCATTTTAAGACGTTTTGGAGATTCCTTAGCGTCCACCCTGACACAGTCCAGTGGTACGGATATCCTGTCAGTAGTCTACAGAATTATATGTGTTTGATATGCTTATGTGCATGTATATGTGTGCATGAGACTACCATATTAATTAAGCAAATATTTGCTGAGCATTTATTGCATGCTAGGCACCATGCTAAACAATGGGGACAAAGCAGACAAAACTTCCTTCCTTTATGGAACTTATATTTTAATGGGGGAAACAATGAACAACATTAAGTAAATACATATAATAAGTTGCATGGTAAATTCTAAGGAAAAAAAAATGCATCAGGCCAAGGATAATAAGTGTTGGCATGGAGGTAGGACATAATTTTTAAATAGTGTTGTCAGGGATGGCCTCATTAGGAAGGTGAAGTTTGATCCTTTGCAAGTCTAATTTCAAAGGCAAATCTCAGGCAGTAAAATTACTATAACTGGTCACTGAAATTAGCGTAGAGAAATAATATAAGTAAGTTTCTTCTCCAGCTTAGCCTTAACCTATGTTACTTCCAGAAAATATTTCATAAATGAAGGAACACGGATTCATGGCTTAGTAAAAGTGTTAAGGTTTCTAAAAAAAACTGGTTTAGGTTTCTTGAGTAGGGAAAGTGATCTTGTTTCTGCCCTGGTTTGTCAGTGAGGTTCTGTAAATCCATCAGGCTCTTCAGTGCCATGTCCATCTGAACTTTGCCTTCTGCTTTATCGACCAGCATACCCTTCTCCTATTTCTTCATTAATGTTCTTTTCTTATGTTTAATGGCTATGCATTGCATTCCTGTGTTCAGAGCATTTTCTGTACATTGCAGGAATACATTGATAAATAAAAAGAAGCCCCTGTCCTCAGAACTTATGACTTACTGGGGTTGGCAGATGTGTCATCAGTCCACAGGGGAGAATGAGAATTTTCAATACAGAGGTACATGCCAGATGCTTTAGGAGCAAAGAGCAGGAAGCCCTTTAATTTGACCAGAGGGCCTGGGTAGATTTGCCAGAGGCACTGACATTTGGCAAAGGCACTGTGTTTTGATAGACAAAAAATGGAGTTGGGGCATTCTACACTGAGAGAAGAGTGAGCAAAGATAATGATTGCCTATTGGGCTGGGGGTTGGTTATTTGGAGGGATAGAATGTGAGATGAGGCTGGAAAGATAAGATTCAGCTAGAGGTTAGAGGGTCTTGAATGATAATCGTATAAGAAATTTGGCCTCTGCTTGGGACAGTGGGAAACCAGTATTCCATTTTGACTTTTCATTGTCCATTATGACTTTCTTCCAGACTAAAGTTTATTTTTAAGTCTTGACTTTCTGGGGAGTGGATGGACTCAAGCAGTTGAGTGTCTGCTTCCTGCATGGGAAGGTCCCGGGTTCGGTTCCTGGTGCCTCCTAAAAAACAGAACAAAACAAATAAACAAACAAACATATTAAGCAAATGGGCAAAAAAACCAACTCAGGGGAGCAGATGTGGCTCAGTGGTTGAGCATCAGCTTCCCACATATAAGTTTCTGGGTTTAATTCCCAGTCCCTGGTACCTCCAAAAAACGAAAAAAGTCTTAACTTTCTTAATCAGTTTGTTTTTTTCTCCCAGCTATGGTCATTGCTCTACTCCTCTAAGTCTTTCATTTTTCATTCTGTCTCTTCGATATATTCTAACTATTCTTCTGTCTTTCCATTCATGTGGCTACAATGTCCAAGTCTAACTTTTTAGCAACTAGATTAATTTAGTAAATATACGTTAGTATGCCAACTCATGTTCAAATCATTTTGGTGAAATATATTTATTGTCTTTGGAAGCTGTGCTAGTTTATATTAGCATATTTGCAATGCCAAAGAATTAACCCTGGGTTCTACTTGCATTTTCTTTCAGGTTTTTGGCAATCATTTTTTTCAAGTAACTATTGATGACCTGAGAGTGGAACCTAGTAAACTCTCGATGTTGTGCCATGCGGATTCTTTGGGGATTTTACCAGTACAATGGTGCCTTAAAAATGGAGTCAATCTCACACCTCCCAAAGGTTTGTATTTGTGAAATATTGCAGGGCTTGTGTGTGTCAGGAGGGTATCTTACTGTCTCTGAAGTACTGCCCTTGTTAACTTGAGAAAAGTTTATTTGTAAAGCATTAAGATACATATCTGAGTGTAGTGGGAAAACACTTTGCTTTGTAGTTAGCTTGACACAGGAGTCAATTACAATTCTGTCACCTACTGAGGTGTAGCCTTGTACTTCTCAGTCAACTTCTGTGAACCTGTAGACTTGTACTTCTCAGTCAACTTCTGTGAACCTCATCAGGTACTGTATTGGTAGCTATGCTATTGTGTAGTAATAGAAGAATATGTAATGCTAAGGGATTCAGGTAAAAAAACCGAAACATTTCTGAGAATTGGCTTTAAAAAAACAACAAAATGCTAGTGAAGAATTTCTTTAAATTTTTTTTTGCTAATGAAGTATTTCTTTACATTTTTATTTCAAAGTCAGATTTTCCCTAGCACCCAAGTTGCTCTCAGATACCCAAGGATTTGATGTTAAAAGACGTTAACATAATTTAAAATTGGGAGCCAGGAAGCATTAGAATAATTATAAATTGGGAGCCAAGAACCCCATTATTACAAAGTACTTCGTTTGTAGTTAAGTAATGTGGTTTGTTGTCACTATTAAGTCTAAGGCTTATTCAGGGAAGAAAGCAGCCATGTGAAGGGGTAGGCATATGAGAAGGGAAATGGAAGAGTAGAAGTGAAAACTGGAAAGAGGTTAGAAAAAGATACTTAGGGGGGATTTTAACAGATAGCCTTAGATGACATAGGGCTTTTGTGCTAACTTTTTCAGATCACTGAGGTTTGGGTTACTAGTGACATTAGCCATGTTGGGAAAATAACTGGATACCCACAAATTAACTTCTTATGTACCTTGGCCACCCTCTACTATGGGCAGCAGTTCATTCTGCTGTGCCTGCATTTTCTCTAATATGACTGTGCTCCACTGGACTATTATTCTGATTCTGTCCCCCACCCCCTACTCATTTGCCATGGAAGAAATGCTTTCGATTATTTCCATTCCAGCTGTTGAATTGTTAGGCTAATCTCCAGAATGCAATGTGGTTTGGAATGTGATTATAATATTGTGAACTTCTGTGTAATGTGGACTCTTTACCAGTCATGGTTTTAAGTACCTAACTCTCTGGGAAAACTGAGTCTCACAGAATTTATCTAACTTGCCTAAGGTCAAATGGATAGTAAGTAGCAGGGCAAAACCAGAACCCAAGTGATCTGGCTCCTGAGTGTGTGCTCAATGCCAGTGGGCGTTCCCATTCCAGAAGGTCCCAGGATCGGTTCCCGGTGCCGTCTAAAGAGAACACAGAAGAACACACAGCGAATGGACACAAGAGAGCAGACAACGAGGGGGCGGGAAATAAAGAAATAAAAAAAATAAAAAATAAAAATGGCAATCCATCTGTCCTTAGTAATTTTAAGGAATTTTGGTTGCTTTAAGTAGGACCAGTTGATGTCGGGACCATTTTCCAAAAAGCAGTTGGAAAATTGCCAGTCCTGGGAATAATGCTCCAAGTGTCCGTGGTCATAACAAGGTCATGACTTTATCTAATGAAACCCTCTCCATCTTGTGAGAGTGAAATATACTTATTATTGCTACTAAAGTGAACTAAAATTTAGAGATGGTAGTGGTGGTTTTGGTAGTGATGGTTTTATGGTTTTCCTTTGAAGTCATTTGTCTCCTGTCTTATGTCTCAACACCAGGGCTGGGAATCATGCTGTAGGAATTTTTCAAATGCTGTTCTTTGTCTACTGATAGAGGAAAGTATGAGCTCTTTTGAAAACCTTGTGTTAGTTAAATTCTGTGATTATGTATATAATAAGTAGGATTTATTATACATATTGACAAGTGCTGTTTGATGCTTTCATGTAATATATGTTTTGAACAATGTATTACATTGTTTGGATTTCTGGCTAAACCATGATTGTTGCTTAAAATTACAGTGTGTAGTCTGATTCCAAAATAATATATTAGGCACATAACACCAAAGATTAGTTGTAGAATTAGAAGAGAAAAACTTCCATCCACAGGTCTCTTTCACGGAAAATACTGAGCCTTCAAAGTTCTGTTGAAAATGTGTGAGCAGCGTGAATGGCTTATTTTAGCAACTTGATTTGTCTCTATTAGGTTAGCCATTTTAATAGACACTTAAACTGTTAACAGGACTTAAGAAGTACAGATGTATTTTAATTATCATCAAGACACAGGTAGGGAGCTTTAATATGGATTCTCTGTTTTTAGAGAAAAATCTCAGACTTTGACTGATGAACTTAGTACATTTCGTAATTCGTTATATTTCAGGCATACTAAGAGGGACAGAAAATAATGTATAGACACTTGTGGACCTACCACCCAGATTAAACAGATGCTAACATTTTGCCATTCTTAATTCACATTTCCAAAAAATGACATCAAGCATTGTAGATGTAAGTGAACACTCAATCATGCTTGGCTCTCATGAGCACGCTGGTCCAAGCTGCCATTTTATCTCCCCTGGGTACCGTGGTAGCCCCTCGTTTTCCTCAGTGTGTTCTCAGCACAGCAGTCAGATTGATCACATTGAAACAAAAGTCTGACATGTCCCTTCTCTGCTTAGAATTTCCAATGTCTTCCCACCTTCCTCAATACCCGAGTCAAAAGTCATGACAACAACCTACAACGCCCAGCAGCTGTGTTTTCCACTTCCCTGTCTGACCTCATCTCCTATGACTTTCCCCCTATTTAATATTGTAGATTGCCACCTCCCAACATCTGTGTCCCCTTCCTGCGTGGTTTTTCTCCATAGAACTTTGTTATCATGTAATATCCTATATATTTTACTTACTCGTTGTTTTAGTCTCTCTCCCCACTAAAATGAGAATGGGATTTTGGCATGGTGTTCATTGCTAGAATATTGTGTGGCACTAGATGACTATTTGTGGAGTGTTGAGTGAATTGAAGCCCTGCTGTCATTATCTTCCCCTCCATCGCTCCCGTATTACTCCGTGTCCTTCCTCATCGTCTACAACATAACTACCTTTCTAAAGATTTATGCTTTTGCTACATGACTATATCGGTTTCTTTGCCTATCTCTGTCCTAGTCTCTCTTGTGTTTTTATTGCAATCGCTTTAAAATAGACCTTGTTTTATATTTACGTAAATAACAATTCTGCTATCCTTATCTTTTTCTAACTTTTAAATTTTTTCACATTTTTCAGAGTTTTCCATGCTGATACATTGTGGCTTGTTTATTCCTTTTACCTGCTTTATACATATGTCTTATTTTAAAATCTCTTTCCTTATTTCTGGATATTGAAAATATTTCCAGTTTTCTCTTTTCCAAACAACACTTAAATGTACCCAGTTGTGAGAGTTTCTTTATGGGGATATACCTAGATAAGGTATTGTAGGAATTCCCTAAATATTGCCAGATGCTGTCCAAGTTATACCAGTTTCCCACCTAAGTGTTTGGGAATTCTTATTTTGCACAACCTCACTATCACATGGTATTCTCAGGATTAATCTTTGCCATTCTGAAGGAAGTGAAATGGATCTCCTTGTTTCACTTGGTGTCCTTGATAACCAGTGAGGTTGAGTTCATACATGCTTATTGACAATTTCTGTTTCCGCTCCTTTGTATTGTCTGATTAAATTCTTTGCCCTTTATCTTTTGATTATAGGAGAATTTTATATATTCTAATATGAATTCTTTTTCAATAATGTGCTTCCCAAACAGAATCCCTCAGTCACTGGTTTATTTCTTCACTTTTTATGGTGTTTTGTGTTATATTGAAGTATTGAATTATAATGTAGTCAAATGCATACATTTTGTCTTTTATTTTTGTTTGTATCTTTAGAAGTCCCTTCTACTTATATTTTTCTGTTTTAAGTGACTGTCTTTAAATGACTTGCACTTTTGGTTTCCATGTTAGCTTCTTAACCTACTTGGAATTCATTTTTGTATGGTGTGAGAAAAGAAAAAAATTTTTCACTCAAATAGCCAATTGTCTTAGCACCATTTATTGGAGAGTCTATCATTTCCTCTCTGATTTGTAAAACCAGCACTGTCATATATCTAGTTCCTTTATGAGCATGGACCTTGTCTTCTTCATTTTTCTGATTCTTTGGTCTCCTTGCCTAACACTAAACAAATACCTCACTTTTTTATTGATATCACTTTATAATAAGTCTCCATATCTATTAGGTTGGGTCCTCCACTTTTTCTTCTTTTGCAAACTTGTCTTGGTAAGTTTTGGGCAAGTTATTCCTCTACATAAATTTTAGATCAGCTCATAAGGTTCCATAAAGGACCCAATGAAATTTTGATGGCTGTTGTATTAGATTTATGGTTTAATTTAGGAAAAAGGACATTTTATTACATTATCTTTTTATAACTTGCAATCTTTGGTTAGAATTTTTCCTGGGTTCCTCATCCTTTTTCTTGCCATGCGAATGAGATTTTTTTTTATTATTATTGTAATTTCTTACTGGCTAAGGCTGATATAATGGGAAACCACTGATTTTTGTATATTCCTTTCATATCCAGCTACCTTGCTGAACTTTCTGTCTTGAAAACAGTTTGTATAAGACTGTTCTTATACAAGACTGTTCTCTGATTCTTGAGATTTTGATAAAACTAGCTTTTAAAAACCATTTGGAGCTATTGGTGCTTTAGTAGCATTTTGTTGACTATACATTTCTTTCCTTTCATGGTTTTAAGTTGAGTTGTGATTACCATTTCTGTTGGATTCACTTTCAGTCCTGCATATGTATCTACAGAATTGTCTATTTCAGCTATATTTTCAAATTTATTGTCATATCATTTTGCAAGTTCAAGCTTTTTAATTATATTCATTGTATCATTCAAATATTCCATATCCTTACTGTATTTTTGCCTGTTTGCTTTGTAAATTTCCAAAAGAAAATAATCATTCTGAAATTGAAGATGTATTGTCCACTTCTCTTGTTTTTTTCCTCTGCCTGAAGCCGTGTTGATATTCCAGATGATGACCTCTTTATCTCTAGTAAAACATTGCTTAAAGGTCTGTTTTGTCCATCTCTCCCTCGTGTTGGCTTGTAATGTGTGATTTTTCATGGTGAACTAATAATGTTCAGTGGTTATTATTCCTGCAGGAGTTCCTAGGTTGAAATAGTCTTGTGGGGCAGTTTTGCATTAGCTTCTTCCCAGTATTCTTGTTTGTTTGGTTTTTTTTTCCCCCAAGTCCTAGAGTAATATATTATTTTCCGTGTTTCTCACTAGAAAGTAAATTCCATGGAGTCAGGGCAAACAGAACATGCAATTCATAGCTTTAACTATGTGAAACCCTTGCATGCTATTCAGTCGTATCTGGTGAGAGATTTCAGCGTACTCTTTCCTAATTCTCCATGTCTCTTCTCCACCATTGCCTTTATCCCACATTTTCATATATATCCAACTGGGAGCCTTGGGAAGCACGAGAAAGCTGAGCCAATACCTTTTTTGTTCTTACCTTACCAGCAGCTAACCTGAATCTGGCAAACCCTGAATACTTATTGAATAAATGAATTCCCTTGTTTTGGAAGGTGTTATTATTTTATAGGACTTCACTTTATTTCTTTAAATAATTTTTTACTGCAGATTTAATATACACTCCTTGAAAGTTTTGGAAAAAAAAAAACCCCAACAGTTTAAACTATATTACTTATAATAATAAACTGAAGAAATATCTTTCGGTTTATATTTTTAGAATTCTCTTTCCTTGGGTATGTAATGTATACATCTGTTGAATTATTTTATGCACATATGATTTATATATCTTGTAAATTGCTTTTGTCACTATTTATTAAGTGGCATTGTGTCTAAATATCTATAATTTTAAATGGCTGTGGAGAGCCCTATGATTTGTAGGGAAATAATTTATTGAAACAATTCCCCGTTGTGCCTGTTTGTTGTTTCCAACATGGTGTTTAGAATAAAGTGCTTTCATAGCTGTTCTCTTATTTCCATCACAGACCCCATAGTGGGATGACTGTTCTGTCCCCTCCCTGGCTCACCCAGCCCCAGCTCACAGCCCTCCTTGCTGTTCCTTGAAGGCTCCAGGCATGCTGCTAGGCTTTCACTCTTGCCGTTCCCTCTCCCTGGAACACTCCCCCGTGCCCCCGCCCTGCCCACCACACGGCTGCCCCCCTCAGCTCCTCCAAGGCAACCCCCTGTGCCTTCCCCGTTATATTGGTCTATTATCTGTCTCCTCACACTGAAATGTAAGTTTAGTAGGATAGGGATTTGCCTTTACTTCTGTATCCCTAGTAGAACATGACATGCACTTCATAGACTTTTTTTTTTTTTTTAATATATTTTTTGTTTTTTCTAAAAGATACTTAGATTACATAAAATGTTACTTTAAAAAATATAAGGGATTCCCATATGTCCCACTCCCTACACCTCCCACTTTTCCCCACATTAACAACTTCTTTCATGATTGTGGTACATTTGTTAACAATTCAGGAACACATTTTGGAGCATTGCCTCTAAGGATGGATTATAGTTACATTGTAGTTTACACTTGCTCCCACCCAATTCTGTAGGTTAATAGACACTTGAATGAATGAATGTATATGAATGACTAAATGACTAGACTGAAGGATAAGCAAAAGCATTTTTAAAGATGTTGTTGCATGTTGCCAGATTGACGTCTGCAGTGATTCATCTAGTTCCACTCAAACCAGAAATACATGAAAGTACTTGCTTCCCAATTTCCTTTAGAATGGTAGGTTCTTATCATTCTTTTTCATCTTAGCCAGTCAGGTGGGTGGCAAACATGATAGTCTTTTGCTTTTTGTGTTTTTATTATTAAAATTATACATCAAACCAACCTGGTTGACCCCAAGCAATTGACAAGGGTTGCAAAGTCACCATGATTATCTCAGGGTAGGCGTAATTCACTTAGGATTCTGTTAGCAAGAGGAAGTGGGAGGAGGCGGGCAGATGACAGCCATGTGGATTCCACAGTACTGATTAAATGCTTGATTGATTGACCAGTGGCTTCAGTTATCTTTAAAAATAAAGCGAGGATGCTATGTTTTCCAATAATTTTTACTAGTGAAATAATTTGTGATCATTATTGAAAACTTTGGAAAGACAAAAAGAGGTAAAAGAAAAAAGTAAGCATGTGTCCCGATATCCAAACAATTATTTTAGTATTTACTATTATGTTTTTCCAACACTTTCTTCTGTTCTATTTTCTTTGCATACTTTAGTATTAAAGTGATAGCTCTGCTTATGTTTGTAAAAGTCTTTTCATCTACACCAATAGAAATTGTTTTCTCATGCATTTTTCTTTACAAACCATGCACAATTTTCATGCCTGTTTGATACTCCATGGCCTTGGCTGAGTTTCACACCATTTCCTGTTGTTGAATGTCAAGTTGGTTTCGTTTGTCCAGTATTATCAATAATAATGCCATGAATATCTTTCTGTAGGAGATTTTTTCAGTCGATAGGATGGTTTGTATGGGATAAATTCCCAGAAGTGAAATTATCATGTCAAAGGACATGAACATGTTTACTGCCAAATTGCTTTGCAAAATAATTGTCCATTTATGCTGCCAGTAGTAATGTTTACAAGTAGAGCTGTTTTATGTCAGTTAGTGTAAATCATAAAGAAATGGGTCATCGAACTCATCTTCTTTTGACCGCAACAGTTGGAATTTCATTCAGAATAAACACCAATAAAAGCTCAAATAACTCTAGTGGTTAGCACATACATAATATACATATGTATATTCCTTTTGTTTTAAAGAAGTTGTGAATTTACAGAGCAGTAATGCATAAAATACGGGGTTGCCATATACCATCCTATTAACAACTTTGCGTTGGTATACTACATTTGTTATAATTGATGAAAGTATATTTTCATAATTATACTATTAACTATAGTCCATGGTTTAAATTAGGGTTCACTGTTTGTGTTGTGGATTTTTTTTTTTTTTTTTAATTTTATTCTAGTAACATACATACAATCTAAAATTTCCCCTTTTAACCGCATTCAAATATATAACTCAGTGCTATATCACCACCATCCATTACCATTACCTCCCCATTGTCCCAAATAAAAACTCTGAAAATTTTAAGCCTTAACTCCCTGTTCCCTATCCCCACCCTAGCCCCTGGTAACCTATATTCTAGATTCTGACTCTGAATTTGCTAATTCTAATTATTTCATATCAGTAAGAGCACATAATATTTGTCCTTTTGTGTCTGGCTTATTTCACTCAACCTGATGTCTCCAAGGGTCATCCATGTTGTTTCATAGATCACAACTTCATTCTTTTTTATGGCCGAATAATATTGAATTGTATATATACACCACTTATTGCTTATCAATTTATCAGTTGATAGACACTTGGATTGCCTGGATTCTTTTGGCAATTGTGAATAATGCCACTATGAACAATGGTGTATAAATATCTGTTCAAGTCTTGCTTTCAATTCTCTTAGCTATATACCTAGAAGTGGGTTTGCCAGGACATACAGTAATTTTATACTTAACTTCTGAGGAATTGTCAAACTGTCTTCCACTGCAGCAGCATCATTTTACATCCTGCTAATAATGAACGAGTATTTTTATTTCTCCGCATCGGCTCCAACAGTCGTAATTTTCTGTGTATGGTTTGTTTTTTTTTAAATACTAGCTATTCTAGTGAGTGTCAAATGATATCTCATTGTTGCTTTGATTTGCATTTCCCTAATGACTAATGATGTTGAGCATCTTTTCATGTGCTTTTTTGGCAATTTGTATATCTTCTTTGGAGAAATGTCTATTCAAGTCTTTTGCCCACTTTTTAATTGGGTTCTTTGTCTTTTTGTTGCTGAGTTGTAGGCCTTCTTTACATATTATATATATTAAACACTTACCGGATATGTGGTTTCCAAATATTTTCTACAATTGCATGGGTTATTGTTTTAGTCTCATGATCAAATCTTTTGATGCACAAAAGTTTTTAATTTTGATGATCCCATTTATCCATTTTTAGTTTTGTTGCTTGTGCTTTGGCTATAAACTCTAAGAAACCATTGCCTAACACACTATCATGAAGATACTTCCCTGTGTTTTCTTTTGGGAGCTTTATAGCTCTGGTTTTTATATTTAGGTCTTATATTTAGGATCTTATATTTAGGTCTGATCCATTTTGACTCCATTTTTGGATTTAGTTTGAGGTAGGGGTCCTTCATTCTTTTGCAAAGGGAGATCCTTGTTTCCCAGCATCATTTTTTAAAGAGACTACTCTTTCCCAATTGAATGGTCTTTGCCATCTTGTCAAAAGTCAGTTGGCTATAAATGTGAGGGTTGATTTCTGAACTCTTAGTTTGATTCCATTGGTCTGTATGTCTGTCTTTGTGCCATTACAATGTTGATTTGATTGTTTTGGCTTTGCAATAAGTTTTAAGATTAGAAGTATGAATCCTCCAACTTTGTTTTTTTTCCAAGATGAATTTGACTATTCAGGAGCTACTCATCCTTCCATATCGATTTGATGGTTGGCTTTTCCATTTCTGCAAAGGAGATTGTTGGAAATTTGAATAGGATTGTGTTGAATCTGTAAATCACTTTGGGTAGATAGACATCTTAATAATATTTAGTCTTCCAATCTGTGAATACAACTTCCATTTATTTTAGGTCATCTTTGGTGTCTTTTAGTGATGTGTTGTAGTTTTCTGCATATAGGTCCTTCACATCTTGGTTAGATTTAGTCCTAGATATTTGTTTTTTTTTAGTTGCTGTTGTAAATACAAATTTGTTCTTGATTTCCTCTTTGGATTGTTCATTACTAGTATAGACACAGCTCTGATTTTTGCATGTTGATCTTGTACCCCACCACTTTGCTGAATTCATTTATTAGCTCTGGGAGCTTTTTTGTGGGTTTTTCAGGATTATCTGTGTCTTAGATCATGCCATCTGCAGATAGTGAAAGTTTTACATCTTCTTTTTCAATTTGGATACCTTTATTTTTCTTGCTTAATTTCTCTGGCAAGAAGTCCCAGCTCTATGTTGAATAACAGTGGTTACCAGTGGGCATCCTTGTCCTGTTCCTGATCTTAGGTGGAACACTTTCAGTCTTTCACCATTGAGTATTATGTTAGCTGTGGGTTTTTAATATGTGTACTTAATCATGTTGATGAAGTTTCCTTCTATTCCTAGTTTTCTGGGTATTTTTATCAAGAAGGGTATGCTGGAATTTGTCAAATGCTTTTTCTGTGTCAACTGAGATGATCATGTGTTTCCTTTTTCCTTCATTCTGTTAATGTGATATAATACGTTAACTGAGTTCTTATGTTGAACTACCCTTGCATACCTGGGATGGGTCCCACTTGATCATGGTATATAATTCTTTTAATGTGCTGTTAGATTTGGTTTGCTAGATTTTGTTGAGGATTTTTGCATCTGTATTCATAAGAGATATATTGGTCTATAAATTTCTTTTCTTGAGGTATCTTTATCTAGCTTTGGTATGAGGGTGGTGTTGGTCTCATAGATTAAATTCGGGAGTGTTCCCCCTCCAGTTTTTTGGAAGTGTTTGATTAGGATTGGTGTTAACTTTTCTTGGAATATTTGGTAAAATTCCCATTTGAAACCGTTTGGTTCTGGGCTTTTCTTTGTTGGGAAGTTTTTGTTAACTGATTCAATCTCTTTTCTAGTTAGTGGTTTGTTGAGAATTTCTATTTCTTCTTGTGTCAGTGTAGGTTGTTTGTGTGTTTCTAGGAATTTGGCCGTCTCATTTAAGTTTATCTAAACATATGGCATACAGTTCATAGAATCCTTTTATAGTTCTTTTTATTTCAATGGGGTCAGTAGTAATGTCCTCCTCTTCATTTCTGATTTTATTTATTTTTGTCTTCTCTCTTTTTTTCTTCATCAGACTAGCTAATGGTTTGTCAATTTTGTTGATCTTTTCAAAGAACCAACTTTTGGTTTTGCTGATTCTATTGTTTCCTTAGTCTCTATTTCATTTATCTCTGCGCTAATCTTTGTTATTTCCTTCCTTCTGCTTGCCTCCGGTTTAGTTTGCTCTTCTTCCATTTCTTCAAGTTTTGAGGTTAGGTTTCTGATTTGAAGTCTTTCTTTTTTAAATGTAAACATTTAGAGCTATAAGTTTCCCTTTCAGCACTGCCTTTGTTGTAGCCCATACATTTTGGTATGTTGCATTTTCATTTGCCTCAAGATATTTCCTAATGTCCCTTGTGATTTCTTCTTTATCTCATTGGTTGTTTAAGAGCACATTGTATAATTGCCACATATTTTTATGAATTCTTCATTTATTCCTCTGTTATTGATTTCTAGATTCATTTCATTGTGGTTGGAGAAGATACATTGTTTTATTTCAGTGTTTTTTAAATTAATTAAGACTTGCTTTGTGACTTAAGATATGATCCATATCCTGGAGAATGATCCATGGGTACTTGATAAGAATGCGAATTCTGTTGTTCTTGGGTGAAGTGTACTATATATGTGGATTAGGTCTAATTGGTTTAGAGTATTGTTCAAGTCTTTTATTTCCTTTTTGATCCTGTGTCTTGACTTTCAATCCATTATTGAGTGTTGTATATTAAAGTCTCCTACTATTAATGTAGAACCGCCTGATTTTTCCTTTCAACTCAGTCAGTATTTGCATCCTGTATTTTGGGCCTCTGCTGTTAGCTGCATATATATTCATAAATGTTATGTCTTCTTGTTGATTTGACCCCTTTATCAGTATATTGTGTCTATATGTATTTCTCATAACCATTTTTTACATAAAGTATATTTCATCTGATATTAGTATTTTATTCCAGCTTTCATTTCATTACTGCTTGCATGGTATATATTTTTTCTGTCCTTTCAATTTCAAACTACTTATGTCTGTGAATTAAAGGTGAGTGTCTTATAAACAGCATATAGATGGGTCATGCATTTTAATCCATTCTACCAAAAACCTCTGCCTTTTGACTGGAGAGTTTAATCCATTCATATTTAAAATCACAGCCAACAATGCAAATGTTTTTCTGCACCTTTTCTGTCATTGTAAGTCTTATACTTTTATTGACCCTCAATACTTCTATTAATGCCTATTTTCATGTTTATTTGATTTTTTTTTTTGTAGTATACCATTTTGTGGCCCTTCTCATTTCTTTCTGTATTTATTTTTCAGATATTTTCCTTGTGATTACCATGGGGCTAAAATTTGACATTGCAAATCTGTAACAGTCATGTTTGATTTGATACCAACATAATTTCAATAGCATACACAAACACTGTTCCTATATTTGTCCTTCCACCCCTTCTTTTTGTTGTACTTGTTTCACATTATATCATTGTACATTGTATGTCCAAACCCTAGATGTATCATTATTTTTAATGCATTTTAGAAATTGTAAGAATTAAAAAGTGGAGTTACATAACAAAAAATATATATTGCAATAGTTCTGGCATTTAAACTTACCCATATGGTTACTGTTACTAAAGGTCTTTATTTTTTTATGTCACTTTGATCCACTGGCTATTGTCATTTCCTTTCAATCTGAAGAATTCCCTTTTGTATTGCTAATACCACAGGTTAGTGGTGATGAATTCCCTCAGCTTTTGTTTCTCTAGGAATGTCTTAATCTTTCCCTCATATTTTTTTAACAAATCAGTTTTACTGTTACATATTAATAGAGCATACAATTCATCCAAAGTGTACAATTAATGGTATTTGGTATAATAATATTTTCCCTCATTTTTGAAAGGCAGTCTCACCGGATAGAAAATTCCTACTGGCAATTTTTTTCTTTCAGTACTCTAAATATTTCCTTCCTCTGCCTTTTTGCCTCCATGTTTTCTGATGAGATATTGGCATTTCATTTTATTGGGGTTCTCTTGTATAAATTACATTGCTATTTTCCTCTTGGGTTTAAAACATGTTTTCTTGGCTGCACTTAAGCCTTGGTGCTTCTTGTTCTGTCTTTGTTGATTAATGAGTATAATTGAGCCCTGTTGTCTCTATAATAGAATGCACAGCAATTTGTTTTTATGTAGCAGTTATTTTTTGAGCCGTCACAAAACTGCCTTACAAAGAGAACTCATTAACAGCCCAAAGGAAAATAATTCCAAGCGATGATATAAGTAAAGTTCCTGAAGAGAAGGAGAAGTCTAGGCTGTTAAAAAAAAATTCATGGAAATGAGAGCATTTAAGGGACAGAGTAATTAGTTGTCATTTAGAAGATCTGATTAGATCTTCAAATTATTAGATTAAAAATGGCTCCCCAGTGAGAGATTTGAGGATTGGATTTAGAAAAGGTTGAATGTAGGTCCAAGAAAACATAGAGCAAGAAATTTTATGGAGCGTTTTGAAAGCCATTTGAAGTTGTTTGTTATGAATATGGATATAGCAAAGCCCAACTCCTATACCTGTCTATCTGGGGGTGGGTGCGGATGGGGTGAGGTTGACTTCTAAGTTGGAAAGTTTTGTCTGTACAGATATTGACCATTAGGAATACCCACCTTCCATGTTATATGTTATTTTAGAAGTGGTTATTTAGAAGGCTTTTTTCTAGTTACTTCCTGTCCCCCATGATCTTGGTGCAGTTTTCTTCAGCTCATAAAATTAACTCAGGAGGTGACAGAAGTTGAGGAAGGAGATATTTGTACAAAAGAAGAGGTTTAAATAAAAGATGTTTGAATAAAAAATGTTTTAACAAAGTGGGACCTCCCTGTTGCAGAACTCTGCTTTGTCTTCATCTGTTCAGCAGAGACGTCTTTGGGGGAATGCCTTGTTAATAATCCCTCCTTGTCCAACCCTTTGTCCTAGAAGAGGAGGAGAGAATTAACTATAGAGGACCAAAAAATCCTAAGTAGCCTCTAAAATAATTAGTGATGATGGCTCAGAATATTAGAATGCAGCGAGTAGGGAAGACCTCAAAGATTTTCTCTTTATTTTGTGAATTTGTAGATAAGGAATTCAGGCACAGAAGATTTAGTTGGCTTTTACCCTGATTTTTCCTGGTACTAAAAGTCCAACATTCCTATTTAGTACCTCTGTGTGTTTACCAAGCTCCTCACCAGTTGCATGGTCTTGAGGATAATTTTTCTATCTTTATACATTCATGCAAGAATTTAATCCAAAACAGTTCCAGAGTAACTTAACCCTTAAAGTGGAGAGTTATATTACTTGTAAAGAAACTTGCATTATCTTGTTTATTAGATGTTTTTTTTTAAGTTGTTTGAATAAAGTTGGTTTGGTTCCTTCCAGAAGTCTCTGATGCAATAGGGGGAGAGCGGGGGATGGTTAAAAACTTGAAGAGTCTCCCTTTTGGGGTCTTCAGAACTAGTGAGAAGTATCTATGTCTCAAACTTCTGAGACTTCTTATCCCCTTGTTGGAAGGAAATTAGTAGTTGTCTTGACAGTACGACATGGAAACTTTAGGAAGGAAAGAAACATACCTATACCAGTGATGGTTTGCAGGGTTATGGAAGGGTCTTGGTTCCATCCCTGGGACCACAGAGGGACACACATAAACACATGCATGCACAGACACATACACATCCTCAAAAGAAATTGGGTAGAAGACAACCCATTTCTCGAGTTACTGTAATAAAGAATTTTTATAATCCCTCTGCAGCTGTGGGATTTAGTAAACTAAAAGTCTGTTCATGGTAAGTGAATTTGCAGTTGTAGAATTTATGATGATATGGAGAAAAGAAATTGGAGGACTTGGGTAAAAATATACTTAAGAAATCCATTACAGATTTATTTTACATACACTTTGAACCAATAAAGAGAGTGCATCCAGCGAAGGTAACAGTACATTTTGCACATTTTCAGTTACTCCTAATGGGTGCAGTTTCCACTCCCATTTGCTAGTTTGTGTTCACAGGAAACTTTTTAACATCTCAGTCCCCTTTCCAGGACTTCTTGTTAATTTATGTGTCTTTGCCCTCATGATACTCATATTGGGGTGTTTTCCTAATTAGGGTAAGCCACATGTCCAGTGCTTTTCTTATTCATGGTTCAGAACGATTTCCTCTCTTCTCCTGACATGTCACGTCATGTTTGTCATGATGGAGATAGGTACATTGGATAATTGCTTCCTTCCCTCTCCCTGCTCCCAAAGGAAAGAAATGGAAAAAAAAAAAGAGAGAGACTATAATCCAATTGGTGTAGGATCTGTGTTTAATTGAAACCCACTATATGTATGAATAGTTGTTTTCAACCCCCTTACCCAGTATCTCAGATCCACCTCCAAAAGTTTCACACCAGAGAATTCCATCGTTCCCAATTCTCATTGTCCTTCATGTTCAACAATTTAGTTATAAGGCAAAATTTATATTCCTCTTGGCCTTTCAGCTCTTTGGAGGCTCTATCTCTCGAACCTCTGTCCCTTGTTTGCCATCTGTTTGACCTTCTGTTACCCTTTAGAATGTATTGTTTTCAGTATACATTCTCATGGTGTCCCTGAAGATAGAGAGAAGTAAGTTCACGTGATCTCAATGTTTACATGATGGACAGTGTTCTTGTATGTTTCTGCCAAGTGGATTGTGAGAATGGGTTTTGTGCAGTGTCCCTTCTCAGTTGTTTTCCCCTATACCAAATCTGTCCACTGGCATGAGCTGCTATAGACAGATTCCACCCTTCTTTACCTGCCTTCAGACACCACATTACGATAGTGATGGTACACTTGGCATGTATCTAGGTTATTCGCATTTTTCAGACCCTTGTAAAGTCTGAAATCGTCTTAGGCTTAGGAATTTGTCTTCCTATGGGGACCTGGACTTGCACCCCTTATCATTTAAATTATTGACGCTCCCTAAAGCTGTTCATTTGTCTCAGATTTAGCCTACTTAATGCCATTTATCTCTCTTTTGTCCCACACAGGTTACTCTGGCCAGGACTTTGACTGGGCGGATTATCATAAGCAACATGGGGCAGAGGCAGCCCCTCCCTTCTGCTTCAGAAATGTAAGAGGCTTCTTTCTTACTACTTTTTTATTCTAGATGTTGTCCAATGAGAGTCTTATAAGTCACCTTCTATTTATTGAGCAAGGGTAGAATACTTCCTTGTACCACAGAATCCTAAAACCTTAGTTTTCTGGGGAGGTCCATCTGTTAGCTTGTGTGACAGTTAGGGTGATACTAGGTTGTAGTCGGAATCGTTTAATAAATCTGTACTGGCTCAAATATGGTATAAGTTTATTTCTCACTTCTGGAGTAGTCCATGATGTTCCTGATCAGTTCTTCCAAGTGTGGCGAGTCAGAGACTCAGACTTGATTTGGTTTTGGCTTCACCATCTCAGTCTAGCCAGCAGATAGGACAAAAGATCAAGGTATCCCTATTCCTGAAAACTGTAGCCTGCTGTTGACACGCATCACTTCCCTTCACTTTCCATTGTGGGCACTGTTCACATGGCTAAACCATGCCATAAGTGAGTCTAGGACACGTATCCCAGCTGGGCAGCTCTACCCCAGCCAGGATTGCATTCTATGGAAGAAGGAGTATAAATTTTGGTGGTGAGCTAGTCATCTGTACCACCATTAGATATGTATGCATTTGCTGTGTGGTGTAATGTTGATAAGCCCAGGGAAATGATATTCTCTGCACCTGAGTTACATTCTTAAAAGGTGATCTTAAAATGCTTTTCTTTGAGGCCCCAAAAGATATTTTTCATACATATGAAAAAAATGGAATATTGACTATAAGTTTCATATCAATGTTAAAGTTCTTGAACTTTATAAATGTATTTCATGTGGTTACATAAATGAATATATTTATTCTTAGGAAATGTGCATGCAGGTATTAAGTGTTGAAAAAGCATGGCATATAGCACCTCCTCTCAAATGTTTAAAAAATTGATAAATAGACATGTAGGTGGATAGATGAATTGATGGATGGATGGATGGATGGATAGAATGATACAGCAAAGTGGACAAAATGTTAAAATTGGTGATTCTGGGTCTCTGGGGGGAGGGATATGTTGGGTTTGGTATTATTTTTGTAACTTCCGTAAGTTTGAAATTCTTTCAAATTAAAAAAAAATGTTTTTTAGTGCTTTAGAAAAAGGCTAGACAAACAATTTTATGCTTTGTTTACTTTGTTTACCTTGTTCAAATAGAGCTTATTGCATAGTGATAGATGTTTCTGACAAGAAAGTAGCAAGGATACGTCTGTGTGTATGTGCATATGTGCACTTGGAATTATAAGTGGTGGTTGTGTAAAGTAGTTTATAAAAACTATTCATTTAAGCTTCATCATTCCTAGAAACTATAAAAAGAGATATGTACCATTACCCCATTTTAAGAATTAGGTACAAATATAGAGTGTAGGATGTTGAACATACATTTAATCATATAAGTTAATTCCTTATGCCAAGGAAAAAAGATGCAGTCCTCTAATTGGCATCTATTTGTGGTAGTGGAAAGTGCTCCCAAAGCAAATACTTGTTTTCTGAACATATGCTCCTATAGCTGCTGATTCACTGCACACCCCTGCCCGCACCATGATTTATACTACAGGGATAACAGAGTATGAGAACTGGGAGGTGGGTAGAGTTGTCTTAATACAGAGAAAGTGCACAGTGAGCATAAGCCAAAATCAGATTTTGGAGAATTAAGTAGTTTGATAACTAGGTCGACTTGTACTCATAAATACAGAAATAAATCAGTGTCAGAGTTGGAAATCCAAGGCTCCTCAAAGGATTAAATGACCTTTCCATTGGACTTTCCATTGCCTTTCCACAAAAGTCATTTCTCTGTGGCATTGAAGAACTGTGCGTCATGTTTAGATAGTTTGATGTGGCACGGCCATGTGACCATACCTCCCTGAGGATAGCAGCTGGACAACTGGTAAGGCTGTTAAGTCCAGTTACTTGATGTTTCAGCACAATGATGTCACTGTCACAGGATCTCCTGGCCTCACTGCCTTTTACTTAGGACCATGGAAACACTCTGTCTCATCCTAGAATCCCCTTTGAGGTTGTGCTTTCTACCTGACAAGATAAATCTTCCTACCCTAGTCTTGGGAAGAAAATCTTCACATCTCCTTCTAGTCCTATATTTAGGGAACTGTTTCTTCTATAAAACACAGCACCACTAAGGCTTTGCTTTTTCTCCCTTCTATTTCCATTCACCCAGCAGTTGTCCAATTGGATTTTAGTAGTGGAGCCAGTAACCTCATCCCCAGGTGGCCTCTGAGCTTTCAGGATTTAGCAGCCAAGATTAAATCTTTTTAATGAATTTGCTGTTGTATTCATTAGGAAGGCACTTGGTATTCATATGTACCCCCTTTGTTTTTGGCCCCATTTATTTAATAGACAGGATTGTTATCTGCCCATTGGCATATGCATTGCATTACTGGGTACTTTGCTGAATTTGTTAGCTTGCTACAAGTGCTCCTTAATGGAATGCTTATTATGAATTCATTTTTTAATCACATATCTCCCGTGCAGAAGGGGAGAGCCAGTGTGGGAATGGATGCATGGAAGACATTTCCCTGGGGATGTTTAACAATCAGAGGCAGTTATGAAATGGATTGACACAGCCAAATGCTTAGTAAAATAAACTCACAGGTAACAGTTTTGCTATTGATCCTTTATAAATTACCCTCAAGCAGTGAGCTGAAACGAAAATAGGTTATGTGGTTGTAGCTTTCCTTTATTAAGTAGGATAAAATGCATTTTAACTCACTTAGAGGTTTTGCAGGCAGCCCATTGAGTTATATTATCAGAAAGAAACTCAATACTTAATATGTGTGGATGAGGCAGGGTGACTTGCAGAAACATATTCTAGCCCACCTAGACTATCTTTGATTTCTATTTCCAAAGAAACAGAAGAATAGAACAAAGTGGTTTCTTACTATATATTAGATAATTGTGCTCTGGTTACATGAAGACATAGTTAAATTTTTTAATTTAACTTATAGAAAAAGACATGCAAATATGTAATACCTTGATTTCTTTCTATAAGTAACATAAGGATATAGTCTCCATTACTTATAAGAACATGCTTATCTTGGTTTTGTATTTCAAAACAATTTTATTTATTTATGTGGTACTGTAAAACATCTGGTTATAATTTATAGTAGTTGGCGATCACACTTATTTTTAAATAATGTTAGGGAGAGTTTTGCTTCCAGTATTGGCTGAGTAAGCACTTGCTTAACTGACTCTCCTTCAAGGAGCAATGCTAAATTCTGGGCAAAATACCAAAAACAACTACCTGAGTACTAAGAATGAATTAGAGAGATTCTGGAGAGGGCAGACACTTGGAAGAAAGGAACAGTATGGGATGAGTGTACCATATTTTTCAGACTTTTCATCTGAGGGCATCCACAGTTGGCAACCTAGGAGATACCTAAAATAGTGTTAGAAATTCCATAGTCTTTCTGGTTTAGTGAACTACATAATAATCTGGCCAGTGACAGCCATTGGAAAGTGAGGAGAGACTATCAGATAGGAGATATCCAGAGACGGGGAACCACAAATTCTGAGTATAATGTTTGCCTAAATCATTGGCTGAACCCTGATCCACATATGTGCCAGGCAGACTTCAAACAACTCAGCTAAGGATAAAAGAACTAAACTGAGATTTGAGCTCAAGAGCTCAAATCAAATCAATAGATAAGAGTTTCTAGTTGGGGTCCAACCAAGGTAACTGCTCGCTGAAACAGAAAAGTCAACATTCTTGGGAGGAATATAATACATCCCAGAATAATCTCCACACATAGTATTAAAAACATCCAGGTTACAATCCAAAATTACTCAACATATGACAAAAGAGGAAAATATGACCCATTCTTGGTGAAAAAAGATAATCAATGAATGGAGACCAAACCCAGGATGACCCAGTTGTTGGAATTGGCAGACAAGTATTTTAATGCCTCTATTATAGCTAAGCTCAGTGATGGTAACACAGTGGTTCTCAAAGTGTGATCCCCAGACCAGCAGCTTCAGCATCACCTGAGAAATACTTGCAGAATATACAGATCCTCTGGTCCCACCCCAGATGAACTGAATCAGAAATGTAAAAGAAGAAAAGTTCTAAGACTGAAAATAAAATATCTGAACTAAGCAAATTCACTAAAGGAGTTAATAGTAGAATAGAGATGTCAGGTAAGAGTCAGTGACCTTGAACATTTGAAGATAGAAGTTATCCAATCTAAATAACAGAGTAAAAAAGAGAGAGTATGTGTGTGTGGTAGGGGAAATGAACAGAGCCTCAGGGATCTGAGGGACAAGGTTGTATGCAATTGGAGACCCAGAAGAAGTGACAGGAGAGACTAGAATAAAAAAATATTTGAAGAAATAATGGCCAAAATTTTCTCAAAGTAACTGAAAGATCTGTACTGACAGGTTTAAGAATCTTAGTAAACCCCAAGCAGCATAAATTCAAAGAAACCCAGCTTAATCAGATTGCTGAAAAGCAAACATAAAGAGAAAAACCTTGAAAGCAGCCAGAGAAAAAATGATATATTCCAAATAGGGGAACAACAATTTGAATAACCACAGAATTCTCAGAAGCCAGAGAATAGTGGGCTTTAATTCTTTAATTCTATATCCAGCAAAAATATACTCCAAGAATGAAGATAAAAATCAACACTTGGGGGATGGATGTGGTTCAAATGGTTGGGCGTCCGTCTCCCATATGGAGGGACCCAGGTTCGATCCCCGGGACCTCCCGGTAAAAAAAAAAAAATCAACACTTTACCAAAGAAGGTAAATAGATGATGAAAAAACACATGGAAGGATGCTGAACATCATTAGTTAGTAGGGAAATTGCAAATTAGAACCTCAATGAGATACCACTGCACACCTATTAGAAAGGCTAAGATTTTAAAAATGGATATGCCAGTTGCTGGCAAGAATGCCTGCCAACTGAAACTCTGCTATATTGCTGGTGGGAATGCAAAATGTTATAGCCACTTTGGAAAATGCTTCAGTAGTTTCTTATGAAATTAAACATACACTTAACATGTGATACCATGATCCCATTTGTAGTGAAATGAAAACTTAAGTTCACACCACAACTTTTACCTGAATGTGTATAGCAGCTTAATTCATAATCACCCCAAACTGGAAACAACTCAGAAGTCCTTCAACTGGTAAATGGATAGACGTTTTCCATTGTACTTCTATACAATGGAATATTACTCATCAATTGAAAAGAAAAAGTTACTGATACCTGCAGTAGCATGGATGAATCTCATATGCATTATATATTAAGTGAAAGATACCAGATCCCAAAGACTACATATTATATAATTCCATTTTGATGACATTATGGAAAAAGCAAATAATCAGAAAAGAAAACAGATCAGTGGCTGCCAGGGATTGGGGAGGGTTTGATTACTAAGGGTCAGTGCTGGAGTATTTTGAGGGGTAAAAGAACTGTTCTGTACTTTGTGTTTATGGCTGCCAGACTGTCTGCATTTGTCTATTGGCCCTAACTTCATAGAACTTTACACCAAAAGGAGTGAGCTTTAGTATATGGAATACTTTTAAAAGTGAACAAAAAAGGAAATAAAAACAAGAGAAAAGAACAAAGATAAAATAAAGACAATTTCAGATGAATGAAAACCAGGAGAATTCATCACCAGCAAACCTGCCCTATAAGAAATGCTGGAGGGCATTCTCCAGGCTGAAGGGAAATGATGCTCCATGGGAACTTGGTTCTACCAACTTCAACTCACTTAAATATGCCCTAGTATGATTCTAGTGAGGCATATAGGGTAGTGGAAGAAATGATTTGTCCTTCCGCGATGTCATAGAAGTAAGGATGTATAACAACTGGTAAGGGAGACTGCAGCCATTTATGTCTTTATTTTCTTGCTCTTTTAACAAATATCATCAGGGACCTACTGTGTGCCAAGTCCTAGATTCTAGGCTATAAAAATAAAGAATACATGGTTCTTTTCCTCATGAATGATGAGGAAGACAAACATACAAACTTGCCTGTCTTATAAATGAGATATCTGTGCACGCGCGTGTGTATTACTTCGGTTTCTTCTCTACCCAGCCCTGTTGCTGCACATTATCATGCTTGATAGCTACTGGCTCAGTGTTAGTTCTGTTTGTCTTTCAGACATCATTCAGTCGGGGCTTCACAAAGAACATGAAACTAGAAGCTGTCAACCCCAGGAATCCAGGAGAACTCTGTGTGGCCTCCGTTGTCAGTGTGAAGGGCAGGCTGATGTGGCTTCACTTGGAAGGTATGCACTATTAGAACTCGTGTGTCTGTCGTGCATTGGCAGGGTCTAGAAGAATTCAGCACTTTTCGGAAGTGCCCCTTTTGATTCCCGTTTATTTAAACAGACCTTAAATTATTCAGTGTTCTTAAGTAAGTGAAACTAATCAAATATGAATTCACTCAGAGGCTCTCAACTAATAATTTCACGAAATGAGATGCTGGTATGATAATTATGTTTGGAACACAGTGGTCTTTTTACATCTATGATCATAAAAGCTGATGTCACAATTAAATTACTATGAGTCACTGAGACTGGTATTTGAGGTCTTGTTTATTGTGAGGGTAAAATTATATATTTGCATTTTAATGTGAATAATACCTTTCTAGTTTAGTTTCTTCTATCGGTGTTAATTTTTCCTCAAAATAGTAAGTGGAGGATGGCTTTGTAATAAACAGGATTGAGGCTTGTTTGTTCAATGATGTTTAAATTATTCCTAATAGCAGCAGTCTGTTTACAAGTATACAGATGGTTCACAGAAGAATGTATCTTTGTGAACAGAACCTGGGTCCGATTTTGGATTTAGGTAGAAGAAAATGTTTTCCTAGATGTTACATCTTCAGTGAGAAATAATTGAAAAGGATTAGATCTCTAAGGTTTTCCCATTTTTCCATGATTTATAATTCCGTGGGTTTTTTAAAAAATATACTTCAGAGCCCTTCAAATGTATATGGAAGTGAAGACTAATGAATAATAAAATAATATTAGCTCTCTTGGTATATGGCTTAAATCTTAGGACCTACTCATACCACACCACTGGAAGAGAAAACTTGGAAGGTCATTGTTCGTTCTTTTGATAAATACAGAATTGTTGCTAATATCTTCTCCCTCCTTGCTTCTTCAGTTAGTAAGTCTAAAAAAGCAGTGAAAGTGTTTAGCTAGGCTCACAGTCTTATAAATATTGTAGTCCAAGAGATTGGGAAAGGTAGAGAACAGTAATTTTAGCTGGATGTCCCTTAATTCCCAGAAAATAGTTTAAAACATAACTATGGTTTATGGTTTCAAAATCGACTTCAAATAAATGGAAATTCTCAAAAAGTTGAGTGCTTGGTTCATGGATTTTCAAGGAGAATGGCCTCTAGTTAGAATCAACCAGAATGTAGGCAGAGGCAAAGTGATGGTATTTTCTTGGCTACAGGAATAGAACATGACTTTATTTTCATTATTTACATATAAAGTCGAATCATCTGCCCTTGGGAAAACACAATCCTTTCTGTAATTCCCAGTTTAACTTGCTATCTAACACCACACTGAACCATATTGGGAAACTGGAATCTCATTTACGTTATTAACTTGAAATCAAAAATGGTTAAGTTAGAAGCCCATGTTCCGTCATTATTATTTAGCACATTGTAGTTAACATTCTTTGACAGTCATTATTTATTTAGCAGTTTTTACTTTCAGAGTGCCTTACAGCTGTTAATTACCTAACACAGGCAGCAGTAAGAGAGTCTTGATTTTTATAGGTGGAGAAACCAGCTGAGCCATTAAGACATGCCTGGGGTTCAATTTCATTACTCCTGACAGCTTCTGTGTTTCTTAATTCACCAGACCCCACAGCGCCCCACTTTTTAGAAAGAATGATGAGCAATATTCAGTGCAAATTTAGCACTTATGACAGTAGTTGCTCCATTGGCTGGTCTTCTTAGGAGATACATTTTTGCTTTTATAGCAGAGAAATATATGTTGGCTCACGTCAGCTCTTTTTCTTATTCCCCAGAGTGCTGTCATCCTATAATAATGAAAATTAGTTATCACTAGGAAACAGATCAGAAAATACATTGTCCAGTTTTCCAGATCTCATATATATTTTGAAAGTGTTTTAAACAATCTGTTGGATATCATCTATCTGGAATCACTGGCCAAAATCATGCATCTGTCTCATCACTTAAAAAATATTATATACACAAATAAAGAAAAATCCAATCAGTCTCCTTGGTCTTGCTTTGATTTTTTTTACCTCTTACTGAGCATTTAACTTTTAAAGTGACGGCTTAAACTTTCTCATTATTCGCAGTGCTCTGTGTATAGTGTTTACTTTCCTTAGTCCTGGGGATAAAAAGATAGAGATTTTCTATGGTCACTTGGTGGCTATTAAACTATTTTTATAATGACAGTCATTCTGATTATAGACCATTTACATGACACTTTAAATTCATAAAGTACTTGATAACAATTTTATTAGTTGTTTTTATGCATTAGATTGATTTGAAGTATTTTCAACTCAAGGCTGATTGAACACTTTTAGGTCTTTAAAGTGATCATTTTTGTTTAATATTTGACTTCTCTTGGAGTCAGATTGTTCTTTAAGTATCTATAAAGGAGTGTCTGAAGAGGGAGCAATGAACAAAATACACGAGATTAGTGTACTGTTATTTTAGGTACATATTTGAAAATGCTTTCAAGTTCTCACAAACTGCTGATGGTGAGGACAATTTGTGATGATGAGTTTTGTTCCACTGCTGTCTTGTATGTTCATATTCTGCTTTAGTTTATCAAATCTACTATTATGGGCATTACCCACAATATTATAAATTACTTTTCAGTTTTAATGCCTCTAGCACTACAGCCACACGGGACTAATCAAATATAGAGACTAGCACACACACTCATCTGTGTGCATTTCCCCAAATCAAGTAACTTTACACTCATTTCAGATTTTTTTCTTGTGGGGCAAATATAATCCAGGTATTCTACTTGATCTCACAGCTCTTTAACTCCTTACATGGGTTTACATCAGCTTCTCCTGTTGAGATTCTTTTTCCTTGGGTCAATTTTTCCTTTTTAAAACACATACACAAGCATAGCTTTCCTCAAATGAGACCATATAGGTTTCTAGCCCCAGATTCCAATGGTTAATGTAAGAGATTGGCAAGAACTTTGAATCGTTTAGCTTTTCACCCAGAGTTCCACAGGGGAACTGAGATTTTTATTGAAAGGTGGTTTTTTCCCCCATGATTTTTAAACAATCATAACACTTGGTGTTTAGGTACTTTTCATAATAATTTCCCAGTTTATCTTGTTTGATCCTCACAAACCTGGTCATTTTGAAGACAAAGATATTAAGATGTGAAAAGCTCATGGTTTATGCAACTTCAAAGGGTTAGTCAACAGAGTAGGCACTCCTGTTTTCTAGTAACACAGCCAATTTGCCTCTGATTTTTGTTCTTTATTTTCGTTGACAAAATTCTTAGGTCACCAGTTGTGGGCAGTATGAGAAATATGCATATAGTTGAAGGTTGTCTGAACTGCAAGTAGTCAACTCAAGGAAAAATGAGATCTGTGGTCCTCCCAAGACTTTTTAAGATTGAATTCATCTAAATGCAACAAAATAATTAATAGTGACTTAAACTATTGCTTCTCAAACTTTAACATGCATATGAATCCCCTGGGAATCTTATTAAAATTCAGGTTATGAGTCATTAAATGGGGAAGGGTAGTGGGTTGCAGGCTGAGATCCTTCATTTTTGCCAAACTGCCATATGATACCAATGCTGTTGGTTGTTGATCTCACTTTTGGGGGCAGGGTACTTATGTCAAGCAGCAAAAATCTGAGGGTAGCTAGAATAGAGCTGATATGTCAGTTTGAGGATTTTATAACTAGTCAGACCTCTTCTCTCTTCTCTTGCCATCCTCTTAGCTTGTGTCCTTTTTACCCATGATTATAAGATGGCTGCTATACCCCGAGACATTGTGTCAGAGTTCCAGGAAGGAAGAAGATAGGAGGGATGAAGGTGAATGTGTCTGTTCTGTTTACAAAGCTTCTTAATGATTTATGCTTAAATCTTATTGGCCAGAACCTTGTCACTTGGCTGCCACCTGCTCCAAAGAAGCTAGGAAGTTGAATACTTTTTATTCTCTAGTCTCTGTTGTAAAGGAGAACAAGGGAATAGAGGTTGTGACTGACTGTGAGCAGCCAGTCTACAGTGTCTGCCACATTTATCAACAAAACAGATGAACAAAAGATTCAACAAAAGTTTCTGTCAAATGAAGTGCATGTAGTTAGAAAAGGGATTGAGTTTAGAGATGTTTGTGAAAGCACAGAGGAATAAGGAGGTAAAGTATTTATATGCCTTCTAGCAGACAACTCTGTCCTTCAAAGGTATCTCCTAACTCTAAAACCTTCTTATCTTTGATCCTGCAATGCTGCTTTGTGTTGCTAACAGAGTAGAAGTTTCTTAAATTGACTAATTCCTGGCCATTTACTCTTTTGGCAGTGCAGTACTCCCAGCTAGAGTAGACATTGCCAACGTGCAGTATGGTGCTATGAGATCTATTTAGTATCAGAAAGGTGAAAAAATTAGTTGATTTCTGGTCTCTCCTCTAGACCTAACTTTATGATTCTACAAAGAGTGGGGCTATCTTGAATTGAATGTGAAGAAGCTTTGAGAGACCATAATCTATTGAAAAAGACATACTAAGTAGATCCTTGATGAATGATAAAATAGTAGAATAACCATTGACATGGTTTTGGTAGGTGCTGGTGAACTTGACAGAGTATGTTGTCCTTGATTCTTGGCCCCTGAGGATAATTTCTGAGAGCCCATTCTTGGCAGAGATGAGAACTCCTAAAAGTATGGTGGGCTCCTGGTGAAAATCATTTTTGTTTAAGCTTGGCACACTGGAATGTTTCTCTTAGTTTCTGAAGGTCATATATGCATAGTATCTATTGGTGCATGAGGATGGAATGTTGCCTTAGAAAGTGACTGTGAAATGATCAAAGAACCTTTAAATGTAGTCTTTACTTATCAGAGTGCTAGAAAATTGAAGGAATAAGATGTGACTGTCATTAGTAACATCTATTTCCAGTGAACAGCATAATTTTCCATTTGTCTGTCTTGTTGATCCAGCTTTGTGCAAACCTGGTCTCCTCGGAGGTATACACAAACCTCTTAGAATGGGGAGGAATGGGCACCTGTTTTAATTGGAGAATTAATTGAGGCCACAGGAAATCTATGCAGGGAGTTAGCCTCCCTAGTTTTCTTTGCTAGGGAAAAGAGTCCATGGACTCCTACTAGAAGAAAGGGATAAAAGCTGTATCTCCTCTGTGGGTTTTCTTGCCAATGTGTAGCAGTCCATTTCGTCTCTTTATGGAGGGTGTGTAAAAGAGCTAGGCTGAGCTGTAGGTTATAAAGCCACATCCGAAGTTACCTCTTGAACATCTCCTCCATAGAAGGCACTGCACTGGAGGCTGCAGGGATACAGAAATGAACACAGCTCCTTCAAATAAATAAGCTAAGAAAGTGTTAATAACACCAGTCTACGAGGTAGAAAAAAGATGGGAATTTAGAAGGGGAGATCCCTCCAGTGGGGGAATCAAGACTGTGGAGGAGGTAATATTTGAACCGGGGCTCTAAGGATGGGTAGTACAGGAGAAAAAGCTGTCAAAGCTGTCAGTGACTTTCAAACCTAGGCGATCAGAGGGTGCTGAGGCCCTTTGGAGGGAATACGGACATGGGGGAAGAGGAATAGGATTTGACGGATACATGATGTGAGTTTGGACTCTTGAGTTTTAAGGTATGGGTATGACTTCCAGCTGAAGAGAACAGGCAGCTGGAATTTCAAAGCAGAAGCCACACTTCTGCTTTAAGGGATGGTGACCATACAATTCATTTAAACTGGGAGACTTTTAAGAGCGAAGGGAAGTACTCATCAGGTGGGACACTGGGCTGACAGGCGTACCCTGGGACTCTCCCAGGAGAACTTAGAACTCAAGCTGACCAGAATCTGGAGCATACGCAAAGGTGTAGATGCCTCAGAGGCTAGCTGTAGTCTGATAATTTGGAGCTAGATAGCACCAGGTTCCAATGGAAGTGCTGCCACTAACGCGTGGCCTTGAACGAGTTGCTTCATTTCCTCATTTCTAAAATGGCAGTAATACAATACTCATGCCAGAGGGTTGGTTTGAGTATAAAACAGCTAGCTCAGGTCCTACTTATTACAGCAGAAGCCTCCAGGAAAGGCTGGATATCCTTATATATTTATATATTTAAAGCCACGGGAAGAGTTTGTCAGGAGTAAGAATGAAGGGAGAGCACTCAGCCAAAAAAAGATGTACAGGATGATGGTGCCTCCTTATTCCAGACACGTGCTATGGTTTTCATTTTCCTTGAGCTGTTTTCTGGGGGCCTGGAGGTGGCTGGGGACCAACAGACAGTGGCTACAGAGGGTGCCTGCAGGATGGAGCATTTACACCCACATCTGGGTGGTAGCAAGCCCTGGAAAGAAAAGAGTGGAGCAGGCACGGGAGAAGAGAAGCAGGCAGGATTCACCATGTGGGAAACCAGCGTCGGTGAGAATAAGACCTATGAGCAAAGTGACCTCTGGTCCCAAGGACAGACTTGTGCTCTCTGCAGAGTTTCATCCTGCAACTGTGGCACAATGTCAGGTGAAGTTCGGAGCCCCGCGGTTGGTCTCTGCACCTTTCCAGCCGCCTGGATATAGTGCGCTGTGGTCTCAAGGAGGGATTCCACTATGAGATTGAGCAGAGCAGAGTGGTGTAGAGGAAAGTGGGAACTGATGCTGAGAGCCAGTAAGCCATAACCAGCATTGCCGCCTTCGGGAAAACTTGACTTTGTGGATAATATCACGTACAAGACCTTAGCTTATGTGCGGAAAGGATGGAGGCTTTTTATATTCATGGAGGTAGCTGAAACATAGTAGAAATCGTGTTTGCAATAAAAAAAACAACAACAACAACACAAAACGTGCCATGTTAGCTCCACACATAGGTTTGGGTACGTAATCCATGGGTAGACCAGATGAACTCACTGGAACTTCTTATGGCCCTTATATGGCAAGTGCCACACCCTTTTATCACTAGTAATTGCTCTTCCTGTCTCCATTCTTCTCACAGTTTTTCTTTACCTCTTTTTAAGGAGGGTGAATATGTATGCTCCTTCTCTTGCTTGCTGGTTGGTTTTGTTATTTTTTTTTAACCTAGGTTGTTTTCTTCGTATAGGTTTCTCTACAATCATTTGTAATTCTCCACCCCTATGTTTTTTTGCATTCCTTTTCCTCGTTTCGGCATTTGACCTCCCTCAAACTCACTCCTCCATCTTCTCCATCATCCCGCTCCCTGCAGGCTCTTCTTTCCACCAGCTGTTCCTTCTTAGATGAGTTTTCTTGGCTTTGCTTTCCTTCTGCTTCCCTCACATTTGAAGGTCAGGGTTCTTCAATGTTTTTTCCTTCACCAATGTCCATACGTGGTCTCATCGTCAAATAGTAACTCTATGCTGACACATCCACATACCCAGCTTTCACAGGAAAGAAATTCACAACTTTGACTTCGGTCTACCTGTAAACATCTCTCCATGGATATCCACCATCGCTTTCAACTCAGCATGTCCAAAACAGCTTTCATGGTTGAAGCCCCTCCTTCTGTCTTTCTCCTGACTTGACAGCACCATCATTTTACTGTTTAGAAAGCACAGTCATCCAGGTTAGGATCTGTCAAAAAATTCTTGTATATTTGCTCTCTCCCTGCCCCCATAACCAATTAGTCATTTCCATATCTCCATCTCTGTTTTTCTTTTCACACCACCACACTCCAATTCAGGTCTTCCTTCCTTCCTCTTACTATTTCAGTAGTTTCCCAGCTACTTTCTCTACCATCTTTATGGGCTAAGGCAGGATTTCTTAAGATTTCAGTGGGTCTGTGAGCTTGAATTGAAAATTCAAAAAAAAACATTATTCTCGTGCGGATGTGTTGGTGAGGGTGTGATATATTTATATAAGACACAGTATAGTGTGAACTTAGTATGATTTTTATTTTGATGTAGCATGTTCTGAGTGCAGTGGATAACTGCCTGCAAAAAGGTTGGTAAGGATGGCGGAGATGGTTTTATGATGCCGTGGGAAAACTCGAATTTCTAAATGTTTGCCAAAAATGACCGTTTGAACAGTTGTTGAACCGTGTTAGGTTATCAGGTTTTGAAATTATGGGAAAGTTGTAAAACATGATTTTGAATAATCCTAAAATTTAATTTAAGGGCATGACGATGTTGAGTGTCATAAAACTGCCGCTACATTCCGAGAAGGGGTCCATAGTTTTCACCTGTGCGTGGCAAAGGGGTCCGTGGAACAAAAAAGGTTAAGAACCCCTGCCCTAAGGATTATCTTTGTAAAAATACAGATGCAAATCAACCATTGCCGCCTTCCTTGTGGGTGCTCGGTAGATGGAGGTTATTGATGATATTATATTAAACAGCTCTCATCTTTTCAGCTTCCCGCTGCCCCCCATATAGCCTGTGCTCCATCAGAACAGAGCACTCACGGGTCTATAAACATCCTGATGTTGATGTCGGTGCTTTATGCCATTCGTCAGGCCTGTACTCCTGTCTTTGCATATCACAGAGCACTACCAGACTTTGTGTGTTCCTGAACAAAAAAGCAATTGAAGATACAGCAGTCCCTTAAGTACTGCTGTTTTGCTAACAGATTTCAAGCTAATGAGGTTTTTTACACTCATAAGTTAAAATTTTTAAAAGTCGTGGATCACGTTTTCATATCCATGGTTCAGTACCAGTAAACCACTGTCTACATTGTTATCAACTGGGGTTCTGTTAACATGTGCATCTAAATCCCTGGAAATGGGTCTAAGAATCTGCATGGTTCTTAGGCACGTTAGAGTTTGCAGACCTTTCTAATAGCTCGGCATGGCATGGTGTGGTTCAGAGAAGCAAGTCTGAGGCAACCTCTTATGCAGAAGAGACCAGGTGCAGAAAACTGCTCCTTAGGTCCTTCCATAATTTGTGATGAAGTCAGGTGGTTAACAAGCATTTCACCAAGATTTGCAAAAATGAAACAAGGGGAAATGAAAATGTGAAAATATTAAAATTGAAGCCAGTATGGACAGTTTTAAAACTTTTCAAAAGAAGTATGGTCTGCATGAAACATTTGTGGGAGAAACTGCCTCAACAGATTAGGGTGCCAGAGCAATATTTCCTGGACAATTAAAGAAGGCGACCCAAGAGCTATGGATGGGGACAGGCTTCTAATGCCACCACATTTGCTGTGCTCTGGAAGTTGATGCCCTATGAGATAAGGTTCTTGGTGGCCGGCAACAGAGCTGACTCTGGATGCCTTACGCAAGGTGGCAATTTTGGAGAGTCTCTTGACACCTCTCCAGATGGCTTTGCCTCAGGAACCAAAGCAAAGTTTGGGTTTTCAAGGTACCACTGTGGTGAATATGACTTCTGAATGACCATGCTCTCAATGCAGGCCAGAGGCCCGGCGAGAAAGCCCATCATCTCAGCCCATCATCATCTAACTGCAGAGAGAGGGTGGAGCCGGCTCCTGCTTCTGTAGAGGAGGCAACAGCTACCCCATAATGGGGGATTCTGCGAAGGGGATTGGGGTCCTGCTAGGCAGAAGACAGTTGTGGGACACCCCTCAAAAAAGGAAACCACCCACCTCAAATGCTTTCTAAGGCTCTGGAGCTAGATTGCATGGGCTCGCATCTGAATCAGCCATTTAACAACTATTTGAGCTTTTCCTGTGCCTCAGTTTACTCATTTGTAAAATGGGGATGAAATAGCCCTTACTGATAGCTTAGGGTTGTGAGGATTAATGGCTTGGAACGGCGTCTGGTCTGCAGTTAGTACAAGAAGTGTTTGCTATTGTGCGAGCATCTCTCTCACTCATGTACACAGAAATACATACTATTTTTTAGCCTGGTCTCTGTCGCTTTCCTTCAGACTGCTTATTTCCTCTGACATCTTGATCTTGCCAGGCACAGTTTTAAGAATCTAAGTTAAGGAATCTCTATATTCCTTAGGAATTTATTAGCCCCTGAGCTGACAAGGGGATGCTGTAAACACTTGCCATGTAGACAGGCATCTGCAAAGGGAAAAAGCACGGCAGGTGGTCCTCAGATTTCCAGCCTCTTCCCTGCCTGTTCATGGATGATCAGATGAGCTTTTACATCGTATGGTCTTGTGTGTTTTACCTTTTCACCTCACACTGATGTTATCGAAATTTGTTGTGCCCTTTAACTTTCAATGGGGATGCTAAACAAGGTTAACTCGTACCCTTAAATACCTATTACCTTTCTTCCCACTCCAGTTTCTAACTGAGATAAAAGAGGCTGTTCTATTCTATTACTGAAGTAAATGAAAATGCATTTGTTTTGCCTTCCTGGCCTTCTTTTTCCTCATCTCCCTCTGGCATCTAGCTCTCCAGTAGCATCCTCCCCTCTTATACTCTTGCACACTGTTCTCTCTTCCATAATTTATTGGAAATAAAGAAACTACATAATTTTCAGCATTTGATCGGACTGTGCTCCCAGGGGCACAGTGTCACAGGGGCAAGGTGTCTCCTTTTTTCCCTCCGATGTTGTGAATATAACAAGGCTACCACCATTTGGTGGCCTGCCATGTGGAATTAGTGGCCTGCCATGTGGAATCAGCTGTGAGGCAGTCTCTAGGGGAAGACAAGGAGAGCTTTTGTGGAAGTGGATGGTATCTGAGGGTGAAGATCTCAGCTTGGAGAACTATTTTCAGATTCCAAAGTGATTCGCAAAATTTATTTGCTTTCAAATATACTGAATATGTGGAAAGTTTTCTCTAAGCACTGAAATGATTCATTTTATTTTATTTATTTTTTTCTTTTAAGGTTGCTTGCTCTTTGTTAATCTGATCTTCATGGCATTTCCAGTGTTCATATGAGACTGCTGCTCTCTTCTCTGAATACCTTTTGCTGTGTGGTTATTATTGTGATGATAGTGTTGGTTGCGGTTATAAAACAGGTTATTCATTTCACAAGTGTCGGAAAATGTAAGAGGATATTAGGTTCTCCCTCCTCCTTCTGCCCCCACCCCCACCCCCACCCCATAGCCATCCAATCCTTTTCTCCATAGACAGACACCCTCTGGTTATCTGTATTTTGCATTTTCTTTCAGATTTATTTTATGGCTATATGAATATATATTATTTTCCCTTTTTAGGCAGATGGTGGTGTACACTCTATATGCAGTGTGTGTTATGCTCTGCACCCTGCTTTTTTTTTTTTTTTTTAATTAACGATACATCTTGGAAATGTTTACAGATAAGTATATAAAGAGGTTTCACATTCCTTTTTATAGCTGCAGGGGACTCCAGTATATAGATTCACTATAATTTAAGCACTTTCCCAGACATGGAGAAATAAGCTTTCTGGTTTTTGAGATGGTTTTTGAGATGTACGTACTGGATAAGAATGAATAAATAGAGTCCTTATTGACTTCATTCAGCTTCAACAAAGACTAAGAGTCAATGATTAAGAATGGCTTTGTCTTGTTCCTAAGACATTTTACTATAAAATGTTGAGGAATATTGCAGTGCTTCTTAGTGAAACATCCAACTTTTCACATATACTTTTGCCAACCTGAGAATAATCCATAAGGAGCCTTGCATACATTTTTAATGGACTATTTTGTAAGTTGTAGGGTCTCTAGGCTTGGAAAATAGTAGGTTATGTTTTAAAAGATTATTCTGAATCCAGCCAGATGTATCAAGATTCATAAGGTTGAAAAGGGGAAATAAGATTTGGTACCCATCAGTCAGAATGGACTTTGAGAGATTTTGGAGTCAAGAAAACGTTCCTGGGTGATAAATAACTGCTTCTCCATCAATTCATATTTAATAGATGCTTTAATAGGTACATTTGGGGTGGAAGGAAGTCTGCTTTCTTGAAGAAAAAGTAGCTGATGCATATTAGATCATAAATATTTGTTTAATTGGCTGCAAAGCAAGGATCAAAAAATCTTAAAGTATGTTAAAGGCAAACCTAGCAATATATTATTGTATACTTTGTTAGGGAATGTGTACATTAAAGTGTGAATGTGATGCCATGTTTGAACCAGCAGAACCTTGGAAGATGGAAGTCGAAATTTAGAAAGGAATAAGCTATAACCTTGAAGAGCTGATCCTTATCTCAGCTTAAATCTGGTAATACAAATGTTATCTAGAAGTTGAATTTAACCTGTTAGTAAAATCGTTGAGTAGCTAAGAAATAAATGCTACTTTTGTGAGTCTGAAGATGAGAAAAGACCTTTTGTGATGGGGAACAGCTCAGAGTTCCCTTTATTGGACCCACTGGGAAAGTGTGTGCCCTTCCCGGCAGGGCGCACATTTGAAGTTGTTTGAAGGTTTCTTTCCCTTTTGTCCATCTTAAAAATATTCTTTCTTGTTTATTTGATGATTTCTTTGACAAGTAGGTTAAATATTGGTTGAGTTTTACACTATTAAACAGAAATGATTTCTAATCATTCAACTTTATTTAAAAATGTCTGTAAACCCGCTTGCCTTTCTTTAACTTACAAATCCTTCACATTGTAGGGGAATTCAACATAAAGTTCAGATTGATAATCATTAATAATTGCTTTCTTGAAAACAAATCAAAATTCAAAATAAGTAATGGTGATGATAAATATGTATATCTAAGAACCTAGTATCAGAGCCTTCAGAGTACTTTCATACACCAATATATGGTATTAACACTAAGTTAGGAACCTCTATTTATCCAATATATGGTATTAACACTAAGTTAGGAACCTCTATTTATCAAGAAACCTATTCACTTTTCACAATATCTACTTTATGGTGTGAAGTTAAGGGGTTGGGAGCCAGTAGAGCTAGCATCAGAGATAGAACCATTTTGTATTTGGCTCTTGGTATTTCACCACATGAAGTTATATCTTGAGGGTGGTATGATTCACTGTCCATGAGATGTTAAGTGGTAATGTGTATGCATAATAGTGTTCCACCATGCTATTTTCATCTTGGTTTTCAATGGGAAACCAAAGCGAACCAAGATTAAGTGGTCCGAGCCAGTGAGTCACTATCTATTAATAGAACTCTTAACTTTTGATTCTTGGTTAAAGAGTGTCTTCCCTCAAAGTGTTTTTTAATAACAGCTATTGATTCAGTGTAGAATTTTCTCCTTTTAACTGGCTTATTGAGTTCCAAATTTATTTTTGCAGTAGCTGGAACTCCTTGAAACTCTTGTTAACAATGTTATATCCAGATTTCTTCTCTTTTTCAGACTCTCTTGACTGTTTTGCTGGTTTATACACAGGCATGAATGTGATTATGAAACAGGATATGAGAGCCAGGCAGATCCCCACTATAAAGACCTTCTTCCACAAACGGCTTTTGTGTTACTTGGTGAAAGTCTACAAACCACAGACTGAGTTCAAAATAAGTGACTTCAGTTGAACTGACAAGTTAACAAGTTTATAGCTCAGGACCGGTGTGATAGAATTTTACTGGTTCCTTTCGACTGTAACATTTAACTCTCTTTAGTTGAATGTTGACCCTTGCTTGCTGTTGGTTGAAGTCTGTCCTGGTGGCCTCTATGTTGCCCTGTGGACTCCAGCCCACGTACTGCTCCATTTACTTAATGTCGGAGCTCTTCTTGGGAAAGGAAGACACTTGTTCTTTCTGGCTCAGACGCCAGCCTTTCCTAAATCCCTTCCTCCACCTCTCATTTTCTGTGGGAAGTGCAACTCTCTTTTCCAGACCCTCAGCTTCATTTGTAACCCCTTGTACTCTTGCTGTTTTAGTTTGGAAGCAGTTGTATCTGTCATAAGACAGTCAGCCTCCCTTAAAGTAGCATCTTCCAACTACCATTATCTTTTCCTTTCTTTTTTTTTTTAACCTTCAGGGCCATGGTTTTCTCAATCTTAGAGTTGCCTTATTGTTTGTCATTTTTTCTGTTTGTCGGTGAAATCCACTTATACCTATTATCTTGACTTTTTCCAATGCAGGTCTGCAGACTCCCGTTCCAGAGTTCATTGTCGATGTTGAATCTATGGATATCTTCCCGGTGGGCTGGTGTGAGGCAAACTCATATCCCTTGACTACACCACACAAAACAGTTAGTAAGTATTGCCAAGTTGGGGTGGTAGGAAAGGGTCATAACATCGGGGATGTCAGTGGATGAATAGACAGTTTTATGGAGAAAGTATAGTCCAGCTGTGAAAAAAGAAAAAAAGGTATTAGGTTTTCCAAGGAGCTCTAATTTTTTTTTTTTTTTTTTAATTTATCCTTGAATGAAATGAAGAATTGGAAGCATTTTGACAAACTGCGACAGTGTTGAGACACTGAAGGTCAGAAAAGAGATAAAATACCTGAAAGTTGTACTCCTGGTTTACTGTGCAATCTATTCTTTTGTTTTGCAAGATGATAAGTTCAATCCTATATTTTTATATTATAATTTTTGAGGAAGAACTAATTTTTCTTAAGAGGTTTCCCTGAAAAGACTTATAATTGGTCTTAGTTATTTGCTGATACATACCTACTCCCCCTAGTACCAGCTAACTGGTAAGATTTTGTCTATACTTTAAAAAGTGCATTGCAACATGTCCTTAAGACCACACAAATTCCAAATAAATACAATATCAGTAATTAAACAATCCAGCAATAAATATAGAGGCACATACACTCATATTTAAATACATGCAGAAATACATTTAAAATACCATTGTAGATCATTAGCATGAAATGATATCTTGAAATCTAATATATCTTGTCATTTATTATTCTACCCTAAGGTGCATTGCAAGCATTATTTAAAATTGCGAGTATTTAAAGATGAGGGGTTTCAATTTTCATGAAATAGATTGTATTCCTAATATTCTCTTTATGTAATTTATATGTTAGATTTGCTACTTTCTAGCATCCTACCAGATGGTACAATTATGTACATTCTCCGAACATTTCTATAAGGAAAGCTCTATCTCATAGTTGGCCTCATGGTCCTTAATGTAGATAGATTTTAAAGGGCACTTATGAGTCTTCCTACTCCATGTTTACTAAGAATAGTATAGAGAATTATCTGCCTGAAACAATGGTTGTGCAGTTCAGATTATAAACAGAGGTGGGTTTTAAAATGATGCTTTTCTCTCCCTTATACCATCCTGCCCAGCAAGTCTGAGCCAATTAGAGTAACCTCTTCTCCTTACTTTAAAATATTTCTAAAATTTCAGGCTTAGAATAATTATTTCATTGTCAGTGTTTTTTGTTTTTTTCCACTTAAAATGATGCAGATTCTAAACTCACTCAGCTAATGTAGCCAATAGTTTGTCCCTCCTTCAGTTGTCATATGTTTGGGGTCCAGTACCCTGTATCTTAGTTGTCCTTTGTTTGATGAGAACCTTGTGTCTATATCATCTTTCCCCCTCTTTCACGTGGATTTGAGAGGCCACATGTGCTTTGAGTTTCTCTGGAACGAAGTCACCTGTGGGCTAAGGTGAATATGGTTTTACTCAAGCCTGTTACGTTTGGCTTCTTACCAGGATATCCTACAATTCAAGTACCCCCCAACCCTTGTTAACTCATGATTCAGAGATCATCAAGTTTATACTTCTTTATGGTGATAACTGGAAATGAATACTAAAAGAAGGCAAGAGTGGGTGATGTTTTATTGAGTTTATCTTATTTATTTTCATTTCTTCCGCATACGTTTGTTTTGCTTCAGAGAGGCTTATTATACCTGCCAAACTCTAAACAGGCTTAGAAGTTCTCTTAGAATTAATTTATGCTTATGTTGGAAGATGCAGGATTATCTGTGCCAAAATTAATGGATGCCAGAAGCGCTCTGGTTTATTTTTGTTCAGGGAATCCTTAACAAAATCCTAATCTATTATAAATATAAACTGAAAATTTTCTTATCAAAAAGTTATTATTTGCTGGTTTATGTCAATATTTGACAGGCATATTTGTTAGGCACCAATCTTCCTTACATAACAAAATGTTTTAGTTTTAAAACATGCTTCTAATCCTAATTTGAGAGTGCACTGTTATGGTAACAATTTATCACAATTTCTGTGGGGAATTTTTTAAAAATCATGCTTGCAACAATTTATCTTGTCATGTGTTTATGTGATGTTCAATATTTATGCTCTTTATCTTTCTTATTAAAGGCACATTTTAAAATAAAATAAGCAGCCTAGTGATAAGATAAAATGCACTAAGTTCTATTTAGACCTCATTTCTGATGAGGCAAAGCCTGTGTTATTCTAGAAGAAATTAATATAAAATTGTGGCATGAGTGAAATAACTTTTCAGGATTGCAATTATTACTTGAAAACTAATGCAAATTTACATTAATGCTTAATAAGTACAGAGAGTTTCTATTTGAAATGATGGAAAAGTTTTGGTAATGGATGGTTGAGATGATAGCACAACATTGTGAAAGTAATTTACAGCACTGAATTCTATATTTGAATGTGGTTAAAGGGGAAGTTTTAGGTGATACATATGTTACTAGAATAAAATTTTTTGAAAAAAAAAAAAAAAAAAAACCCATAGGACTGTACAATGCAAAGAATGAACCCCAGTATAAACTCTGGACTACAGTTAATAGTATAATTATAGGAATATTGTTTCATCAGTTATAACAAAGGTAACACACTAATGCAAAATGTTAATAATAGTGGGGCATATTACAACTCTGTATTTTCTGCATGACTTTTCTGTAAACCTACAATTTCTCTAAAAAATAAATATAGGGCGTTTTCCCAATTAGCTAACAAAGCTGGTTTTCTCTTTTCCTTTTTTTTTTTTTTTTTTTTTTGCCTGTTTCTACAGCACAAAAGAAGAGAAAGATTGCAGTTGTGCAACCAGAAAAACAGTAAGTTTTTTCTTTCAAAAATGTTATGAAAAACAGTTGAATGTCTTCCTAGGGGATGGCAAGCTTTTATTAAAGAGCTAGTTAACAAATAGCACAATAGTAAAGAAGACAGAGAAACGCAGCTACTCTCCTTTATTTTGCACCTGTTATGTGCAAGATGCAGTGCCTGTCCCCAAGGAAGTTACCCTTCAGATGGTAATTTCTCATTCACGTTTCCATCTTAATGTGTCTGAAGAACATTCCAGAATTGCACATAGATATGAATGCCTCCCTGTGGTAGTGATTTTTGATGCCTCCAGGGGCCCACAAGCTGCTGTCACTTACCAACCTCTGTAGCCATGGCCAGGAATCAGTCACATTCCCAACACTGCCTTCTCAGCCGAATGAACTTGAGTAAGTTTCTCTAGTTCCCTGCATTTCCATGCCCACATTTGGAAAGAATTTTTAGATTCCAGGGAATAAAATTGTGGACCCTAAATTATTGAGTGAATGTAGGTCATTTATACCAGAAATTTTTGAGGATAGGGGGTGTCTTTGTTTCTCAGCTCCTAAAACAGATACCACATATGGGTTGGCTTAGCAGTAGGAAGGTATTGGCTCCTTTTCGGAGGCTAGAAGGCTTGCTTCCTCCCGCAGTCGGCAGCATTCTGGAGGCCTGACAATCTTTGGGTTTCAAAAGTTCCCATTTACAGTGGATTTCCATATGCACAGGAATGGATTAAGATTTTTTTTATGGGGTACAGAATTCAACCTACTACAGAGGATGTTAGGGCCAAGGGTCTGTATGCAGGGAGTATGTTTCTGAAAATTTTAACAGTTGGTAACATTTTTGTACCTTGAAAGATATTGAAAAAGAGATGCAACTGTACATTCCATGCAAGGGATTCTGTTTTCTTAAGTGAAAAAATATATACAGGTGGAAAAGGAATTGAAAACAGCATTTTTTTATGGTACCAAGGTTTAAATTTAGATAAATGTAATTGAATAATAATGACACAGTTATTGAGAATTTAATGAGAATAACAATGTTGTGGGATTTTTATACATTCATTAGTCAATGCATCAGGTTAATACTTGGCTTCATTTTCTCTGGATACCACTGAAGTAGAGAAATTAAATAATAGACCATGATTGAATCCAAGTTCAAATCCATAGCTCCTAAATTTGCAGTTCATGCATCAGGATAGCTATCAATCACCTCTGAAGAGCTGTTGAAACCTAAGACTTCAAGGTGATTACTGGGCAGTCAAACTCCAAGGTGATTGCTGGGCCCTGTCCCCCAGATCTCTGATTCAGGAGGTCTGGGGTAGGGACTGAGAATTTGCATTTCTAACAAGTTCCCAGCCAACGCTGATGCTGCTGGTTTGGGGAACCCACTTTGAGAACCACTGCCATGTATAACCCCCATAAAATATCTTGTAATGGTTTCCTTTGAGTTTACATAGGTTTTCAGCTGTATGGTTTCTCTGTGTCCAACATGTGAATGTCACTGTCAAGCCCACCTCCTCCCTCACCCCCAAGTCTCCTATTTTTTAAAAATTATTCATTCAGCACCTTTTTCCGGAGCCGTAATGCAGAACTCTGTCCTAGACTAAGCCTAGTTCACATTTAAGAATCACCAGTTTATAGGTCTTGTTTTAAGGTCTGTTTAGTGGTTTTTCAATTAGACATTGACGATGAGAGGTGTAACTTTAATTAAATACAAGTTCATCTTTCCTCATGTCTAAATGATAACTAGAGACACTATCATGTGTTTATAACGAGAGAAGCCCTTCAGTGGCCCAAAAGAACCTCACTCACTGACAATTACGAGTCGAGGGCAGATGTCCCATCAGCCTCTTAGGGTCATCAGAAGAATTTGAGAACAACTTTCCCGAAACAGTCTTATTTTTCCTTATTCGTGTGCTCCTAGATGCGCAAATACTATCTTCCTCTACTCTAAAATTTCTGTAGTAGTTACTTTCAGTTATGAAAAGACTTCGGTGTGGAAAAGTTCCTTCTAAAGTCTGTGGCCCGTGATGGAGTTTTATTTTTCTTTACCAACAGATTGCCATCCTCAGTGCCTGTTGAGAAAATACCTCATGACCTTTGTTCATTCCCTCACCCGGACACTACAGGTAAGTTAGGCCCTTCTAAGGCTCCTTGTTCCTTCTCATTTTGTTGTTACGCATGGAGATATGCATGTCTTTTTAAGCGGATATGGGTATACCTGAACTTTTAGCTTATTCTCTTTTTCTCTGTCGCTACTTATTAAAAGATACCTACTTCATATTCATTTTTAATTTCTCAGTTAAATTATCTGTGCCTTTTCTTTTTAGCTTCTTGGTTAGTGGCTTTAGAAAGGTCCTCAAAATCTGCAAGAAAAGGGTCCATGTGCTACTTGGGAATTATAAACCACTATCATTATTAGACATTCCTGTTTTGATATTTTATTCCAGTTTCGCTTGCTTTTTTTAACACTGGTGGATAATATTTAAGTCCCTGCTAGCATTTGAATTGTTCCATAAAATGTTCTGTGCTTAAACAGCTGGTTGTAAGCCATATCTAGTTTTTAATGGCATAAAGTCTTACATCTCACAATAACAAAGGACGCCAAATCTGATGATTCACTTGTTTGTACATTAAGTAATATTTGATTAAGAATTCTATATTCTTACCAAATTGAAATCTGCTCTGAATTCTAGGATTAAAACCTGTAAGCCAGTGGAAGAATCGTTTTAGTTGAGGTTTTATCTTTTGCAGAGAGAGCAATTTTATTAGTAGACTTATTAAAATTGTATTTTTTTCTAAATGTCTGGGCAAGGCAATCCTAAAAAAAAAAAAAACTCCATGTAAATGCAGCTGTGGACTTAATTTTTTGCCTGGTGTGTAGAATCCAAAGCTCAGAGTGGTTTAAAAAAAACCATGTCACTTACTTTTTTGTAATCTGTAATTGTTATTTTTATCCCTTTTCTCCTGTATCCAGAGAAGTAACATTGCTACCTCCTTTCTTAACTGTGGACACTTAGTTGAAGTCCTCATGAGAACGAGGTTTCCTAGACTATTCAATTGCCATTTCACATTAACAGCAGTATGTATATAGAAATACCACTGTTAGTGTAACTTAGCTTGGGGCCGGGGTCGGGGGCAAAGTAGGATGAGCCCCTTAGACACAAGTGAAACCTCATTCAGTGCTTATAGACATCAAGAAGCTGTCAGTGAGATCTTATCATTTAATTATCCCACTTTTCTTCCCCCTGTGGCAGCCTGAGACATGGCAAGACCAACAACTTGCCCTCTTCACTTTCTAAATTGAAGGAGTCATCAGGAAAATCCAAAGTTAGACCACTAGGATGTACATGTCACATCCATCAGCTAGGCACAATGAAGACGTCAGGCAGTATTCAGTGTTGGCTGGGTGTGGGGCAATGAGCACTCATATGCAATGTCCATGAGCACATATATCGGGACAGTCATCACTGAGTTCAGTCAGGCTGTAGCCACAGACCTGTAGATGTGCAGACCCTACATCCAAGCTGTCCCATTCCAGGTTACATGCGTACAAGACTTTCTTGTCCATAAGCAGAAGTAGACTTTTACAGTGGTTCATTGACACACTTGATTGTAATTGTAAAAACGTGGAAACATCTAAATTTCCATCAGTGTGAGAATGCAATAACTGAACTGTGATGTCATGCAATGAAATAAGATACAAAAGTGGAAAATGAATAAATATTCTAGATGTACATTTACCAATGTGGTTGTGTCAGACTTTGAGCAAGCAAATAAGTTACAGAAGAACATTTAGAGAACTTTTTAAAAAAAATGTATTCAGAATAATATTGCATATGCTTATGGATGCACATATACATATGTATGTGGTAAAAGTTTATAGATTTGCATGAGAATGAAAAACACCCAATTCAGGGTAGTGGTTACTTCTGGGAGAGAAGGTGGAGGGGTTCCTGGGGGAAGATACATGGGGTGGGGGTGAGGGGAGATTTAGCTGAGTAGACAGTGTTTGAGTTTTGTTTTTTGGACCACTGCATAATAAATAGAAACATATATTTAGATGGTGGGAAAAAAATAACTAGAATTTCTAAGATATTATTATGGATATAAAATGTCCTAATGTTAAGACATGTTGCACCTTTTCTCAAAGGAAGCAGCTCCTCTGTTTTTTGCCATTGGTCTGTCACAATTTGGAACTAAAACAAGGTCTCCTCATTAGAGTTCCGTGCACGGGACCATGCATCATTACTTCCGATCTCTTTTGAGTCCCATTTGTTTCTTTTTTTAAACTCCAGACTTCCTATCAGTTAAGATGTCTGACAGCTTCTTCGGGTAGTTTTGCCAACTAGGTGGATTAGCCAAGTTTTTTGTTGGCTCCCTACGGAAAGGGAGCTGCAATGCTGCAGCAGCCGCCATGTCGATCTTCCCCTGCAGGTACGGTCAATGGGAAGTACTGCTGTCCTCAGCTTTTCATCAACCACCGGTGTTTCTCAGGCCCTTACCTAAACAAAGGAAGAATCGCAGAGCTACCTCAGTCGGTGGGACCAGGGAAATGCGTGCTGGTGCTTAAGGAGGTAAACGCTTTCATCATCACCATCGGTTTATTTTTAACAGGTGCCGCCAGAGGGTACGTAAAGTGCGGGCACTGTCGGGTTCTAAAGGAGACCTTAGAAGTCTGATCCAGCCAGTTAATATTTCTCAAGCACCTCATTTCCCTCAACCCTGTGGGCTACAGGCTAGTGATGGGAAAGGAGACGTTGCTGCCCTTGAAAGATGCCCAGTCGGGTGGGAGTATCAGGCAGTCCTCCCTGTGAGCTGAGAGAGAACAGTTCACTAGGTTTGCATGAAGTGCCGTCGATGATGGAGGGTGATTAGTTGTGAACGGAGTGAGGTCTATAGTTGAAGAGTCAAGCAAGTTTTCTCAAGGGAGGTGGCATTAGAAATGTGCCGGGAAGGGTGAAAAGGACTTCGTGAGGCAGCATAGAGGATTGCTAAGAATAGATGCGCCTCAGCTGGGGCTCAGGCTTTCTGAAACTTGCACGTGATGTCTCCTCTTTTTTCTGTCCCCCACCCTCTGACGTGGCAGGCGCACGGTGTATGTTTCCATAGAATTCACGCATGTTTCTGAAGTGTGTGTCACGGGCTGCATCTGGAATGGCCTGTAAGGATGGCATTAGCTTCCATTTCTCTTCCTGCTGTTAGGAGACGACCCGTACATAGGAGTAAATCCTGATTCTGTTGATGTAGGTTTTTCTCTCTTTGCATTTTTATAGCTCAGCCTCAGACAGTGCTTGGAGACAGATTGGGAGTTTGGGACAATTTCTGCACTATTCTTGGAACTCTATCTCTGCTTTTTCTACACACATCAGTGCTTTCTCTTAAGAAAGAGGACACCAGATATATCTTCTTTATTACTCCTGTGCCATGATGAATGCTTTTCTGATTCCTTGGGCACAACAATCCATTTATCCACTGAACACGTGTTTGTTAGGGAGTTCCTGGGAGCCAGGTGCAATGGCACAGGGTCAGAAAATCTCAGTGTCTTCCCTGCCCAATTGAGTTGCACATAGTCTGAAAGTGGATGTGCACGACTCAGTAGGAACAGGAGCATCATGCCCTGGGAGCAGAGGGGAGTGACTATACGGAAAGGGATGTTAGGTCTGACTTAGGCAGAGCGAGCGGAATCTCAAATGTATAGCATGGGTGTAGCCACACAGGTGGAAGTTCAAGGTGTATGCTGGAAATGGATGGCCATTTAAGGCTGGAACATGGATACTTAGGCAGGGGATAATTAATAGCTATAAAAGGCTATATTATATTTTCAAAAGAAACAGAAATCTGGCTTGCCTGATGCCGTGTGAGGCAGTGCCACATAGGTGGTGGGCTTCTCGTGAAATACCTTCCTTCATACTCTAATGGATTTGGATTCCATGCTCTGGGAACAGGGGATCCATCGGCGACGTCCTGGTGATGCTATCCCCTCAACACCAGAAGCCCTGCTTGGTATCCAACTCCATTTCACTTCAATAGAATGAGGCGCTTGAAGCAGAGTCAGAGCATGTTTGCTTTCCCAGGTCGTTGGTGGTATTAGAAGTTAAAGACTTTTCTATATTTAGGGGAAAAATTCTCTTTTAGAGAGAGAATTGGGATTACACTTCAGAAGAGAAACAGCAAGAAATCGATCAGACTGCTGTTGGGGCTATTTTTTCAAGAGCATTAGTAAATATTTATCTGACATTGAGTATCTATGACGGTTAAAATGTGGTCCCTGCCTTTCCTGAGCATCCAGGCAAAAGGGAATGCGTGTAAGTAGAACGTCACATCTGAGCAAACCCAACAAGGGCAGTGAGCGGGATTGTTCCAGAAGCTGTGAGCTCACTCGGAAGTCGCCCATGAGCTGTGGGAAAAGTGAAACGCACAGCCTGTTCCAGGTGGAGGGAGCTGGCGGCCAGAGCTTCAGTGGTGCCATGGGAAGAAGAGGGGGAAAGCGGGAAAGGGAAGTTTCAAGCACTTCAAATGTAATCGCCGCAAAGGCTGGACTGGGAAGTACACAAATGTATTTTGAGAGTCCACTACGGACCTGAGTCTTGTGCTGTCCTTCACGTATGTGCTCACTTAGCAGCCGTTTGGAGCTACTCTCATTTTAAATGGCTTCTCTTAATGGAGTTTGGCCTTAGGTCCTGAAATCTCTCAGTATAGGTCTTTCTCAGCCTACATGGAAGATAGATTCCACAGGTGAAAAAAATCTGTAGCTGAAGAATAATGGTGATTAAGAGGGAGGGAAGTGGCTTTCTGAAACAGCTTCAGCGATTTGATTAAGAGATCAGACAGCTGGTTCACGCTTGGTGTTTGAATTGGCACAAAAAACCATAGATCCCTGCAGATATTAAACTTGATCGGAAAAAAAAAAATGAAACCGAGATTATACCTAAGAATTTCTATCAATATATAAAATAAGACTCCAAGACCGAGGATTGACTTTTTTCAGTCCACTGTAGCTTTCAACCTGTGGATGAATTTTTGCTCTGGTGCTGGTATCTGCCTCTGTTTGTGCCTGTTTTTATTGGGAGTGATAGGAAAGGATCAAGAAAGCTGGCAAAAATGCAGTGAACTGATGAGTTTTCTTGGAGCTGCTTTCAAGACTGTTTTCATGTTGCATTTTCTAGTTGTTAAAATGAGATATTCAGTTATCCGCCAGCTCTGTTAACAAATAAGATGGCCTACATTCAGCCTCTTTTTAGGGGGTTGGCTCTTTTACTTTACTAAAATTATTATTTTTTTTAAGTCAAAAGTAGTTATCCCTAATAAGTACCTCAATAGATACCAGCAGCCAAATTTAACAGCCAGGTCAGAGCAGTTTTCTGATGAAAACACTTGGTTTTTGCTGATATTCAAAAAATAAATGAGGCAGGGAGAAAAAATAAATAAAAAAAGCAAGCGCTTCAGATGTAGGAGTGTGAGAAAAATGTAAGTTCCACCAAGCTAATATTTATGCTAATGCTTTTCCTTCATCACCAGAGCCTCCGTAAGGTTTCAGATTTCATTTTACTTAAAGAGAACGAGGTAATTGAAGCAAGGACAGGACATGTTTGCCTTTTCCCGGCCGTCCGTGGTATTAGAAATTAAAAACTTTTGTATCTTTACAAATGAAAACTGATAGTTGTTTTCTCTCCACCTGACCTGCTGGAAGTAGATCTCTAATTGTGTGCATTGATGTGGAATAGCCTTGAGAAAGGTTAAATACCATCTCAGAAGAGACTCTGAGCAGGAGATATTGATAGGAGGAAGCTTCTGGGAAAAGTCATAATTTACATGTGTCTCCTCACTTTCTGGACAAGCGAGCGTTCTGGGCACTGGACTTGAGTAGGGTTTCGAGAGAGCTGTGACCAGCCTCGATTCCGAGGAGGAGGTGGTGAAGCTGGAACCAGGGCCAAGCAGGGGCCCAGTCATCCTGTGAGGCCAAGCAGAGCTGAGAACCAAGAAAGGGAACTGAGAGCGAAGCGGGTCGTGGGGCAGGGCAGGCCCACTAAGGTCCCCTCGTATGCTGGGCCCTGTCGGCATGGAGGTGGGATCTGGGAAGTACAGATGATAAAGCAGTGGTATTTGTCATAAATCAAACCCATCTTGCCCAGAATGGTCATTGTCAAACAGCACTGTCCTCTTCTTTCTCAAATACATCTGCCCCCATGCTTCCCCGGGATGCCTTTTTCAGGGTCTCCAAAAGACCTACAAATACAGGTCTATGTGGGCTCTCGGTAAATTGGGAGGTTTTGCGTCATAAGTCTCCAGGCCTGTGGGGTTGTTAGCATCACATGATGATCTCATTTGTCATTTTCTTCCTCTCGCATTACACTAAGGTTTGAGTACCTTATAACTAGTTCAACTTCCCTAGAAATGACTACAGAAGCAATTAAGACTCAAGAGCATTGGTCTAATTATGTGAGTTTGAGTGTTACATGGTGCCACAAGGGTGCAAAAAAACCAGAGAGGACACTGGGGCACTCATGTTTATTGAACAAGTCTTTTATACCCCCTGCTTCTTCTGTGGTGTAATAGCTCTATGGCCTCAGAATGGACACAATTAAGCAATTTGGGGATTGCCAGGTGCCGCTTCTGTCCACTTCTATTTTTTCTACCTTTCCTTAACCTTTCTAGGGTTTGTCATATACCAAGGCACTGCAGCATTCAGCAGATATTCCTTGAGTGCCTGCCGCAGCTCTTCCAGCACCAGGCACACAATAGTAAATGAAACAAAATCATTTGTTCAGGCCATAAGCAATCAGCGCGTCCTTAACCATATGCCAAGCACCAGGCTGGAAGCTGGGGGTCTTGTAGTGAGCAAGAGATGTGGTCCCTCCCTCATTAAGGGGTCTTGACATCTCTTTCAGAGAAAGGAGGTGGGCTTATCCTTTCCTCTCCCCCAAGCCTGTCTTATTCTGACAAGCCCACACATATAAAAACACATAGGCCGAAATCTGTGCCTGATGGTTAGGCTATTACCCCAGTCTGTGTTATCTAGAGTGTGTTGTAGTAGTTATACTAGTTGCTTTTAAATCTAAAGCCCAGTGCCATTTGTTGCTTTGACAGTAAGAGGATAGAAAAAACACCTTAGAGAGGCAGCCCTTTCTCCAGGTCACTTTTGTCTCATTTCCAGTCTCACTTTTATAGTTAGGACCCAGTTGCATATCCCTTTTTTCACTGACTAATAGAAATTTAGGAAGCCTGTGCACCACAGGCGTCGAGCGAATATCTCTGACTCTGAGATTCGCCCAGGAAGTCTGACAAGCATCAGCGAGTCAGGTGCAGTACGATTTCCAACATCACAGCCGAAGATTGAAATATTGAACATCACATCTTTCTGAAGTGGCAAGACGGCGGGCAGACGCATCGTCGCTGAGGACTCGGCACCCCACGCGGGCTCTGCTGTGCTTCACTGACATGTGAAATAGGTTTGAGCAGAAGGTTTCAAAGAAATTCTGTGTGTTACACAAGGTTGGAGCCCCATTTGCTCTCCTTGAATGGAGCTCCAAGGGCTCCTTCTCTTCTGCCCTCCATCGCAAGCTCTTCTGCAAGAGGTTAGAATGACCACTGCTCCTCGTCACCTGGCAGTTTGGAATCTGGCTTTAGTTTTGTTTTTATTCCTGCTACACGGATGATACATGAAGATATTTCCATCAATCTCTTTGCTCAGATTAATCGTGTCTATTTCCCAATGTTGGAGTTCTGTGATACCTTGTTTTAATTTCGCCTTCATTATATCTCTGAGCATTTGCTCCCTGCTCCTTCTCAACACCAACTTCTACATAAAACCAGGAATCCTTAATGGAGAAACCTAGAAAGTAAAAAATCCAACGCAGCCTTAACTGTTTACAAATGATAATGTACTACTAACCAGGATAGCGTTGATTCTTCGCGGTGGCCACATCTCGAGCAGTATCCTTGAGGCCAGCTGGTGTTGAGGCGCCGCCTATCAAGGACTTACTCTTTCCAGCTAATATTGGATAGAGGGAAAATCTTGTGTAGCTATCATCCAGTTACATCAGTCATCAAAATCACAGAAAGATGTGGATATACCTTTTGAAGATACCCTGCTGTATTTTTGTGGCTGCTGAACGTGAGCTAACCCTTTAAGAATACGTACAGCTCATGGGTGGGTATAAGCTGTAACAGACATACCGATTCTGTGATATGGAAAATAACAGGACACTGGAAAATATCTGGGAAGGTTGGTGAAGAAAAAATGAAAAAATACTGTTTTGCTCATGCTTTATTCTGTGCCCATGAAAAAGACAAGATTCTTCACCTTTGTTGAACTTTCTCATCACACCAGAGGAGAGGACTTGGCAGCAATGAAAACCTCTGTTCTGATAGGTTATATGCTATCAAATACATTCTTGGAAATTAATAAGTCATTAATTTTTAGGTGTATAGAAACTGTATCTAATTTCAGTGTCCATATTGAAATGCATTGGACAAATTCAAAACAATGTTTATTGAGCACCTACTATGGCCAGAGTTTTCAGTACTATGAATAGCAACAAGTAAAGCTGAGCACCTGATTTCTTGGGCATATGTGATCAGAGAGTGAACAAATAAATCATTAAATAAATAGATAGGAGGCAAGATGACGTCTGTTTAAGCGGGCGTTCACCACCTCTCGCAAAAGACTGGCTGAGTGGGGACAAGATCCTGCCTGAGTGAGCTGTTCTGGGAGGCCATGGAGCCGGGGAGCCTTTGGGGCATCGATCTGGAGGGAGCTAGACAGGAAGATAGATTGCTCAAGATAAAACTGAGTTTTTAGCCCTTGTGGCTGGAAACTGTGGATGGCTAAGCCCCACCCTTGGGGCAAAGGGCCAGAGTGAGCCCCAACTCCCGCAGGCCACCCGGCGAGAGGGAGCATTCTCCGAGAGTGGGAGGGTTCTGGCAAAGGGCAGAGAGGGGTTTCCTTTCTGTGGGTTTGGTTGCCTGGACTCCCTTTGAGTTTTGGGGAGCACACCAGCTGACTCGGGGTGGCACCAGGCAGAGGGGAGAGATGAATGTGCTGAGGAAGCCTGATTTACCGAACCACCCTGGGATAAAGAAACTTGGCCTGTGAGAGGGCAGAGTCAGACAAGTGACCAGTTCTGAGCTGAAAACTATCAAAATTTCATTCCCCTAAGGGAGCCAGGCAGCAGGAAGTGCTTAATAAGTTTCCAAGAGCCTATTTAGTGTCCCCTGGGAGGAGGGAGGGGGTGGTCTAGAAGAGAGGGTTGAGAATCATTAAGTAAACAACGTGTCAGGTGGTAGATGCTATGAAGGAGAATAAAGCTTGATAAAGAGCCCAAGAATAATGGGAGAAAGGTGCTATAGTATAGACAATATCCAAGGGAGGCCTCTCTGATAATGGACTATTTGCATAAAAACCTGAATGAGGGAAGGGATGGGCTGTAAGGCTATCCGAAGAAGAATAATCCAAATAAAGAGAACACCAGAGCCAAGGCCCTGGGAGGACGGGCATGTTCCAGGAGCAGCTGGGGACGTGAGGCTGGAGCCAAGTGAGCAAGGGGTCAAGGGTTTTGGAGAAAGATCAGAGAAGTTCTGTGAAGGCAGTTCATGCAGGGTCTTAGTGGCTGAGATAAGAACTTTGGTTTATGCTCTCAATGAGAGAGAGAAAGCTTTGAAGAGATTTGAGCAGAGGAATGGCTTGATCTGACTTAAGATTTTAAAGGACCATGCCGGCTGTTGTATGGAGGAGAGACTCTAGGAGGTTCAGAGTAGAAGCAGGGCAAACAGTCTGGAAGCAGTTGCAAAAGCCCCAGCAGAAAAATGCTGGCTACCCAGACTTACTCACACCCGGATGCTGGCAGTGCAGGTAGTGAGAAGCCACCGTGTTTGGGTGCATTGGAAGGTGGAAGTGACACGGAGGATTCCCTGATGAATTGGATGTGGTAGAGAATTCAAGGAGTCCTCCAAAGTTTGGCCCCAGCAGTCAGCAGAGGCAAGTTGTAGGGAAGCGGAAACTCATAAGACAAGTTCTGTATTTTGGACAGATTAACTCTGACTATGGAACATCCAAGTAGGCATATGAATCTGAGTCTGGAGTCCAGGGAAAGATCTGGGATGCAGATATATATTTGGTTACCATTAGTTTGCTAATGTATGGACTGTGTTTAAATCCAGACTCACCAAGGAGTGAATGTAGATAGTAAAGTGAAAAGTTTCCAGGATGGAGGCTCGGGCACACCCTCATTTGAGTTAGGGAGAATTAGGGGGTATATTAGTCAGGGTTCTCTCAGGAAACAGAATCAACAGGAGATATCTGTCAATGATATGAGATTTTAAAAGTCTCTCACACGGCTGTGGGGATGCACAAGCCCAGGTTATGCAGGCAGGCTGCAAACCAGGGGCTCCAATGAAAGTCTGATGAAAGGTCTTTGATGAGTTTCTGGGAGAAGTTGGCTGTCTGACGAGCTGGGAAATTCTCTCTGAATGTTGAAATCACTTTCCTTTTTAAGGCATTCAACTGATTGGATAAAAGTGTCACCCATTGATGATGCGATCTCCCTGATTGATGCAGATGTAATCAGCCGTCCACGCAGTAAACTCACTGGTGATTGAAGTCCATAAATGCTCTTGTATTACAATTAGCCCAGTGCTTGCTGGACCAAACACCTGGACACAATTACCTGGCTGAGTTGACACATTAGCCCAACCATCACAGGGGGGCTCAGCAAAAGCCACCAGTGAGCAAGTGGGGGAGAGACTGGAGAGGAGGAAATGAGAGATGGTGTCACCTGTTGCTTGCAGAAGTAGAATAAGAAGAGAACTGAGAATTGACCATTGTTTGGCAATGTGGGCATCATAGATGACCTTGGTAAGATAAGTTTCCAAGAGTCCCAGACTTGGAAGCCCGAATGGATTGGGTTCAAGGGAGATGAAGACGAGAAAGAGGAGGCAGTGAGTATAGAATGTTACTATAAAAAGAGAGCGGAGAAATGAATTGGTAGCTGAAGGGAGATGAGAGAGGAAGGGGAGGGCTGCTTTGGTTTTATGAGGTGAGAGATGTTTCCGCAAGTTTATGTGCTAAGGGGCATGATTTGGTAGGGAGGAAGAAAACAGATGATACAGGAGAGAGAAGGGCAAAAATCCAGACATTTCAAAAAGAGATTCAGGAGATAAGAGCATGCTGAGTTCGAATGGAAAGGTTTGAGGAAGGAGTAGGGGGGATGCTTGAGACAGGGTCAGATTAGAGTCTACAGAAATCTATCTGGGTAGGAGGGCTGTTCCAGGGGTTTCAGGTTTCTGCTGACTAAAGTAAATGAGGATATGGATGGTGGAAAATTCCTGACCATTGGATCCTCCTTTTGGGAAGCAGAGAATGGTGTCGTGGCAAAGGGGAAGACCAGCCTGCTTCGAGAAGCAGAGCTCAGTGGGGCTCCCTGACCTTACCATTGAGGCTGGGGGGATCCTGGTGTTACTGGGAGAACTGGCTCCCCAGGGGGCTGTGAGGAGGCCAGGGGAGGACAGCCTTACATTCAGAATCCAAACAAAGGGAGACTGTGCTCAATTTTGCCCAAAGTGATAGAGAGTCCTAGACTTGCTAAAATATCAAGATTATGATTGTTGCTGTTAGAACTTTGTACTAGACAACAGAAGGGGAGAGATGGACATGATGGTTGTGATGAGATAATATTTGGGGAGTACTTCGATGCCGCAATTACCTTGATCTTGGCACATGTACAGAACCCTCCGTTTTCGAGGAGCCAAAACAAAACTGCCTACTTTTCAGGGGTAAATTACTTTCTGAGTCATTTGCCTTGGTTTCTTTTTCAAAGCAAGCTTCATGATTTCTCTGGCTTCCTTTGGAGATTGATGTATGCACTAAAGAGAAGAAAAGGCTCCTGATTCCTGTCTTTTCTTGCAAGCACATTTTCCCTTGTTTCAAGTCGTTGGTGGCAGTTACGTGGATAAGAGTTTAAGAATTAATATTACCACAACACTGTTGACCTAACAGACCATGTAATGTAGGGTAAATGTGCTATAAATCAGGGGAGAAAGAGTAACTACTGTTTGTTATTCTTCTGAAACTCTCTCAAACTCTCCTTTTCCAAAGGAAACATTCTACAATTAACGTTCTCTGTTTAAATCTGGCTACAAAAAATTGAAAAAAAAACAAACAACAAAACTCTTGTTTGACTATACTGCAGCCCACTGGGGTTCTGAGCATATTGCCAGTGCCAGGTGTGTTGGCGTGGTATCTTTTTTGATTTTATTCCTCTTGCAACTTTCCATTCACTGGAGAAACCCTTTTTACAGAGAAACGACAGATAAAGCAGGACATATTCTTTATCATTTTACTTTTAAACTAAGACTTGTACATAAAAATTAGCTGCTTTGGATCTGATTTTGAAGTTGTAAAGAAAACGTTTTTTATGTCCACTGGGGCCTTTGATGTGTCCTGATTTCTGTGAAAAGTTCATTTGTAGGAATGAACAGTGGACAAAGCAGCAGAAAGGCCCGTTGAAGCAGAGCGAACATGTGAAAGAGGGCTCCTTTGCCGCCTTTTTCTGAGAAAGGATTCCCTGCCACATTTTCCTGAGGCGGGGAGTAGCCTCCCCCTAAGGCGCTACATGAAAAGGCCTCTCTCCTAGGTCACTAAAATTCACCAGGTTCCTAACTTTAAAGGCATGAATCTGACTTCTTCCCATTAAGCCAGTCTGACTCAAGCTGGGGGAACCATCTTTGCATTCTGAAATGTTTTTCTAATTTTGACACTTAAAGAAATTATCTTCCTATTATGTGGTTCCCTGCACTTTCAAGATGGTTATTACTTGAATCAGATAATGTAGCTGGGATTGGAAATACCTAAAGTACTTCTGGTGTTTTGTGAGACGTTTTCATGGGAGTGGATAAGAAAGGAAATAACCTAATAGCACAGTTTCACAAAATGAACAGAAAAAAAAAAATCCCACTTAATTTACACAATCTTGCTAAAATTGTACGTGAGAGGAAGGGGTAGGAGGAGACTAACACTTATTGCGTGACTTCAGTACACCACATTCTGTTTGTAGTGGGTCTTTGTTTCCTGGCTGCTAAAACAAACACCGTGCAGTGTGTTGGCTTAAACGGTGGGCATTTATTGGCTCAGTTTTGAAGCTAGAAAGTCCAGAATCAAAACATCTGTAAGGCAGTGCTTTCTCTCCAAAGACCAGTGTTCCGGGCTGGCTGCAGGTGATCCTTGGTCCTTGGCCTTTCTGTCGCATGGCAGTGCACGTGGCAGTGTTTCGTCTTCTCCTCCAAGTTCCGTTGACTTTTGGCTCCTTCCTGTGGCTTCCTCTTTGTCTGAATTTCATTCTGTGTATAAAGGACGCCACTAATCCATAGTAAAGCCCAGCCTGGTTCAGTGGGGCCATACCATAACCGAAGGAACATCTTAAAGAGATCTTATTTACGATGAGGCCACACCTACCAGAATGCCAACCAAGACCAAGAACATGTCCAAGCTGGGGCGCACAGTTCAGTCCACCACAGTGTATGTGTCCTTCCTTACTACAGTGTACACGGCAGCACCTGCACCTTCTTTTTTGTCTCTTCCTCCCTCTGATAATCCCTCTGCTCCTTCCACATACCCTGATCCACTCATCATTTTCTGCACAGACTTTCATGGCTCGTGGAGGTAGGAATGGAAAGGATCTCAGGACTGCAGGGTAGAATGCACTGTCAGGTGACTCAGAGTTCCCGGGGCGGGGGTGGGCAGTGCTACCTGGACTTCAGAATGAGGTCATCGGTGACTTTTGCCAAAGCAGTTTTACATAGTGGTTGAAGAATGATTGGGCATGGGTAGGTTGAGAATCGAATTGATGATGAAAAACTAAAACGTGTAGACTATGTTTTTGAGGAGTTTGGCTCTGAGAAGAAGGCAGCAGCTAGAAAGTCGGGGAGTTTCTAAGGTGACTTATTTTCCCAAGGTGCAAGATGGAAACATAGAGGCCAGCGGGGACAGCAAGGTTGAAGGGAAAGGAGAATTTATTTTATGGATTAATGAGGGGGCTGCACTGATTGTTTTAATTTTGGGCAGGGAGAAGAGAGCTACCTTTAAATACCTTTTGTATGCCAAGACATTACCTCTTTTATTTCTTGGGATATCTCTATGAACCAGATAATTATCAGTGCCCCCTTAAATAGATGAAGAAAGCATCTTGTCCAAAGACTTAAGAGTTTCTAAGGGGATGGAACTGGTATTTGACTCCCCTCTGTCAAATACAAAGGTTATTATTGCCTTTTTGTAATATACGGTGGGTACTTCTGGGTAGAAGTATGTTCGCAAAAAAACATTTCAAGAACTCCCAAGAAGTCCAGTGAGGTGTATTGTTCTTGAAGGTGCTCAACCTCCCTCTCACCAGTTTGTTCGGAAGAGTGTCTGTTGACATCACGCCTGGAATCCTGCTGGTTCCCTGGGAAGGCAGGTTCCATGCTACACTCATGATCAGAGCTTACTGAATTGAGCTCTGATATTTTGCAAGGTCCATTAATCCGGTCTCACTCAGGATAGTAAAAATGGTGGTCTACTTTGTTATTTTTTGGGGGGTAACTGAAATACATTAAGATGTCACGTACACAAAAATCATTCAGCTCCCAATTCCAAAATGTTATAGGAGCTTGTTGGATTCGGAGGTATATGCTGTGGCATCGAGAGATGCACTCTTTTTACAGTATTCAACATTGGATGTTTTTTTACAATTTAATTGCTGCCTATTCCAGGCTGAATGGAACTCTGGAAGGCATTTTCTTTTCACAGCCACAAAATACATTTCGATATGCAGCAAATAACATGTAGCTCTGGGGTTTTCTCGGCTAAACACAATGAAAAGAAGCAGTTGGAATTTTACTGTCTGTTGGTAAACACTTTGTGCCTTATTTCAGCCGATACTGATTTGATTTATTTTTAAACTCAGGTTCTATAATTTGTACCAACAGTAAATAAGAAAGTCAGATGATTATTCTAATACAGGAAACATACACACACCAGAACTGCCCCCAACACCTTTCCTTGCCCTGGCTGAGCCATGTTCTCTTGCTGGGGAGATGCAGTACCTTGGAACATAGCCAAGTGCTACCCATGCAAAGAAGAGGCTGTTGCCATGCTGTCTGCGTGGTATAAAATACATTTTTTCTAAATCGAATGTTTAGTTATCAAGTGAGAAAAGCTTTGTTTTTCAGCAGTAAGTCAGGGTAAAAACCAAGCCAGTTATATCCCAGAGACACATCAAGATATGTGAAAGCATGAGAATTCCTGCAGTACACTTACTAGTCTTCCAGAAGTAGGTGCTTTGGCAATCATGCCCATCTCAGTAACTTGGGCTTTTCCCTCCTTCTCAATGGTATTTTGCTCTGAAACATGAAATGTGAGCTCAGTGCTTGCTTCGTTCCTTTTTCCCGCTTCTGGACTGGGGAAAACTTCCTGAGGGCCAGGAACTGTGTCCTCTTCTCTCTGCATTTCCAGCGCCCAGCCTATAATAAATCCTCAGCCAAGAAGCATTTCATTGAACTAAATCCCAGGCATCTTCTGTGTGTTCCTTTGCCCTGCCACGTGATGCCTTTAAATTCTTCAGCCTCTCTATCCAGTAGAGCAGCTCGGTGCCAGAACTCATAAATGTTAATAGTTAATGATGATTTGTTTATTGAAAGGTGAGTTCCCCCGGGGTCTTAAGATCCTTGTTCTTTTTCAATAGAGAAGCACACAGAATGAGCCATGTCTCCAGGGTGGGATGCGCAGAAGGGAAATGCCTAGTGCTGGTGGGAGGCACTGGCCACATGCTTACTTGCTTGGACTTGGGAGTGAAGGGGTAATTTGTTGAACTATTATATTGGATGGTGTTAGATGCTCCAGCTATCCTTTAAAAGGCTCACATCTCAGACAGTGGACCTAGTATTAAATGTCCAAACGTGGAGCCCGCTTGCTCAGGTTAGTTGCAAATAATACGCAGGTATTTGGAAGTCTATCCAGGAGTGTTGTTGGCAAGAGCTCCTCATCTCCATGTCACTGTTGCCATTCGAAATTACTTTTGAAAATAAAATTCTCAGTTCCCAGTCTATTGAAGAGTAGTCCTACTGAAGAAGAATAAATTGTCGTTTGGAGGAAATGGGTCTGTTTCTCGCATTCATGAGAGTCAGCTTCCCTCTCCGTCCTCCCTCTGGAGCACTTCACACTTTCCTAGCGTGGGGAATTGGATTTTACCGTGGGGAATTGGATTTTACCGTCAGTTTTATCTTGTTGATGGTGAGACAATTGAGTGCCATCCTACAAAATGTTCTGTCAGACTTCAGCAATGGACTTCCTTCAGTGCCATTGGTGTGTTTTTCAATGCCTTATTGTTTGAGTATGAATGGATCCGATTGAAGTTCATCACAGTTATTTTTTAACCAACAGGTTCTTAGCATGATAATCAATGCAGCTTACAAACCCGGAAGGGTCTTGAGAGAACTGCAACTGGTGGAAGATTTGCACTGGAATTTCCAGGAGGAGACACTAAAGGCCAAGTAAGTGCTTTCAGTTCGGGGAAAGGAGGGTTGTGACAATTCGTAGCCTGCTGCTCTGAAATTTGTCTTTCCTCATTTTGACTTAGTACAGAGAAATGGAAACAAACTCAAGGGCTGCTGCTCTTTGTTCTGTGTCCAAGATACAGATTTTTTGGCGTTTTCGCTCTACCGAGTTGCCTTAAGCTGTCAGATTCCTCCAGTGAAGTAGAGATGTGCTTAGTGGGTGCTTGGTTATGTTAAATATCAGATTTGCTCGTTCAGAATAAAAACTTACTGTGGTTCAGGGCCAATAGATTATTTGATTAAAAGGGGGAAAAATTATAAAGAAAGGATGTCCCTTGTCATTATTACACTATATTCCTTAACAGCCCTTAACGTAAACTCTGTAAAGAATTTATGTCAAATGCATACATCCTCTACTGTGGGAGTTCACAGTTTTGAAAGATTAAAAAAAAACAGTACATCTAAAATGGCAGGGGACTTTGGGTTGACATGTAGGAATCACCTCCTTTTATTTGGAGATGACTAATTAGAAAGGAGATGCTTTCGCTTTGCTTGAAGTGTCTCATTTTGCAGATGAGACTGTGCACTGGACCGACGTGTTTATACTCAGTTATTTGGGAAGCATGTAGAAAATAATACATTTCTCAAGACAGCTTGGTGTTTAATCATTGTTTTGGTGTTTTGAGAGGCTTTTGATACTTATTTATGCTTTTCAAAAAAAGAGATCTTATTGGTTGACTTCTTTTATAACGATTTCCTAAAATATCAAAATGTAATATTTGGAAACTGATGTTTTTTTAAATAGTGGACCACTTTCCCATGATTAGGGTGTATCTAAGCCCTCCTGTAAGAAGGTATCTTATCTTATTCATATGGAAATTGAGGAATGTTGGCTAATTTGTGTGGCCAATAATATTTTCCTATGTAGTCAGATTATACTGGTACTGAGTAGAGTTTCTGAGACACTGCTCCGTTATTCAACATCCATTGTCCATAATCAACTCAGCTTTCCTGCTGTCTCTTTTGAACGTCTCTATAACTTTAGATCCAATAAAAGTCATTTATGGTCTACCGATACTCTGCCAAATCCCAAAAGTTAAAAGGAAAATATGTAAATAAAGAGAAGGTTTATTTGTATAAAGTGGCGTGTTAATGAAAGGCAGCACTAGAAATACTTAAATAGGCTTTACCGGTAACCCAGAAGAAAGTAAAGCAAGCTCTTTTCATGTCTGATATTCCACATTCCCCCACTTTCTCTTAGGAAGAGATCTTCAGCTAACAAGGAACATTTCTTCTTAAGGTTAACTTACAGTAGTAGTGGTAGAAAACTTGAGCAAGTGTTTATACAAAGAAATCCTTCCTACTTCTTGTTTTAAAACTTTTCTCTAAAATTCAGTATATACAGAAAACACCAAATGGATGTAGAGATAGTAAAAGCACAAAGGATCTTAAATTCCATTAAAATCGTCCCTGCTCCTCAGGTGAGAGCCAGAAACTCACTCTGGAAAATGACAGGGGTAGTTCATTTTGCAGAGGCTGCATTCGTTTCCATGTTACCACATCGTTGGGAGCTTTTATTAAATCCAGCCTGATACAATCAAAACAGACATTGTGAAACCCAGTCCTGCCATGCTGAAAAGGCAATGTATTACCTACTACATTAAATATGACAGTAAGTTCCACAGGAAAATCTTACACAGCAACCTATAATGAGAAAATGTCTGTCTAAGCTGGGTTTCAAGTGTTCTGGATCACAGCAGCCTCTCCAAGCAGCTTCTGGTGATGACAGGTTTTCAGGCAGCAGGAACTTTCCTATTATACCACGCATAGAGTCACCTCATGCCTTCCAATGGAAAACAACTTTTTAGGTCTTAACAACTTTGCTCTTTACTTTGGTACAAGTGGGAGGAGAGGCTGCTTCCCATTTGGCTGAAGGACAGAGTGTTGTTTTGTTGTTTAACTTTTTATTTTGAAATCTTTTTAAACTTACAGGACAGTTAGAAAAAGAATATAAACATCTTACAGAGAAGTCCCATATACCCTTACCCTGCTCAGATACCCAGATCCAGAAATTTTAACATTTTGCCACATTTGCCTTACCATTCCATATAGCCATCTGTCTGTCTACCTATTTATCCATCTTGTATCCAATCTATTCTCTGAACACTTAATTGCAGGTTGTATCCATCATGCTCCTTGAGCACTTGATACTGCCATGTACATTTCTCAAGAACCAGGATATTCACTTATGTAACCATCTGAAGTGTAGTTTTCAAGTTAAAAAGATTTAACATTAAGCCAACAGTCTACATTCCAGTTTTTCATATATCCCACTAATGTTCCTTTAAGCCTTTCTTCTCCTTTGCTGGATCCCATCCAGGATCATTATTGCATTTAATTGTCATTGTCTCTATAGTTGCTCTTTCTTCTTCTTCTTCTTTTTTTTTTTAAATTGTGGGGATATAATATATAACAAACTTTCCCATCTCAGCCACTCCCAAGCATACCATTCAGTGGGATTAATCACATTCCCAATATCGTGTACCCTCGCCACCTTCCATTACTGCAACTTTCCCATCTCCCCAAACAGAACCCTACACCCATTATGTACTAACTCTCCATTCTCCCTGACCCTTGCCCCTGGCAACCTGTACTCTAATTTCTGTCTCTATGAGCTTGCATATTCTCCAATATTGTATTTCTATTTACCATGGGGCTTAAATTTAACACCCTAAATCTATAAAACTCTAGTTTGCTTTGATACCAACTTAACTTCAATGGTATACCTAAACTATGTTCCTGTACACCCCAACTTTATGTAGCTCCTGTCACATGCAAAAATTTATACATTATGAGTCCAAAACCACTGATATACCATTATATTTTATGCATTTGCCTTTTAGACCTTGTAGGAGGTAAAAAGTAGAATTACAGGCCAAAAATAAATTATTATTTTCATTCATATTTTTACCAGGTCATTACTCTCACTGGAGATCTTTATTTCTTCATGCTGCTTCGATATGTTGTATCTTGTCCTTTCCTTTCAACCTGCAGAACTCTCATTAGCATCTCTTCTAGGACTGATATAGTGGTGACGAACTCCCTCAGCTTCTGTTTATTTGGGAATGTCTTAATCTCTCCCTCATTTCTGAAAGGCACAGTTGCCACATATAGAATTTTTGGTTGGCTTTTTTTTTTTTTCGTTTTTGCTCTTAGCACTTTAAATTTGTCATCCCACTTCTTTCCTGCCTCCATGGTTTCTGATGAGAAATCAGCATTTAATCTCGCTTATACATGACTCATTGCTTCTTTCTTACAACCTTCAGAATTTCCGATGTTTGGCACATGGCAGTTTGTTGATAATATGCCACCATGTAGGTCTATTTGGGTGTATCGTGTTTGGAGTTTGTTGAGCATCTTGGATGGGTACGTTTGTGTCTTTCATTGAATTTGGGAAGTTATCAGTCATTATTTGTTTCAACATTCTGCCTGCCCGTTTCTCTCTTTCTTCTCCTTCTGGGACTCCACAATGCCTGTATTGTTATGTTTGATGGTGTCCAACAGGTTTCTCAGGCTCTGTTCACTTAATTCTTTCTTCTTTCAGCTCCTCAGAATGAATGATTTCAATTTTCATATCTGTGGGTTCTCTGATTCTTTCTTCTGCCAGCTTCAATCTGCTGTTGAATTTTTAATTTTTCTTACTGTGATCATCTGCTGTGTTTGGATCCTTTTCATAATTTCCACCTCTACATTGATTTTCTTTGTGTTTATTATTTTCTTGGTTTCCTTTAGCTCTTTGTTCATGTTTTTCTTTAGTTCTTGGAGTATATTTAGGACAATTTTATAAAAGTCTTTGTCTGGTCTATCCCTGGTCTCTTCCTCCTCATTGATGGTTTCTGATACTTTATTCTTCTCTTTTACCTAGACTATAGCTTCCTATTTCTCTGTATGTTTTATGACCTTTTGTTGAAATCTGGTCATTTCGATATTTTAATGTGTTATTGCTGGAATTGAGACTCATAGGCATCTGTTCCTTAAGCTTGTATACAGCTAATGTTATGACAGAGCTTTCAGTGAATGCCAGGAACTAGCAAAAAAAGGGGGGAATAGGAAACACCTTTTCCAGTCTCTTCAGGTGGAATTGTACAAGTGCTGCCCTTCAGAGCTTAGCCATACAATGACTTTGGAGAATAGCTCCAGGCCAGAGTATAGGGGCTTCCCTGGTCCTTTCTGCCTATGACTCTTGTCTTGGACATGTACATATGGCCCTGGGAATACCCCCGTTTCCACTGTTAGAGATGTCCCCTCTTCTCTAGGACAGCGTCCTCACTGCCCTGGGCATCCCTGGTACTGCACCTGACGTCCAGTCCGTTGCCCCAGGCAGCACGGCATTCTGTAGGAGAGCTCTGTGAACTGCCCTCTACAGGCAGGGCAAGTTCTGAGACAGCGAGTCCCTCAGGCCACCACCAGACAGATTGGGCAAGCCTGCATGCCCCCAGGATGTGCACGAGGGTTTCTCTGCTCTCTGGATCCAGGACCCACACTGGGAGTGTGGGCCAGTGCCATGCCCAATGCTGAGCAGGTGAGGGAGTCAGGGAGGAGCCACGAGATCCTGCTGCTTCTAAGTAGCCTTTTTCTTAATTCCGCACTTAACCCTGTTACTGCAGCCCTGTTTTCTAGAGCTTTGAGAGAGATGTTTCTACCGGTTCTTGCAGGCTGTTCAAAACTTCTGTGCCGGGACAGAGCCAGCCCTAAAGCATCTCATTACACTACCCAGTGCCCCAGAAATGTTTTCTGTCAGAATAAATTAATTTAGCAGAGGGGAGACCTTTATTTAAGGCATTTACTTGTCCCGGGTGTGAGTTGCTGAATTATGATCACATGAAGAAAGGATATGAGATCTTCCATAGGACAGCTTTATCACTCTCACTTAGCATCTAGGGTTTCTGGTTATTTATAGTTTCCTTCCATTAAAGAAAGATCTCAGGGGAGTGGATGTGGGTCACGTGGTTGAACGCCTGCTTCCCACATGTGAGGTCCCGGATTTGGTTCCTAGTGCCTCCTAAAAACAAAACAAACAACAAGCAAACCAAAAAACCAACTCAGGGGAGCTGATGTGGCTCAGTGGTTGAGCACCGGCTTCCCACATACGAGGTCCCAGGTTCAATCCCCGGTCCCGGTAACTCAAAAAAAAAAAAAAAATAGAGGCCCATTTCTTTGAGAGGATGGGGATGAATTTGGAGAGATGTTTGACTTGTAAATGTCCTAAAAACCAACATTATCATCACTTCTTGTCCTTCAGTGGTTTTTCTATTTATCCAACAGCTATATTTTTTATATTACTCCTAAAGAAATTATTGTAATGTTTTAAAAATATTCATTTCAACATACATTAAAAGGCAAAAATGTACTAGTTGTAGTGTAGAGGAAAAAATGGATTCTAATATAGTTTAGCTACCATGGTTCTTTTCAGCTCTTCTGGAGGATAAAATTCTTTCTGTCCAATGAATTTAAAGTACGTATACCAAATTGACGTACATTATTTTGAAATTCAGGAGGAGGAATTTAGGCTATACCTTAGGAGAATAAAATAAACTCTTACTCTGTGTATATATAGAGACATTTAAATATGTTTTTCAACATTGTTACACAATCTTCTTGGAGGAAAAAGAAAAGATTATGCTAACTCTTTCTTAAATGGCTTTTGCAATAATCTTTATAAAAGTTAGGTTGAAGGCTTAATAGATTTTCCCAGTTCTTTGTTACAGTTATCCAGAATATTTAAAGAGGAAATATTCTGGAATAATTCTGAGTTCATAAAACTTTATTACCCTTAGGCAGAGGCAAAGAGATAAGGTCAGATCTTCACTTTTAGGTGAGACATGCTCAGCTTTATGGAAATGATATTTTGTCTTCTTGTTTTTTTCATAAGAAATGGCTAATTTTATTTATTTGACTTTTTTTTTCCTGCAGTATAAGATGCAATATTTGGCCCATAAGGTGATTAATGTGAAAAAAGTTTTCTCAGACAGAGGGCTTTTCACAGGAAAAGGTTTTTGTTGGTTCATTTGTTAACTCGCATTTACTTTGATCCGATTAGCACTATTGGCACTCCCAGAAACATAAGCTGTCCTTTACTTGCAGCAAGCAGATGAACCAATCTGGTCTAAGAAGGGTGGATTTCTGTATGTAGCTAAATTCTTCAGATTATGGTGTTCTATTTCTGGTTCACAGACCTGATTTAGGATGCTCTGCCTTGGAATTGGTCTTTCCTAAAACACACACACACATTATTGTACAGAGTTTCCATTCATTGAGACTGGGAAAGTCCCCTGTGCCTTGCATTACTTGAAATGCAAGAAGTGAGGAAGAAGAGAGAAAGTTCGGAGGTGTTAAGTATCATAGCTCCACTAAAACCCTGTGAACCAGTGAGCTCATCTTAGTGTCTGATGATTAGGAAGATGTAGCCAATGAAGTTTTGAGGGAAAACAGGCCCATGCATGTCTTACTATTGCTAGAGGAACGTGATTTTTCTCATGGCATGAGAAGCTTCCTATTTTAGCAGGGTTCTCCGGGTTTACCTTTGGTTACCTTTTTGTTCTTCTCTTCACTCTTCCTTCAATATTCAAGAATGTGAACCGGCTTGAAGAACTGGAACTTTGTCACCCCTCTCAGCCCCTCCTTTGTCTAACATTTCTTAAATTTTCTTAAAAGGTGATGGTGTGCCACCACGAAGATGAACGACATAACCTAAGCCAAATTGACATCATCCCACGTAGAAGATGCCGAGATCTATGAATGTTACGCCGGTGTTGCTTGTTTCGCTGTGTACTTCTTTTTGATTCAAAATCCACTTTGGCTTTTCTCATCTCTGAACTACTGAAAGAGGGGACCATTTTCTCTCCAGGACCTTTGTTTCTCCATCTTCATCTTTTTCCGTCCCTGCCACAGGCACGCACACATGGAATTCAGTCCCTTCTTTAGTTAGGAGGAAGAAACCAGAAGGCCACTCACACCTCCTTTCTGACACTTAGAAAGGGCATCCCTCCCCTTGCCTTCTGTTCTCCTCTGACTTGCTTTTCAAAGGATGGGTCTGAGACTGGCATCTTCCACATCATCTCCTTACATGCTCAGCTTGTATAGACGAGAAAATCAACTTCCTACTTCCAAATTTGTCTGGAACCTCAGTCATCCAAAAGTGTTAAAGAAATAAAAGAAATAGTCTTTAAAAAACAAAAAACAAGGAACCATAGCTCCTCTCTGAGGACTGCCCGAAAAGAAGGGTCTCCTTGCTAGAGAACTTCCTTGCAACTCTGCCCGCCCCACCCCACCTTTTTTGCTATGTTTGCTCTTTATAGCTTCTAACCTAGTGATCATTTATGCTCTTTGTATTTGTTTCTTTTTTCTCCTTCCTTCCTTTCTGAGATGAATTATAATGCTCCAGAGAGTTTGCTATTGTATACTAGCTTGGCTGTCTCTTTAATATTTCCCTCTTACTTTTGCTTCTCAGAATTGGTAATGTGTGCTTTTAAAATGTTACCTTGTTTTTTACGGTAACCTCGTTGGGACATTTGATAAATTATGTGGTTTAGTGGTTTCCTTTTTGTTTGTTTTGGTTTGACTGGTTGTTGTTGTTGTTGTTTTGGAGGTACTGGGACCAGGGATTGAACCCAGGACCTCATATGGGGGAAGCCGGCGCTCAAGCACTGAGCCACATCAGCTCCTGAGTTGGATTTTTTGTTTGTTTGCTTGTTGTTTGTTTTTGTTTTTAGGAGGCTCCGGGAACTGAACCCAGACCTCCCATGTGGGAAGCAGGTGCTCAACCGCTTGAGCCACCTCTGCTCCTGGTTTAGTGTTTTTAAGTGATAGGTATCATTCCATGCTTTTTATTATTCTCCTCACATATCCTGCCTACAAAATTTTCATTGATATACTTTTTTTATAAGCCTTTTATGGCAGCTGAAACTATAAGACAGATTCTTATTTTCTCTTTCAATAAAATAAGGAGCAGAATATGAAGACCAGGATTGTAGCTTTGGATCTTCACCTGCATGTTCCATGATGCAGCTCTGGCATCTGCCCTCCCTGGGCCTCCATATCTGGCAGGTGGAGCTACTCATACCCGTCCACACTGGTTTGGATGGATGTGTAAGGATCAAATGAAGTAGCGGCCTTGAGAAAATAAAACTGCCAGTATTCTATAAATGCAGTCCTACCATTAAATCCCAGCCATCCGGTGAAATCTGAGAGCTACCTTTTGTCTGTGTTTCTTTGTAGGCTGACTTCTTTACATATTTAGTATGTCTTTGAAAAAAGACTTTTTGAACAACGGCCCTAATTTGATGACCCACCTCCAGCAAAGCAAGCCAGTTCATTGGTTCAGGCTGGAGCTGGGTGTTCCAGTTTTCCCTCATCATTGCAGTAACAACTGAAAGTGGGAGCCTACTGTCCTGAACTAATGACACTCAGAAATGCTTATGTGATGGAGAGTATTAAGTCTCATATAGATGTAGTTATTATATGATTACATTTATTTTTATATGGTGGCAAAATGCACAAATAAAATTTTTCACTTTAACCATTGTTAGTTCATGACGTTTGGTACATTCTTGATGTTGTACAGTTATCGCCGCTATCTACTTCCAGAACTCTTTCATCACCCCAAAAGGAAAGCTCATCCCCATGAAGCTCATCACACACTATTTCCCCTTCCTCCAGGCCCTGGAAACCACTCATCTGTTTTCTGTCTCCACGGGTTTGCCTATTCTAGATAGTTCATAGAAATGGAATCATACAATATATGACCATTTGTTTCTGGCTTCTTTCACTTAACATACTTTTAATGTTCATACATGTTGTCACATATGTCAGTGCTTCATTACTTTTATGGATGAATATACATTTATTTTTATCATTTTAAAATGTATGTGAAATAATCTAAAACTTACAGAGAAGTTGCAAATACAGAATAAAGTACACTTCTTTCTCCTTATTGATTTGAGAATAAGCTGTTGACACGACAACCCATCACCCCCATATACTTAACTGTATATTTCCTACAAACAGGGACATTCTCTTCTATAACTATCAAAACCAGAAAATTAATATTGGTACATTACCATCATTTAATCCTCAGGTTCTGCTCAATACCCAATATTGTCCTTTATGGCAAAATCATCCAGGTCAGAATCACACGTTGCATTTGGTTGCCATGCCTCTTTAGTCTCCTTCCTTCTGGAACACCTTGGACTTTCCCTTGACTTTCATAACCTTGATGCTTTTGAAGATCACGAGCCACTTCTTTAGCAGAATGCCATTTTACTGTGGTTTGTTTAACATTCCCTCCTGTTTGGATTCAAGTTTTTTGCACCTTTAGCAGGAATATCATGGATGAAATGATACATTTTTCTCATTGCAACCTATCAGGTGCCACACGATTTAATTTTATTACTGGTGATGCCAACATGGATCACTTAGTTAAAGTGATGTCTGCCAAGCTTCTGTGTTGAGAAGGTAGTTTTGGGTGATACTTTGATACTATGTAAAATATTTTTATTCTACATTTTACCAAATTTTAGAGGTAGTGTACTGGGTTTTTCAGAGTTGTGCTGTTTTTACTAAGAAACACAATGAAAGTGGTAAGAACCACCCAAAAATGATTCAGAGACCCTCCTCTGGGGAAAAGAAGGTGAAGTTTCTGAATCTCAAGTCAATGGAGGTCCTAGAAAAAATCAATAGTTGTACAAGGCTGTAGAATTTAAACCATGATCTTATCTACAAAGGATTACCTTTTACTTCTAACAAACACAAAAATTCAAGCTGGGCACATCAGAGAAATTGAAGAAACAAGAGTACAGAGGGACTGGAATCTAAGAAACCAGTGAGTCAACATACAGTACCATTTTTTTCAAGTTAGAATTTTCAATTTTTTGCCATGAGACTTTAAAAAATGATTTATTAGGGGGATAAAGAGGTTTTTCCAGTCTCCAGAAAGACATTAACAACAAAAAGTTGAAATAAACTCGGCAGTAGTTTATCATATTTATATGGCACTGCATTATTCTCAGTGAACCAGATCAAGGCTTAGAATTTAATGTTCATTTGCAAATGATAAAAATGGCCATCTCCTTAGTTTATACTCATATATCCATAAAATGCTTGGTGTCGCTGTTGTATTTTTAGCAGACTGCTGGAGAACTGAATACAAGTGCATGAAAGAACAGGTTTGGCAAAGATTTCATGTCATTATCTCAACAAGTTGGCAACATCACCTTACCTTAATAGTTCAGTCTTCTTGATTTTAATGGGATTTCCAGAAACTAAGACTAGGCTTATCTGCCAAAGCTATCACCACATGCTATTTTCTTGGAAAATACATTTGTTGTTCAAGATTTCAACTTGTTAATTAGGCCACACATCAAGGGCAGAGCTTTAACAGGCACAGCTATTTTGATGCCATCTAATTTTCAGTAGATTCTGAATTCAGTGAGAAGTGAATTAAATAAAGACCTATAATCTGTTGCCAACTAAAAAGTTTCTAATTATTTTGTACAGATGGTAGCTTAGAAATGTCTTGAAAGGTGATTTGAACTCTTTCCACGTGCTCATTTTTTCATCCAGGCATTATTTACCTCACATTGCCCTAAATATTTGGATGAGGGCTTAAATACCTATTTTTTTTAAAAAAAAGCCCATCCGATCCACTTTCCAGAAGGTCTGGTTTCTTGTTTTATGTTGGTATCTTTATTGCATGTGTTTTTTCCTTGGGTAGAAGTAAGTTTTTTGGTCAAAAGTGATGAGTGAAAAATGACAATATCTGGATTCCAGAAGCATTCTCACTCCAAATTCTTTATCTTGTTTTTTTGTGGGTGGGATGGAGGTGGTTATAGGATTTTCTTATTTCGCCAAATAGTTTAGCTTTATTCAAAGAAGCAAGACAGTATTGGACTTTCCTCTCTCTTTCCAGAAAAATACATGCGATTTAATTAATATTGAAATACCATAGCAGTAAAGTAAACATCCCTGTAAGCTACATTAGTTGGTTTTCTGGCTTCCCCATACCGTAAAACCAGTTCATTATAAGTAAATATGAGAGGCGTTCAGATTTTCAGATCCTGTTTTGTAGTCCATTGGAAAAGTTTTGAGGAAAACTTCAATGCCTTTCATCTAGACCTGTCTCCCCACAAAAAAAGAAAATCCCTGAGGATGGTCTCAGAGAAGTGGTACAGACCAGACCAAGAAAGGGGCATTTTTAGCTATGGTTTAAGTGGAGGTGTTGCTATTGAGATGACAAACTATCTGGGGTCCCCCCTCCTTCTCCCTTCATCCCCTTTGAGGTATAAGAGTGCAGGTTCGGTGGGAGGTCCCTCAGGCGGATTGCTTTGGAGAGAGGAGCCCCGACCTGTGGCAGATGAGCACTGGGGGGGCAGATGACTTCTCTGGAAGCGATTTCCACTTTCCCCACCTGGACACTGAGGCGCCGTGGTTCCCTAATGGGCAAGATGGGTTTGAGGGCTTTATCGTTTCCTGTTGCCCCTTTGTACTTAACAAACACAGAATTCTTTTTCCTTAACCTTTGATAACTCACCTGAGGTCCGTTATGGTCCTGTGAGGACAAAACTCAAGGCACTTGCTGCTGAGGCCTCGGAAATAGTGTGTTATTGCTGATTCTGCTGGTTTCTCACTCAGAGGGCTGCCAGGCATTTTACAGTGTGTTTGCTTGCTTTTTCTTTTAAAATCCATTGTGTGACCTTGCTTACCAGCTGGCTATTTCTATCACTTTTCTGCCCAGATGCCATTTATGAATAATGGAAATGGCCCCCATTTCGACAATACCGTATATAGTCTCGATGGCGGTATTATTTCAGTATTCTGAATTTGCATGGTTCTCAGAGCAGAAGCATGATATCTTATGCACCCATTTTTCAAAAAATATTTCAGCAGCAGGAAAATTTATATTCTCTTTCATTATCTTTCATGCCCATGAGGCATGCACCCTATACCACTAATATTTGGTATTCAGTTATACACAGTGCAATGGGAATGTGCTAAATGGAAGTCTTTATCAACAGCTTCTCTTTTGGCTCAGGTATCACATACCTTGTGCACAATGCCAAGCATCCCTTTAGGATAACTTTTTGAGATCATTAGGAACTATAAAAGCAATTATTGTGAAAATTACTCACGGTACATTTTGTTGTTAGAAAATAACATGGCTCTTCTTGGAATATACTGTGCAAAATACTCACTTCTGCTGAACAATCACTTGGTCTCACCATTGCTTTCCCTTCCTTATTTTCTAGGTATCGTGGCAAAACATACAGGGCCGTGGTCAAAATTGTACGAACATCTGACCAAGTAGCGGACTTCTGCAGGAGAGTTTGTTCCAAGTTAGAATGCTGTCCAAATTTGTTTAGCCCTGTGCTGGTTTCTGAGAACTGCCCGGAGAACTGTTCCATTCACACCAAAACTAAATACAGTAAGTACAAGCAATGAGGAAAAAAAAACACACTAAGATCGTTTATTTGGTCTCTTCTCTTTTGAACCTTTTAGGTAGTTTTTTTCATAGGAATTGCTGAGTTTTGCTGTGGCAGGTAATTATGTGTTTAAACCCCAGTATAAGTAAGGAAGGAATGTTTAAAAACAGAACGAATTATCATTGGAATGCCTTGGAAGAAGAACACTAGAAATGGATAGATTGTTATAATTTCAGTGGAATGACTAATTTTGAAAACTGTACGGCTAAAAGAAGAGCACGATAAAATTGATCCCTAGCCATGGTGGGGAACCAGAATTCCTTTCTTGGTCCTTAAACTGAGAAACTGTAAAGTTTCTTTCATCCCACCCTTATCCCGGGGAAACATGTACCATCATCTGCATCTCCCTTGCTCATACCACGTTCCTCGACAGTTTCTAAGGGAGGAATTAGAGCATCCAGCAGAGGCACGCCTGGTTGGCTCCCGACTGCCTGTGCTTCACTATCATGGAGAATTGAAAGTTGTTACCTCGTGCCCAGACCACCCTGGCTCCATCCTCTTTGTATCAGGACTTTGCCCACCTTGAGCACTTGCCTTTCCCATCTCCCACCATCATGCTTGGGACCGCTGCTTTCTGTAGATGGCCTCTCCAAAGCCCTGCCCTTCCTCCCTCCACTGACTTTGTCTATCCACATTAGCCACTCCCAGATGCCTCCTTCTTGGCTTTCCCTAGCTCTGCAACCTTTCCTTCTGGTCCTCACATTCTGATCTTTCCACGTCTCCCCTCAGTTGTCTCGAACTCAAGGAGCAGACTGCATTCCCGTCACGGTGACCTGGGAGTTTGCTCTGCCAGCCAATGTGCAAAGCTGACATCTAGGACATTACAGGGGCCCACGGAATCTGAACATTCTTGAAATACTATACAGAATGTGAATTTCCTTCTTTACAATATAGTTAAAAGTCTGTTTTCTATTCCCGTCCCTGCTAAAGGTCAGCCACCTTCTCTGTCACGTTGCACCCCATTTCAGCCCGCACACGCTTACTCATTCAGGGGCCTCAGGAGGGTGGAAGAGTACCTGCCAATGCTCTTGAGGAACTTGGTTTCTACATCCCATTACGTTGGGCTGCAGGAGTGATTGAGTGAAGCAGGCAGCTTAGCAGCATGTGTCCCTGAATAAAAGAGGAGTTAACCAAGGGTTCAACTTGGCTTTGAACCTTTACGTTTAAACTGGCTTCTCCTGATTCCAGAATTTGGGAATGGGGGAGAAGAAGCAGGTTATTACAACTCAAACCAAACACAACTGAAATCCATCCAAAGGTTTTTCTGGATCTGGTATTGGAAAACTTCAAAACCCTAGCATCCCTTGAGTCACCTTGCAATGAATATTGCTTAACAGTTGAACTAAAGCATCAAGGAAAGGATGATAAAACAATATTTGGATGGATTTGAGAGCTGTAAGGGGCAGTGATCACCCAGTCTTAATTCTAAGGCTCTAAAAATGTACTACATGTCCAGGTGCATTCATTAAATTTAGTTCTGGTTTCCAGGGTCCTGCTTACAAAACAGACTTGGTACACCCACTTGGGATTTAGGGGTGTGAACAAATGTACCCAGTACCTAGAGAGAAGCGGGAAGCAGCATTCATTCCACAGTAGTTTGCACATGCTCTTCCAGGAACATGGTCCCAGTAGAACTGGAGGCGGCAAGTGAGAGGTTTAGAAAATAGAGGATTTTAGTCCCTATGGTCTCATTTTACATGTAAGGAAATTGAGGTCCAGAAAGATCAGGTAACTTACCTGTGTAATGCAGGTAGTGGTACAGCAGTGTGGGGATACACTGAAACCACACTCCACTGCAAGGTGCCAGACACCGTGAAAGCTTGGAGCTCCTCATTTTGGTTTTTCCTTTTGGCTCACTCCATCCCATAGACAAAGCTTCCTTTGCTATATTTTGTTCTTGTATGGAGTTAAGGGATTACGGAGTGGGATAGTTGAGCTTTTGGTTAATGAGAAAGCTGCCTTGATCAGGATGATAGTTGAATACTGGAATCTTAGTAGTGGTTTACGTTAGTTGATTATGCATTTGATTTTAAAATACATTGATAAATCATTTTGTAGGTAGTGCCCTAAGCATTGACATATTAACTATTCCTGCTGTAGGATTCAGAACTAGTGAACATTGATAATAAAATATGTAACAGATAAGGAGCATTCTTGGAGAGAGAATGAGGAGCTTTAGTAATTTGTCTGTTTAAGTCCCTAGTTTGGTTAGGTGGGATCAAGAAGGAGGCGAATCAGTCTTGACAAGTGAGAAGGACACTCACCGGGATGGTTGTTCTTCAAGATTCAGTCAGGGGCAGCATTTAGAGCACTCCTGTGGAAAGTAATAGCCACCACTGTAGGCGGTGTGTGAGGCAGCGATGGAGCAGAGAATAAACTCTGTAAGCGCCCTGGACACATTGGACAATGTGTCCAAACCTAAGGGCACTGGAGAAATATTCCATCTCTGTGAATCTGTTTCCTTCTAATTAATTCCTGAGGCGTAAATGAGATGTGAAATTTTAACAAATTAAAGAATGGTCTTTCTGTCCCCTTTCATTTTTCCCTCTCTCCTCTCTTCTATCCTCACTTCTCTCCCTCTCTAGCTTCCATTTCTGTCTTTCTGTCTCTCTGTCTCTGCCTCTCTCTCTCTCCGTGTACGTACTTGTCTGTGTAGCCTTTAAAAACGTTTTTAATTCTCTTTTTCCTGTAGCCTATTATTATGGAAAGAGAAAGAAGATTATCAAGCCTCCCATTGGGGAAAACAACATGGAAAGTGGACATCCCAAACCAGCCAGACGTAGGAAAAGACGGAAATCCATTTTTGTGCAGAAGAAACGGCGATCTTCCACAGTGGACTTCACCACAGGTTCCGGGGAGGTATGTCCCCCTCAAGAACCGCCTTGTGCATTCAGCAATGCCTTATGGCGGGCTGGCAAATGAGACCACCTGGTGGGGAGGGCTGCCACTGACGTTTGAGGCTGAATGGTTAGAAACGCTAAGAAGACGGATTTAGCATTTTCAGCCACCCTGGCTAGGAAGGAAGGTGCTACATTGAGGTAACTGAGTCAGTCCTGAAAGGCCCCCTGGGAAGGGCAGTGCGAAGTGATATGCTCAGGGAAAAGGAAAGGAAAACTGGAATGAGGATGGAAGCCCAGCTCTGTGGCAAGGGGTTTAGTCCTCCCTCTCTGGTGTCCAAGGGTCCCTTGTGGCCTCACCCCCTTCAAGTGTATCTCTCTTTTCACTAGGAAAGTGAAGAGGAGGACCTAGATGCCGTGGAAGATGACACGGCGAGTGAGGAGACTGGCTCCGAGCTCCGGGATGACCAGACGGACACCTCCTCGGCTGAGGTCCCGTCCACCCGGCCCAGGAGGGCCGCCACCCTGCGGGGTGGCACCGAGCCAGAGCGGCGCCCCCCAGTGGAGAGAGCGCGCAGGGGCCGGAAAGCACCTCCGCCCTGCTACGCAGAGGGTGAAGAGAAGAGCACACAAGCCAGGCCCGAGGGAGCAGAGGTACAGTTCACAGGGACCCTGACCTGACCTGATTCAGGGAGGGGAGCGCTTGCCTCTCGTTTTAGGAGGAAAATCCATTAGCATTCAGATCCTTGATTTGAGGGAACCTGTTTAAAAATACCCAAAAGGCTAGCAGCTGCTCTGAGTTCCTAAATTCAGGGACAAAAGGCTTGGTGATTTCACATCTTGACAGAGCAGGTCATTAAGCTCAGAGTGGCGTTCCTAGGGAAATAATAGCATCTCTTTTTCTGGAGGGCTTTAAAACTGCAAGAGATTCTTAAGTTTGGGTGAGTTAGGGGCCAGGAGAATGACAGGTTGAAGTGATCAAAGGTTCTTTTGAACACCGGGTCTCCAAAATTCCATCTAAGCATCCCCTTTTGCTGCCCTTGTATTTTGCTTCCCCTTTTATAGGGTACCTTTGTGATGCTTTAAAATATTAGTCATCCAAAAAAAAAATAAAATAAAAAAAATAAAATATTAGTCAGTCTATCAGGTTTCCCCTAAACCCTTAGATGGGTATTATTAGCCAAAATGATAATGACCCCATCCTCACAAAAAAAAGGGGGAGAAGGAACTGACTCTCTTGTCTACATCTGGAAAAGCCCCTTATCATCTCTCCTCTTTTAATCAGAGATGCGTCATTAGCAAGCCCAAGATTTCCTGAAATTAGGATTCAAGAACCTAGCACTGTGCCTTTTTTCTGACTCTAAAGGCACACGAGCCCAGACAACTTATCCACAAGTTCCCTAAAGATGGAAAAGTTTCTGCAGCTGGTTCAGCTGCCCAGTGAGAGATCCAAGGGAGGAGGTAGCTCATGGTCTAGCAAAGTCTGGCTCAGGCCCAGAAGGCTTTAGGAAGGGTGGAGCAGACCATGGAGTGGTGAAGCTCCTGCTTCTTTTCCCTCTTTAGGAAATGAAACCTGAAGAGGAGGAAAGACTCGTTCTAGAGAGCAACCCACTGGAGTGGACGGTGACCGACGTGGTGAGGTTCATTAAACTGACAGACTGCGCCCCCTTGGCCAAAATATTTCAGGAACAGGTATAGTAGTTTTGTGATAGATTCTTCATTCCTCTTCTTCACACCTTCGCATCAGGGTTTGGTGCTACTGTATCTCTCTGACTTATTGTTTCATTTCAGGAGAGAAGACATGAGGAAAATTATGTAGAAAGTTTTCCTTAATATCTTCATACCAGCAAAAGCGTCAGAACATGCTTTCTTATTAGTAATAGAATCACAGCATTTTTGAGCTGGAAAGGATGTTCATATTCACCTGCCACCTCTGGTTGTTTAGTTCAAAATGCTACCACGTTTTTCTCACTTCTGCAGCTTTCCCATTCTTCCATCATTGAACCCATCCCTCTCCTTCCTTCCCCCATTTTTTGGCTTTCCTTCCTCTCACCTTTCTTTCATTGCTCCCCCATCTATTCCTACCAGGCAGGGAAAACTTTTTTTTTAGGAACCGGATTGGGGATTGAATCCGGGACCTCATATATGGGAGGCTGGCGCTCAACCACTGAGCCACATTGGCTTCCCTGACTTGGTTCTTTCATTTGTTTTGCTCGTTGTTTGTTTTTGGATTTTTTTCAGGAGGCACCGGGAACTTAATCCGGGACCTCCCATGTGGGAAGCAGGCACTCAGCCACCTGAGCCACATCCACTCCCAGAAATAACATTTATTGAGTCATGCCTAGAAGAATTTACTCATCTGGAGGACTGGTTGATAAACTTACCAGTGTCAATAATACTACCATACATTTGAAACACATTTTTAGAAATATTTTAATGTACATGCAGTAGACGTCATCCTTCATGACATTCAGCTCTATAGGTTTTCAGGCATACATAGAAATATATCTACACCAGGCATGATGCAGAGCAGTTCCATCACCCCAAAATGGCCTTTTGTAGTCAACCCTTCCTATCACCCCCAACCCCTGACATCCACTCATTTGTTTCCCATCCCTATAGTTGTGTCTTTTCCAGAATGCCATGTAAGTGGAGTCACACCATACATCCAGTGCTTTTCTTTTTTTAATGAAGCCTTTTATTTTGAGGTCCTTGTAGACACACACACATTTGTAAGAAGTTATATAGAGATGTACTCTTACGTCTAGTGGTAAATTCTTGCAAAACTGTAGTAACAGTTCACAACCAGGATATTGACATGGATACAGTCAGGGCACAGCCCATTTTCATCAGCACAAGAATCCCTCATGTTGCCCTTTCATAGCCAAATCTCTCCCCTCCCATGTCCACCCTCTCTTAACTGCTGACAGCCACCACCCTGTTCTCCACTTCTTTAATTTTGTCATTTCAAGAATGTTATATAAATTGAATCATGTATTGAAACCTTTTGGGATTGCATTTTTCACTCAGCATAATTCCCCTGAGATCCATCCAGGTAGTTGCACTGATAGCATCTTCCTTTTTATTGCTGAAGATTGTTCTATGGTATACCTGTATCACAGTTTGTTTAACCATTCACCAGTTGGACATCTGGGTTTTTACCAGTTTTTGGCTACAGGCATACCTCGTTTTATTGCACCACACGGCTATTGTGTTGTTTACAAATTGAAAGTTTGTGGCAACCCTACATCAAGCAACTCTGTGGTTCCAGTTTCCCCGCAGTGTGTGCTCACTTTGTGTCTCTGTGTCACATTTCAGTAATTTTCCATTTTTATTCTATCTGTTATGGTGATCTGTGATCACAGATCTTTGATGTTGCTATTGTAATTGTTCTGGGGCTCCGTGAACCATGCCCTTGTAAGATGGTGAGCTTAGTCCATAAATGCTGTGTGTTCTGAGTGTTCCACTGACCAGCCATTCCCCATCTCTCACCCTCTCTTTGGCCACCCCCCCGTTCCCTGAGAAGCAGAGAAATTTGAAATCTGAAATTTGGCCAATTAAACTTTTTTTTTTTTTTCTTATTTAACCTGTTAATATGGTGAATCACACTGACTGATTTTCTAGCATTGAACCAGCCTTGCATCCTTGAAATAAACCCCACGTTATCATGACCTAGAATTATTTTTATATGTTGCTGGATTCTGTTTGTTAATATTTTCTTAATGATCTTTGCATCTCTATTCATGAGAAATATTGGTCTGTAGTTTTCTTTTTTTTTTTTTTTTTGGTGTTATATTTGTCTGGTTTTGTTATCAAGGTAATACTAGCTACAGTTAATGACTTGAGAAGTTTTCCCACCCCTTCTGTCTTCTGAAAGAGATTGTCTAGAATTGTTGTTAATTCTTAAGTGTTGAGTAGAATTCTCCAGTGAAACCATCTGGGCCTGTAGATTTATTTTGGGAAAGTTTTCATTTTGTTAATTCAGTTTGCTTATTACCTATAGAGCTATTTTAACTATCTATTTTATGTTGGATGAGTTGTGGTAGTTTATGTTTTTTGAAAAATTAGTCGATTTCATCTGAGTCACCAAATTTATGTGTGTAGTGTTGTTTATAATAATTCCTTATCCTTTTGATGTCTGCAGGGTCTTTTGTGATACCCCTCTTTTATTCCTGATATTGGTAATTTGTGTCTTTTCTCTTTCTTTCTTTGTCAGTCTTGTAAAGGTTTCTCAGTTTTATTGATCTTTTTGAAGAATCAACTCTTTGTTTTATTGATTGTCACTGTTAATTTTCTGCTTTCAATTTCTTTGATTTCCCCTGTTATCTTTATTTCCTTCCTTCTGCTTGTTTCTTTTTCTGTGTTCTTGAGGTGGAAGCTTAGATTGTTGATTTGAGACTTTTCCTTTTTCCCAATGTATGCTCTTAGTGTTATTAATTTCCCTCTCCCAGCACTGCTTTAGCTGTGTTGTACAAATTTTGATCTGTAGTATTTTCATTTCATTCAGTTCAGTGTTTTTTTTTTTTTCCCTCTTGAGATTTCCTCTTTGACCCATGCGTTATTTTGAAGTGTGTGGTTTAGTTTCCAAGTGTTTGGAGATTTTTCATTATCTTTCTGTTTTGATTTCTAATTTGATTCTGTTGTGGTCAAAGAACACACTCTGTACGATTTCAGTTATTTTAAATTTGTTGAGGTTTGTTTTATCACCCAAGATTTGGGTGTTGAGCTTGTCCCTTAACTTAAAATACGCAAAGAGAAAAGAAAATTGTAAGAAATGAGAGAGCTTATATGATTTGGGGATTGTTGATATACTACATCGCCTCCTTGAAAACAAATACAAAGCAATAGATTGAAATCCTGGCTGAAAGATTGCCAATTACAGCATTTCCTAGTCAGGCATTTATTTTACTGGCACGGCAAAAACAAAACAACAACAACAAAAAACCACTGTCCAAACACCTGGCAAATGCTGGTTAAACAGATTTTAATGTTAATGTATATCTCCTCATTCAAATGTCCATTCTGCATATACTGATTGAGCTCTTGCTATGTGCTTTAGCGAAAAGGCAGATGTGGAACACAGCCTTCTATACTAGTCTAAAATTTTGTTTTTATACTTAAAGGTCCAATTTTAACTGTAAAAACATTTATCAGTTGGGCCTATCATAGAAAAAAAGGACAGAGCTTCTACCTCCTGGGTTATGAGTCCGGTACAGGAGTTCAAGACCATTTCCTCCGTGAGAGCTTAACAAGCTCATTTTTTAATACCTTGAACAGAATAAGCAAGAAAGTAAAAACAAAGCCGATTTTGGAAAAAAGCTGAACTACATATACCGAGTCTTCCTTGATTGTACTTCTACCCCTAGCTGATAACAATATCTCAGAAAGTTTTATGCCTTCCGATGTTACGACTTCTAAGTGATGAAACACACCGAGCACATTATCATTTTTAGGCTAGTGGGCAGGCCCTCCGCCCAATTTACTCTTCTGGCATCACTTAAAAACTGGGAGCTGCGTTCTCATTTCTCTTAAAAGGGAGGAAAAATTAGGTGGGCTTTAATTGACAATGGCCTTGTTCATATTGAATTTTAAATTTCACATTAGGCTGTTCTGTCGGTCACAATAAAAGGCTGTTTCCCGTTGGGTTGTCTGAAGTAAGTGGGCATTTGAATCCATTTCTGTTCAATCAGACCTTCGGTTGCTACTTTCTATTAATTGGGTCTGCCACCTTGTCTTTTAGCCCAAATGCTGAGGCTCTGATTGGCATGAGGCTTCCAGTGGGTCCCTCCAGGCATAATATGATTTTTCAGATGAACTAGAAGGAACTCAGGGTGGTGGAGAAATCACAGTTCATGGAATGATAATAGCTGTGTGCATTCACTCCCTTGGATGTTATAAATTCAAAGACTTATCATAAGCTCCAGGAGCCTTTGTAAAAATTATAAAACTTTCCATTAGCAGCATATATATACTTTTTAATTCTGACGGGTTATGGCAACTGTTTAAAAAATCTATATAATTTCACATTGCAAACATATATATTATGCACTAAATGCCACACAATCTGTCACTAGAAAAGCACAAAATTTTAAATACATGTTGCCTATTCGTTCACCATTTATGAATCAGAGATATAAAGTAAGCAAACCACCCAAATTAATGATTTCTTTTAATAAGAAACTTCAGGATAGTTCAGATTTAGATTCATGCCTCCTTCTTCTACATCTGCAGACTGAATACCTCTGTTAAGGAACTGCCAAATCTTCATCTGAACCCTAAGTCAAAATAAATTTAATTTTACTCTGTACAAAGTATAACTTTAATGTTGTATATTTTTATCATGTTTCATTGCTTTAAAATGAGTAATCCATTTTTGAGTAGTCCAAGAATGAGGAATTCTTGTTTTAATATAAGGGATTTGCAAGTAATGCTTAATTATATAGGAGCATGTTTATAAAATGTAAAGCAACTTTAAGGTATGGCGTGATGTCTCCATAATCCATGAAAAAAAAAATTCCTTGTTTCAAACCAAAACAGAGACTGTAAGATAGAATTTCTCCCTCATTCCTGGACTTCCTGCATTATCTGTCTGCCCATGTTTCTTCCATTCTCCCATCTCTCCCTGCCCTGTTATGAGAGCGTGGAATGGATGTTGATTACATACTGTCTGCAGCCAGAGGAATCATGGCTTAGGCCCCTGGGCCCGCCACTGTTTTGGTCTCTGAATCACACCAGCTTTTCCTCTCATGACAATCCAGTAGTCACGGTGGTAAATTGAGTGCCTTTCAAGAGGCTACAGGCAACGTTGGTGCCTGAACATCAAGGCATAAGCTGAGAACCTGGAGAGGGCAGCCCTTTACCCTGAATTGGCTCAAATACTGACAAACCGCGTTTCCACCCCTTCCCCACCTTAACGACCAGGTCTCAGGGTTGGGTAATTCTTGCCAGATAAAAAGCAGGATGAAAGGTCTTTCTAACTAATCACTGAGTTTAGCCTTAGTTCCCACCCACCCCTGTCCCTAAGCTATATCTTCCTGCAAATAGGAGTTTCTTTGCAGACAAATTTCAGTTCTTGTTTTTTCTCAGTTCTGTTAGTCCCAGGTGTAAAGGGCTGCCATGAGGGGTAGGGTGAGGCCCTCAGGAGACACACAGACCAGCTCATAGAAGAAGTTCAAGGCTGAGGACCACACTCCTACCCATTCCATGCTGCCAACACTGGAAATTTCCTCTGTGTCCCCGGCACCACCTGGCACGTGGGCCCTTCCCCACTTCCCACATGCTGCCCCAAAACATCTTAAAATTTTGAGTTTTCACCTCAGCTGCTGGTGGAACTGAAAGGAGGAGGGCCTGGCAAGCACTCTCCCATTTACTTTCCTCTTTAGGAAGCTTGATGAGAGGATGGGTGAATATGCCTCAGGGCACCCTCACTGATCTGATAAAGGTCAGAGAATGCCCTGAGAGGCCCCTGGTCATCATTCCAATTACTTTTCCTTCAAGCCTGACTAGCTCTTTCTGTCAGTGTACATCCTTCCCCACTACAACTGGCTCCAGAGGCCCACCCACCTCTTGTGGAATTTCTACCAGGCAGGATGTCCAAGAAGTAAATGGAACACCTTTATCCTTTGTGCTGAGCCTTCTTCTGAATTCAGTGAGCATGTAGGGGACAGAATGATGTTGAACTTAGACTTGCCTTCCCCCTCCCCACCTGTCCTTCCCAAATCTAGTTGTAATTCAAAATAATTCTCTTTCTAACCCTGAACAAGGAATGTAATGGCATGTCTATGGTTGATTTAGTCCACGGCTGGTTTGTAGGTAAACAAAAATATGAATATGTATCCTATACTCAAAAACCTTTGTGGTTTATATAAACAGGTATATACCCTCTCTCTTCTGGGGAAAAATATGCCTCCATTGCTGAGAAGGTAGTTTTGTATTTAAAAAATGGATGAAAGTGGTTATTTGGAACATTCTATGTTGAAACTCCCAAATACCTTATATGAAAGCTTATTGTAGAACCATTCTATGTTTTGTTTTGTTTTTTCTGATCTCAAGGTTTTTTTTCTTTGGAAGCAACCAAAACCAAAAGCTGGGATGAGTTTGACTGGCATAATTTAAGGAATGCACGCCCCAGTTGCTAGTGTTTTGCTCATAATACCTCACAATTTATTTGCTAAGATAGTTCCGTATAACTCAAACTAAAATTCGATAGTCCTTCTATCACCGGCACACCTTTAGAAATTAAAAAATAAAAGCAAAAACTAATGGAGTTTTATCAAGCATTTGGAATTTGCTCATTAGGTTTCTTGGGGCTCCCTTTAAATAACACCATCCTAAATTCTCTAGTTAAAGCCTATTCATAAATTGCCAACCTGCCTTTGAAGGAACTATCTCTTATAAACATCTTGATGCCCCTGAGCCTAACCCTTTTTAGAATTCTCATCTAGTCTTCAAAACAGAAGTTTCAATTATATACATTGTAGTAGAGTAGAGGAAAGTTCTCCAAGCTGGAAACCCCAGTCCTAGGAAATAAGAGGAAACTCACTGATGCCCCAACGTGTTACTCCTTCCCTTAAACGCTGCCTCCAAATCTCCCATCCACTCCTTATTCTTGCTCTTCAGTATATCAAACATTATTGGAGCATTCGCTTATGTGCTTGCAATGAGCCAGGTGCTATGAGAGAGTGACAGGAGGACAAGACCTTCTCATGATTCCTTTTCTCCAGGTCTAGTGAGGATTGGTAATTGAGAAAGCCCTCCTTTTCCCTGCTATTGTGTGTAAGACCTCTCTTCTTTTCACTGAGAATTTACAGATGCCTTTGTGTGCAGGGCACTTGGCTAAAGCTGCCTGAACACAAAGGTAAATGAAGTGGCCCAGGGTTGTTGAATGCATCAAATGGAGTGAAAGACATGGACAATTGGCCGCAGCACATAAGAGAATACAATGGTGGCATAATCAGTGAAGGGGAGGGTGGAGTTTTAAGCAGAGAAGTCAGGGAAGAGAGATTGTTGAAACAGGCCTTGGAGGATGATGCCATTTGTCTGGGAGGCCGTCTTCGCCTAAGTGAAAGCAGAAGTGAGGGGGATTCTTACAAAGTGGTGAACGTGGTGGGGTTAGAGCTGTGGTCTCTGGAGCTGGCAGTGGGCTGGGAGGATAGAAGGGTGAGCATGGCCGCAGGGGTATGGGACCCACGGCTGGCCGTAAATCATGATGCAGATCAAAACACTGGATCTTTCCAGTAGATAGCCTGCCCCGGGAAAGAGACTGGCAGTTTGAGATAATTTTTGTGAATCCCAAAAAAAGAGAAAGATGATGTTTGTAAACTGGCCTGTTCCTCTGGGTGTGATACCCTTTGATTGTACTATATTCAAAGGTTTTAAGTTTACTTAATAAAATAAATTTAGGGCCTTTGATTTGACCACGTCAGTAGGTCAGTGGGGTTGAATCCCTGCCCCCTTGGTGGGCTGATATAAATGAACACTCACTCAAGAAGACACACGAGAGAGAGAGCTTCATAGACCTGGAAGAGGAGAGAGCTTGGTCATTTCAGTCCTGCCATGTGACAGAAAGGAGAAGGCTCAAACAGCTAAAGCCCCAGGAAGAGAGATGAGCCATTTGCCTGATAGTTTGCAGCCTAAGAGAAAAGAGCAACTGAGCAGCTGAGAAGGCCCAGAAAGAAACGAGCCCTTGCCAGAGACTGATATAGGAAGCCCTGAGAGACCAAAGCAGAGACTGCCCGCCATCTTGCTTCAACACATGGCAGCCTACTTTGGTGTGAGAAAGCCTTGAGTTGGACTCTTTAGGGCCTTGTAACTGTAAGCTTTTACCCCAAATAAATACCCTTTATAAAAGCCAACAAATTTCTGTCACTTTGTATCACCAACCATTCTGCTGACTAAAACAGAGACCAAATTCTCCAAGTCCTCTGTCCTGTGAAATAATCAGGCAGTTTTAACACTTAGTCTGGAGACTTAACTGTAGTCCATGCATATTTGATGATATCTATTCACTCACGGAATATTTGAGCATCTATTGTGTGCTAAACATCGCCAGGCACTAGCAAACCCCATAGGCTTCCTTCACCCTCTAAATGAACCCCGAATTGACAGCAGCAGCCCCTATAGTAATGACTGCACCGTTCATTCTGGGATCCCAGGACTGAGTGCATTGACTTGACAGCTTTGTTGTTGGGGTTGGAGGAATCGTTTATTGAAGTGAGTCAAACTCTCCCTGTGTGGAAACCCGAGGGTCTTCATAGTTGACTTAAAGTACCGGAGCATTCACCCAGGAGAAACACTTGGGCTGCAAAGGAGTCGGTGACCTTTAAAACTCTGTAAACACTGCATTTACCTTCAGCGTCTGTGCCACAAAGTCTGCCCTGCAGGGGGCAAGAGCCCTGGTAGGGTTTAGAAAAGACTGAAAGCGGGGTGGCCTTTTGGGGGAAGCTTCGATTTGGAGATTTGGAGACCTTCCATTAACCCTCACCACTGGCTGTGAGTTTTTATTTTGAGTGCATTAACTGCTTAATACAGTTAACATCGTCTTCTTTATTTCTTCCACTGTGAAAGTTCCATCAAGCAGGAGGATTCTCTGGGAGCTGAGGACTTGCTCTAAAGCCGCTGCTCCTTGGCCCTGTTTCAGCTTGATTGGGGCATCTTGCAGGAGGCAATGGGGAAGCCCACCCTGCCCTACCCGACTGGCAGCAAATTCCCCACCGGAGCCAGACACCACCATGCCTAGCCTCGGACGATAGCCTCAGAACAGAGTGCCCCTGTTTTTTCTCTTCCACAGCCACCCACATTTTCTCTACTCTTACCCATCTGTTAACTTCCCTTAAGTTTTCCTGAATCAATTCTATGCATTCATTCAACAGATGTTTCATGAGCCCCTACTATATGCCAAGCAGGCAATTTTCTAGAAACTAAGGACATAGCAGTGGGGAACCCAACCAAAGAAACAACCAGACAAAAACCCTTGTCCTCACAGACGTGCCTCCTTTAGAGCCAGTTACAATGCAAGTCCTTTGGGAAGCCTCCCCCAGGAGTATATACATAAAATATTTTACAGTGCTCGGGATTTCTCCAGCTCTTTCTACCTCTGCTACATTTCAGCAGCTGCCCGTATCCATGTTTCTTCTCCTTAGCTGGAGAAGGTCCCCTGACCTGCATCTTAGACTCTTTTGTCTCTCTAGTGTCTCCACCAGTATTTGACATACAGGTAATTTCAAAAATATTTTGCAAATAAATGAAAACTGCTTCCAGAGGCCAGACACCTTATGAGAAGCTAAGGTTTTATTTCAAAAAGAATCCCTTCTCCTTTTACCTCCTTGCTGTCAGAAAATATTAGATACCTAGAAACATTTAAGGAGGAAAGCCAGTGAGAAATACGGTTGTATGTGCAAGATATAAATGCATTAAAATGTTTTTTTTTTGTGGGGGTGGGGGTGGGGGAGCAGGTGTGGCTCAAGCAGTTGAACACCCTACCTACCACATGGGAGGTACTGGGTTCAGTTCCCGGTGCCTCCTGAAAAAACAAAAAAAAACAAAACAAAAAAAACAACTTTGGAGCTGATGTGGCTCAGTGGTTGAGCGGCAGCTTCCCACATACAAGGTCCCAGGTTCAATCCCCAGCCCCCAGTACCTGAAAAAAAGTTGTGTTTTGTTTTGTTTTGTTTTGTTTTGAGAAATAAGTCACACATGCCAAAAAGTAAAGGTAACGTGTACTTATGCAGCATACTAATAAAATGAATACCTGTGAAAACCACCTTGGAATACTGTGATATCACTGTTTCCATCCAAGGGCTTCTCCTGTAATGTATCTGTCAGAGGTTAAACGCTATTCTGAATTTCATGTTGATTATACTCTCCTTTGGTTTTCTCTTATATACCGGTGATGCCAAAATGTTTTCCAAAGTAGTGTTCCAATTGACATTTTTACCAGTAGTGTAGGAGACATTACACTTGGTATTGTCAGACTTCTTAATTTTTGTGGGTATAAAATTGTATTTTATTGGGGGCTTAATTTGCATTCCCCTAAGTCCTTAGGAGGTTGGGCATCTTTTCCTAAAATTTTCACAAAGTTTCCTTTGTGAAATACTGCTTACGCCTTTTGCCTATTTTTCTTAGTTTGTCTTTTTGTGATTGATTTGTGGTTCTATACATATTCTATATACTCCTGCAATCCTTTGTCAGTTATATATGTTGCAAATTTTTTTCTCCGTTTGTAGTTGCTGTTCCAACTACATCCATTTTATGATGCCTTTTAGTAATCCAGTTCTGTCTCAGTGTTATTACCTCCTCATAAATCTTGCCTTTAGTCTCTCATACCTTCCCCATCCTGCCTCCCAGTTCATTCTCATACATTGTGACCAGGGCTGGCTTTCAGCAGTACAAACTGATGTCACCCTATCTGCATAAAGTCCCATACTTCTTACATACTTTGGAATAAGTGTCCAGTTCCTGAACCTGGATGTCAAAGACCATGAAGATCTTTCCTTTAACATCTTTCCACTTTCCTTGAACTCCATGCTCCATGAACTACTTATTTTCCCTAAATCCATCCTCACTTCAATAATTCCCACCGTCCCTTCGGTCTCATTTTAGACATCATCTAATGTCTGAAGCCTTTCTTGACTCTGATGGCTTGGTCTTTCTTCTTCAATCTCATAGCTCCATGGTCTTTCTTCTTCAATCTCATAGCTCCATGACCATGCTCTTGTGTCACATCATCTCCCTATGTCATAGTAGTCTGTTTACTCATCTGTGATGCTGAGAGTCACTTGGGAGAGAATCTTTATTTTGTTCAATGTGATATCCACAGAAACTATCAGCATGCCTGGCACTCATTAGATGCTCAATAAATGCTTCTGGAGAGAACGAGTGGCTCCTGCCCTGGAAGGTGGTACATGCGTGTCAGCCACCTTCACTGAAATTGTGTGTAGAGAAAGGCTTCTGGAAACACTTTAGAGATGATTTTTAGTTGTAACTGAAAGTGTATGTCTAGGGATGGCCATCGTAACTGAGGGTAGATGTTAAGAGTTGAGCTACAGGTTTGATGTCAGAAAACCACAATTCTGGGTTCATTGCTGTCTCTAACTAGCTCTGTGATCTTAGTTAGATCAGCTAGCTTTTCTGGGCATTAATTTCCATCTCCCAGAATAAGTTTCTGTGCTCTTCTATCTCATTCTGTTGTTTGTTGTTTTTTTTTTTACTGAACAGAATGGCCAAGCCACCTGCGCCTAGTTTTATGACAGAAGCTCACTTCCTCTTTTCAATCTATATTTTTGAGGTCCATGATGCTTAGAAGACTTTGTGTCACGAGGTCCATCCTCTGTCAGTCCACGTTTGCTGTAATAAATAAGGATTAGGCTCTGAAAGGAGTCTGCTAACAGGGTTCCCGGGTGGTATCATTGTTTGCTCCCCAGCCTTGAGTAAAACACCTCATATTTGAGTACCTCCAATTCCCCCTTAAGAGAATCAGTCTTACTGATCCTATCTGAAGAGAATGTAAAATAACATGTAAAAGCACTATAGAAAAAAATATATATATATGACATGAAACTTTCATCGGCATTTTATCAGTTTATTCCCTTCTTTCAGTACATACACAAGACTGATCTGTTTATTTTGAGGTCTGAGATGGTCAAATTTGAGTCTTGGTTGAGACATGACGTACAGTTGCATACATTATCATACTGTGCCTCTGTAACTTAAAAGATAATAAATTGCACTTGTATTGAAACTCCTTAAGTTAATGCTTAATTTTTATTCCTCCTGTACTTATTAGAGAATGTTAATTAGCGCATCAAGGTGGCTTTTGAAACTGATCATATGCTTCCTGTTAACACTCATCTACCCAGGTCTAACAGTTAGGCACATTTTGTGGGGTTTTCTTTGTTTTGTTTTTTTTGTTTCGTATTTTGCTTTAGATATTTTCCATGCAGTTAAAGAAACCATTCATTAGTTTAAGACAATTTTCTACCCATATAAAATCATTGCTAGGTGATGTCTGGGGTACATCCCAGTAGGCAGCTACATGCCTCTTGAGCTTTCATGGCTTTGCCAGCCCTTGGCCTAATATTTCTCCCAGTGGCAGGCTTTCTGATATGCTGAGTTTAATTTCTACTCCAGCTCTACCACAGATCTTTTACTACCTTGGTCCTATAATCTCTTTGAGACTCAGTAATTTCCTCTGGAAGACAAAAGGCTGTCTTGGTAAATAGAAAGAAGGGTTACACTTAAAGTCAGTAATCCAACCAAACTACATTTTGGCATCTGCACGAATAAACCAGATTATTATGGGAAGCAAGCTGGTGAAGAGGCAGAGATGTCCAATGGAATGGTCTTAAACTTTTCTCCTTGCAACAAATTCAGTTTAACAATGATTTCGTGAATGTCTTCTTTGTGTGGGACACTATGCAGATATGGAGGGACTAAATACAAACAGGAGAAGCAGGCCTGTATGCAAATAGCACCTTATTCTGGGTGAGGCGTGTATTTGTATGTAGATGTGTGTGTATGTGTTTGCAGGTGTGTGTGTGTCCAAATGTAAATGTTTTCCTTTATGGAAAACTAGGCTGGGTAGATGACTCCAGCATCATCTCACCTATCCTGATGGTGAAATGTCAGGCTTTGGCAGGGAGCTAAGAAAGCTTCTCTTTCTCTCTCTTTCTCTCTCTCTCTCTCTCTCTCTTTAATATAGAGCCCTTTTCTAGTGCTTGAATTAAATCCCAGCACTCACCAAAGCATAGGCAGGGCTGGGCCTGGGGACACGAGTCCCAGTAAGTCCAGCCTTGGCACATGGGTGATGAGCTGGAGAAAGAATTTCTGTGGCTGCTGCCTGTTCCAGGGCTCCGTACCCACTGGGTAGGCATGTGAATTTCAGAGCAGCCAGAATCGTATTAGCAAAAAAGAGGTTCTTAACAGAAAGAAGAGACAGCCGTCCAGGCGCATTGTTTAGCTCACAACACTCTGCAGAATGGGGTGGAGCAGCATCCAGCCCGTGGGACACAGGCAGCTTCCCTTGGTGCGCCCTGCCTCTTCTCTAACCTGGTTTTATTTTCCACAGGACATTGACGGGCAGGCGCTGCTGCTGCTGACTCTCCCCACGGTGCAGGAGTGCATGGAGCTGAAGCTGGGGCCCGCCATCAAGTTGTGCCATCAGATCGAGAGAGTTAAGGTGGCTTTCTACGCCCAGTACGCCAACTGACTCTCTCTCTCAGAAGCTGGCCCTTGGAGTGACACAGTGTTCTGTGAAGGTTTCCGGCACCGTGACTTTTATTTTTTCCGGGATATGTGAAATGGTACACTAGCACCGAAAAGCAGGAAGTCCAAGTCCTCCTCTCCACCAGCCTGCTTGCTCTTTTCCCTTCTTTCTCGAGCATACCGAAGTACCACAACAGAGCCTTTTGGAGAGATCAGAGTTCTCTGTCGGACCCTGCTGCAATATGGAAGAGCTTCTTTTTTTTATCCACGTCTCGCCTTGCCATCACCCCACACCAGGCAGCTTCCTTTGAACAAGGTTTCCTAAACCAAGGCCCACGTTCCTTCAACCACCTTTGCAAATGGGACTGAGGAGGATACCTTGCTGTTAGTTTTTGCTGTAACCATTCTCAGGCACATCTCCAGATGCTTCTTTCATATTGAGACTCACATGTGCGGTCACTGCAGTTTGGTGTTGATGATGGAAACCCATTTCCAGATGTTGTTACGAAAGGATGAGCTAACCCTGCATCCTCTGTCAATGGTGCCTTTTAGGAGGTAGCAGGAGGGAAGGAAGGCCAGCGACTCATTGCAGTGAGACGGTTTTACTTAAGTCACTGAAGTGTTAGAAAGTCTGTAGAGACAAGTTCCATCTGCAGTCTTTTATAGAACCTCTGATATTGCTCACGTTTTCATTTAATTGCTACCAGGTCATAGAGTGACTCTCAGTTTCCTGAGGAATGCTGAATTATATATTGAAGGTAAAGCTTAGTTTCAGAGAACAAGAAAATGAAGAGATTGGGAAAAAGCTTTTCATAAATGAGCTTCACCCCATTAGAAGGATGGCAGCACAGGGGAGCCCCCATGGCCCCACGTTTGTCCATTTCAGCTTTGCAGGCCACGTAGACCTTGGGATGAAGACGCAGCCTTCTGAGCAGGATGCAGCAGAACCAGCCCTGGGCTCAGTGAGTGAGCCCCGGTCCTTACCCTGGCTTTGCTAATGACTATCTCCTTGACCTTGATTAGTTCTCAATCTTCTTGGGGACTCCGTTCTTGTAAAACGACAGGTTTGAACACTTGACAAACATGGCAGTGAGCACATGCCTCCTCCACCTTGCCTCCATCCTACACATCGAGGAGAGAAGAGTCCAGATTGGCCAAACTGAGAAAAAGAAAGGAAATAGGTGCATGCTGCCACAGTTTTCACCCTGTAATTCCTGACGCTCATTCTGGCTTTGAGGTTGGCTCATGAGATTTCTTGGGTATTGTTCCTTTCATGGGTTAAACCATTTGCAGCCAGCTCCATGGCAGTGTACCAAGCACTGCATCTGGGTATTCACATCAATGATTCAGGCAGACCTAGATGCTTCCGCATGGACTACTGCATTCTATTTATGGCGGTGCTATTATCTGTCAAACTCTGAAAACTTGGATCACTAATGCTAACCTTTCTTAAAATTCTGTAGCCGTTGCAGATGAAAATGGAAAGCAAATATTTTGCAGTTGAGGCTTTTTAGTCTCCCCCTGTAGCTAATTTCTTCAGCCAAGTTTTAAACCTTTGGCATATGGGGCTGCCTGGGGAGCTCTGAGGCAAAGAGCGGTCTCCAAAACAGTGTTAGCAGGCCCTCTTCTGAGAAAGGCAGCAGTCACGGTGATTCAGGGTTCGTTTGCCATCGGATTTCTCTCCTCTGAGCCAAAGTCTTGACCTGCCTTCTCAGCCACATGCTTTTGGCCTTAAATGCTCAGTCTTGTGGAGTTAAACTATGTCAAACAATTGGAAAAAAGCATCCCGTTCAAGATCTTTGGCATTTTCCATGCGCTCGCTCCTTGATGATCCTTCACTGTGACCTTTTCAAGCTGAGCTATTTCTGTTGCATTTAAAACAGGGATGACGGAAGGCACTGGCTACCACACAGCCTTGCACCTTCAGAGCGAATGTCACCTTCTCATGCCCTTTCAAGGAAGGCATGGATGGAGAGAGGCGTCATTGGAGAAGATAGACTGACCAAGACTGTGAATCCCACCACAAGGGCCAAGAGCTCCCACTGGAATCCTTGGGTGGAACACTGGGTGGGGCCAATGCCCATCACTCCCCTAATCCTCCAGCCCTAAAGAGTTTTCCTTCTCTCCATGTGATACCAGTCGCTTCAGTGTGCCTGGTGAGGCGGAGAAGGCAGCCTGCCCGGCTCTGGGGTGTCACGACGGAGATCACCTCTGTGCCCTCCCCAGCCCATCCGGAGAGCCAAGAAATATTTTAGGACCAAGGAAGTGCTTGTCTGCTGAGTGTCGCCAGTGTCCTGCTGAACTTGGAGTCTGCGTGGTTCCAAGATGGCGGGTGTACTTTTTCACATCAGCAGCCATTCTGTTACAGCAGAATCCTAAGTTTGGGTTCATTTCTGAAGGATTCACCTCTCACTACCTTCTGTTTTAGAGACCAGCCTGGCCGATCTCCCAGGAGCATTTTGCTGGGTTGTGACTTTGTCTCTTAGGACAGAAAAATTAATTTTATATGTATATCCCAATATCACCACAGCCCTTAGACCAGCAATTTCTTGGTCTAAACACCCCAACAAGCGATACCCCCGTGACATCCTGGACGCTACCGTTTTTCTCTGTCTCTCTTTAATTTAGGACCAAACTCCTCTAGGCTCCTGGGTCCTGTGTATATCAGACACTCATTACCTCCCAGAACTGGCCAAGAAGTGCGCTTTTCCTCGTCCCGGCTGAGTAGACACTTTGTAGCCTGTACAATGTCTGTAAACTTGGGAAATGAAAATGCCACCTTCCCTTTCACCATTATCTCTCAGTCCGTCCCCAAACCTAAAGGGGCTCCTTTCAGCCCTTTGACTTCTCGACTACAATTGTGCTGTGTTGTAAAAATATTCTATACGCAGAAAATATAAACAGAAAAGCCTAAAAGAGCAGGGTACTACTGGCATTACAGAAGAAATTCTTTGCTTTCCAAAAAAAAAAAGTTTCCTTCACCGTGGAGTTCTATAGCATGGAGAACTCATCTGTCACTTTTTAAATAAGATTCATTTGATCAGAGTTTGAGTCACCCAGTTTTGGGGCTATTAGGTTGCTTGATTATTTTCTGTGTCCAACTTTGATTTTTTCCTCAGTAAATTAAAACAATTCTGACCTAACACTCACCTCTGACCCTTAACGACAATCTCTGGAAGTTTGATTTTGATCAGCCTTTTGAAGACTGGTCTCACTTTCCTGATTTCTTTCATAGAATTTTTGTTGTATTAAGTAAGTTCTGGGATTTACCTTTTATCTTCTACCAAATACCCCTTTCTGAGACCTATTGTTCCCTTAGTTTTGGAAGTTCTAGGAGTTTTCATACTTATTTTGTAGAATACCCATTTATATTTATTTCTGTGTATAGAATGGAAATAAAACAAAACAAATAGTGTTAAAAATTGTTGTGGTTTGAGCATCAGAGATGCTTGTGGCAAAGACACTGAGCCCACTCTGTTCTGTCTTTAGAAAGCTGTGATCTAGTGTGCAATTATTTGACGGGTAAAACAGTAAATTATGATTATCTGTAGGCTTTAAAGAAGAAATCACTGGGGAGATTTACATACTCCCTGTGTCTATTTGGTGCAGTAGTTAAATAGCAAGGGAAAGTTGTGTTGGCACCCATGACAATTTAATGATTCTTTTTCATTCACTGTTAAATGAAAAAGACACTGTTCAAAGTTTTCTGAAAATTACTTTCCTTCCTTTTACTTGGCTGAATTTTTAAGATGATTAATTCTCATAGCTTTTATCACTAGAGTTGGTTAACAACAGATTTCTGAAAAATGACATGATAAAATCATATTGTGCTATTTTTACCCACTTCATTTCCCTAAATATTTTAAATGCTGCCTGAGGCTGCCTTGGGGTTTGGATTAAATTTTTCTCTTGTTTAAATGATAAATGCTAACGTCAACAATTTCCTGAGCTATATAGTCTTTTTGTCTTAATTGATTTTGTTTCAAAACGGCTACAGTTGGGCACCAGTGAGTGACTCATTTCTTGTAACCAAGGCAGAACAGTGTTTCATGTGGGTGGAAGAGATGCATTGGAGAAGGAGTGTGTTCTAGGACAATCGTGTGCTAAAAATCATCTAACCATGGGAAAGTTGAGACAAATTTTTTAAATAGCAGAAAAGATAATAAGCTCATTCCTTGTTCAAAATGGGCCCTAGCATGATATCTAGAAGCATAAACTGTCCCTAGTTGTGAATGTGGAAAGCCCTTTTTGCATTCCAGTTTGAGTAGTTTGTATTGTAATTTTGACTCATAACCTTGTGTACGTTTTGGTGCGTAAAAGGGAAAATTTGGTGTTTTTACTTTTGAAATTTGCAGGATGAAGGGCATGTTATTAGTTTGCTGTAAGATTGTATTCTGTATATATGTTTTCATGTAAATAAATGAAAATCTATATCAGAGTTATATTTTAATTTTTATTCTATGAAAAGAAGACCCTTTTTACTTGAAAGAAATTGTAAGCCACATTGTTAATAAAGTAAAAATAAATTCTATGGAAGTGTTTGTGTCTTTATGTTGAAGGTTATTAAATATTAGTTAAAAACATAAGGTTATTTTGTTCTGTTTTGTGTTTTTTGTTTTCTTGTTTTGTTTTTGCGATGCACTAAAAGCATATGTTTATGGGTTTTTAATAATCATCCTTGTCAAAGTTCTATGGGACCTCACACGGCAAGCTACAAGCTCTGGAACTTTCTGCTCAAGGATTTCTTCTTTTTTATAGTTAAAATATTACAGTATATCCTCAAATGGTCACATCTAGCCTATCCATTGTCAGTCATTTTAGTTAATCTGTGACCTGGTACATTAGCAGAGAGACTGTATCCATGAGAATGATGATTAAATACATTTACATTGATTGTTTCCTTTTAAGTACCACAAATAGGTATTAGACAACCATGTGGGAAGAGGAAGAGCTAACTTCTGACTCCCACTTCTTCACATGGGCAGAAATGCACCTTTCCCTCTCCCACCAAGGCCTTGCATAGGGAGGGATAGAGACAATGAAAGGGGGATAAAAGGTATTGAGATAGAGAGGAGGGGCAGAAATGCTGGATAATTTCTCCTGACTTCAATGCAGGTAGTTCAAGTATGTGACTTTACCTTAAACACATTCTTTTGCCCTGCTGGCAATCAAGTTCTGCAGATAGGAGTTTTTGCTTTTTTAAATTACGGAAGCTTTTTCTAATAGAAGAGCTTTAATAAAAACAACAAAGCCTAAGAGGACGGACTTAAGGTAGGACAGGTTTTGTTCTGCATCTCCTCCCCCACCCCCCAATCTTCTCAAAATGTATCAGAAGCAGATACATAAAGGTTTATATGGGTGGGTAAATACAGTCATTGTATTTATATTTGCACTCGAAGATCCTTGAGAATAAACATGTAAAGACTAAATATATAACCAAATAAAGTGAAAGCTGAAGCCTTTTCCCGGAGACCTGTAAATTGAATCAGTCAAAAAAAAAAAATCAATAAATTTATCTCTGTGTTGCCAGCAACATGTACTTTTTTTTTTTTTTCCCTCTCCCCCCTACCCTGCTGTTTGCTGTCTGTGTCCATTTTCTGTGTGATCTTCTGTGTCTGTTTTCTTCTCTTTTTTTGTCTTTTCTTCTCATTTTTCTCCTCTAGGCTTCACCAGGATTCTATCCTGGGGACCTCTGATGTGGGAGAGAGGTACCTTGTCACTTGCACCACCTCAGTTCCTGGTTTCTGTCGGGTCTCACCTTGACCCTCCCCTGTGTCTCTCTTTTTTGTTGCATCATCATCTTGCCGCATCACTCGCCATGTGACGGGCCTGGCACTGTGCGGGGCACACCTTTTACCAGGAGGCCCCGGGGATCAAACCCAGGTCCTCCCATATGGTAGATGGAAGCCCAATTGCTTGAGCCACATCTGCTTCCCGAGCACATAGTTTTAGTTCTACTATCTGTGGAGGCTGTTTACAACTTTCAGTTTTCTAGAATCCAGTTCTCCTTTGCAGTGGGGGCTGATGCTGATGCTATTATAAGTCTATGAGAGCATAATGCTTACTGGAGGTTCAGAGATGACAATAAAACATACTGTTTACCTGGGCACAAGCTTGGGTGATTCCTAGATGATCACCATACATTTTATTGATGAGGTAAAAGTACCACAGCAAAATAATAGATACAGAGATTTACAACAGAATAATTTCATCAAGAGGTCTTTATGATGTTGGCCCAAACCTTCACAGCAACGCATCCCATTTAACATAGTTCATTTGTTGTGTCAAACTATAATGTTTGGCATATTCATCTAATTGATGTGGATGTCTAAATGGTGTTTCATAGTCATAAATCAAAAGAAAACTCTTTTGTTCTGAAGTCAAATCAATGCATGATTACCTCTTCAAGCCCCAAGTTTTGATGTGGGATAGTTATTGCCATCTCTTGGTTGAAATTTTTGGAATGGTGGATATGCTACAGCTAGATGTATATAGCTTTATTAGTCACCCAAAGAGGTGCTGACGCAAAGTACCAGAAATCTGTTGGTGTGTATAAAAGGCATTTATTTGTGTTAAAAGCTTACAGTCCCAAGGCCCTAAGGAGTCCAATTCAAGGTTGCTTTCTCACCAAACTCAGTTGCCACGTGTTGAAGCAAGAGGGCGAGCTATCTCTGCCTGGTCTCTCCTTCCTTCTTCCTCTTAAGGCTCCATGGGCCCAGCTTCTGATCTCAGCTGTAGGCTGGCATAGGGCTCATCTCTCAGGGCTTCCTGTATCAGTCTGGCAGAGGGCTCATTTCTTTCTAGGCCTTATCACCTGCTCAGCTGCTCTATTCTCTTCATCTGCAGAATATCAGGCAAATGGTTGGTCTCCCCATGGCCCCAGGATCAAACATGATAGAGCTATCTCTTCTGTGTGTCTTCTTGAGTAAGTGCCCATTTATATCAGCCCACCAAAGGGGCAGGGACTCAACCAGAGTCATGCCCTACTGACATGGTCGAATCACACATCTTAACACATTTGAGTCAAAGACATCTCAGCTGAATCTAATACAATCAAAGGGTATCACACCCAGAGGAATAGATTAGTTTACAAACATAACCTCTCTTTTGGGGATTCATAAGTAATCTCAAACTGCCACGATAGTGTAGGGAGAGAGAGCCTAAGATGGAGACAGACAGCATTGACTAGGAGAAAAAGCAGAAATACTGCAATTTTTAGGCAATCTTGGGTACAAATTCTTGTTCTACCACTTGCCAGGTATGTAACCCAAAATCTCACTTCTCTTTTCTGTAAAATGGTGATAGTAATATGTCCATACAGGGTTGACAAGAGGATTAGGAATATTGTATAATTCTAGACAGAGTGTCTAGCAGATAAATTATACCCCCAATTCACTCAGCACCACCAACTCCTGGGCTCTGGACACTTGTTTATTGGAAAGTCTACCACCATTACCACTGCCCTGATGGCAGCCACTTCAACAGGAACCCAAGTGACTCTCCCACCCAGACCTGACCCCTCAAACTCTTGAAAGCTTGGGCACCTCCTGCTATTTCTGAACTCAAAGGAATTACCACACCATGGGACACAGGACCTGGCTTCCCCAGCAGCTGACTTCGTGGGCTGGTTGACACAACCCACAGAGCAGGGAGAGTTGATGTTCTCAAGAGCTAGTTGGATCAATAAGGAGCTGGGAGGGAAGAGCAAAAATGCTCTCCTTTTCCCTCTGTGAACTGTTCTGAGAAATGTAGCTCTTCTGAAGGATTTGTCCAGAGATGTCCCACTTGATAGAGAAACCACCAGTGCTTTCTTCAGCTGTGGTCAACTTGTATTTGTTTTTTCTCTTTTCCTCTCTCATTTTCCATTTTCCCTCACTCTTGCTGTTCGGGTATTTTATTCCCATGATAAAATTGTATAATCTTTGTCTCAGAATTACTATCTTTGGAACCCTAGATGAGACAACGGAGGCCAGAAATTTTCTGGAAAGCGAACCCTCAGAATGGGATTTTGAAGTTCGATGGTTACCTGTCTTAAAGCAATAGGGACCCTCCCACCTTTATTGAATGGGGTAACAAATCCTGACATTCAATGGCATCAGAATCACCAAAGCTTTTGCATCTGGTTAACTTGGACGAACAGCAGGTGGAAAGGCTGTAGAAGATGATGTGGCTGCTGCTTAAGGTGTGAGTCATATTACAAAGGATGGTGCATGGAGTGGTTGCTTTAGATGGTGCTGGGCTTGATAAAAGAACATGGTAGGCTTAGGGAAGCCATTTACCAGTCTGTCGACCTCTAAGCTGGCTTTAAAAGATACTCTAATCTTCTGCCACCACAGGGAAGACCTAGCTGGAAATCAGACAGGATGTTCTTATGAGGATGGTAGAGCTGAAAGATACTTAATGTGCAACTTTGACAGGTTTCCTTCATCAAATCAGGGTCTTGATTGGGAAACAGTAAAGATGTGAAATCTGGAATAGGGATATTTTGTAAATAAACCAAGGATCTTGAACCCTTAAATTCCCCTGAACCCTCCTATTTGGTAGAAGCAGCCCCTTCCCACAATAGAATGTCTTGGCTAATGCAAGTGCTTTGCAAGTTGACATTACTCTCAAGGTGTACCCCACCACCACCCATCATGCCTCCAAGACAATAACCAGACTTGGCCTCAGCACAGCTTGAGCATGGAATTACAAGTCCTGAACTAGGAATAATAGTCCATGTGTCAAAGGAAGTACAAGATGTGACTAATTTGTGCTGGCAGAAACTGGGGGAACGTATATAAGAGTAGACATCAAGGGTGTTTAACCAAGTTGGACAAAATAAAAGTCTGGATGTGGGGGAATTCATGACATTGGGGCACTTATCTATGACTTGGAATTCCATATTTTAGTAAGGATAACTTGGAGCCAGTCTATTGATGATCTGGGATCTCACCCAGATGGTGGCATACAGTAAACAAGATGGAAATGCCAGGGCAGCCTTGTCATAATGTTGAAGAAGTTGGAAGGTGGGGAAATAAAATGGGTACACTATGTAAATCAGGGCTACACTAACACTCCTACTCCTTTTCATAATATAGTTTACAGGGACGTTGATCATCTGATTGTTTTTTCGGTCCTCAATATTGATGGCTTCATGCCAGTGGGACTTAATGAGCAGGAGTCTTACCTAGATGCCAGGATAAAGCACACACATGCCAGAGGGTAGAAAATAAAGCCTCTAAATATTAAGGGGACTGCCCTATTGGCAAAATTTTGGGTGGTGCCATGGCCCTGGACACCCCAGGACATCCCCTCTAACGTTAAGAGCAAGTTGTATGGGAAGCGGCTGTGGCTCAATCAGTAGGGCTCCCGTTTACCATATGGGAGGCCCCAGGTTCGATTCCCGGGGCCTCCTGGTGAAGGCAAGCCCGCCCGCACGGCGTGGTTAGCTGACCCAGTGAGCACAAGCAGCAAGGGGGGGATAAATGAATAAATAAATAAAATCTTTAAAAAAAAAAAAAAAAAAAGAGCAAGTTGTACTTTGTACTAAATGCTTCTGAGAAAGAGGCATAATGATCAGGGGGCCACTTTGGGTTTGGAGGTGGCATACACTGTACTTGGGATAATGTTTTAATTCATTTATTGGGTGATTTACAGCTTCTTGTCAAGTGGGGCCTGAAGCAAAAGAGGGCTCTGCAGCAAATTTAGGCTGCACTGCCAAGCTGCACTCTTAAGTTGGCCATGCTGATCTAGAAGGAGCTGGAGGTGTCCAGTGTGGAGACAGATATATATGGTATCTCTGGTAGCCTTAGTAAGAGAGTCAGAATGCAGTCTTCTCAGGTTCTAGAATAAGGCCAGGCCTGCCACAGCAGAAAACCTTTCCATTTGAAAACAGCTTCCAGCATTCTGTGGAGCCCTAGGAAATACATTGGGTATGTCCGTGGGACATGAGGTCATTTCTTGACTTGCAATGTTCATCATGAACTATGTGCTATAGGATCTACCAAGTCAAGAGCATGAGCAGATGTCTTAGTTTGCTAAAGGTTGCCAAGGCAATATACCAGAAATTGGTTGGCTTTTACAATGGGGGCGGTTATTATCTTATAAGCTGGCAGTTCCAAGGCTGAGAAAAACGTCCAAATCAAGGCATCAGGTGAAGCTCTCTCCCCGAAGGTTGGTTGTGGGATCCTGGACTCCTGCCATGTGACAGGGCACAATGGCGGTGTCTACTAGTCCCTGCCTTCTCCTCCAGGCCTCGCTGCTTTCAGCTTCTGGCTTCTGGGACTTTCTCAACTTCTGTGGGTTCCTCTCTCTTGGCCTCTATGCTCTGCCGATCCCAGCCTCCGTGGTCTTCAGGACACTCTCCCTCAGTCTCTGGGGGTTTCTCTCTGCTGTGCAGCTATTTTTCTCTGTATATTCATCCCATTCATAAAGGACTCCAGAAAGAGGATTAAGACCCACTCTAAGCTACACCTTACTGAAATAATCTAATCAACTGATCCTATCTATAATAGGTTCAAACCCACAGGAGTAGATTAGCTCTGAGGACATGATCTTTTCTGGGGTACATATAGTCTGAAACCATCATTTCAGAAATTAAAGCAAACCATTCTGTGATGAAAATTGTTCATTAGGCACCAGGCTAGACCAAATCCATAAGGTGGAAGTTAACGCTATGAACCCATGCCACCTGTTTCCAAAACACCAAATACCTGTCCCTATATGTGTGTCTATGGCTTTGTGAGGGATTCTCTTCAACCCAGCTGATGGAGGAAGAAGGGGCTCAGAGAGGTTCACAGATAGGTTGATATGAGATATTGGTTGTAGCCAGAAATGGGTTAATATTGCATCACAGTCCTCTTCAAGAATGACTCTGAGGGATAATGGTAGGCAGAGCTTTAGACAAGACCCTTAGTCATTCACTTCATATGAAAGGAGAGGTGGTCTGAGGTATAGAAAAACACTGACTTCTGGGCCATGGCATATGACTTGGATGTTTGATCAGGGGTATAGAAGATAGAAAATTGGGGACAAGAAAGTTTGGGGAACAGGTACATGAGTGTATCTGTGAGAGTTGGAAAAATCTTTGTGATGTTGCTGTGCAATAAAGAGAATACTGCAGAAGGGGTTCTAGACAACCTGGTCAATATGACTGGTTCTGTGGTCAACCAGTGTCTCTCCTGGACCACCAATGCTTGTGCATTTGCCCTTGAAGAGTATGCCCACAGTGGCAGGAGTAGAGACTCTACATGGGTCCAACAACATCACCTCCTTCTTAACAAGGCTGATTTAGCCACTGCCACAACAGAATGTCCAATCTCCCAACAGCTAAGACCCTATTATGGTATCATTCTTTGGGGAAATCAGCCAGCCACCTCTTAAACAGGTGATTGCAGCGGGTCTCTTTCCCTTTAGAGAAGACAGTGATTTGTCCATGTCTGTTATGGGTTTGCCTTCAGTGCCTCTGTCCTTAGGGCTCACAGAATGCCTGATCCATTGACAAGGTACTCAGGCAACATTGTTATTAGACCAAGAGATCCATTTTATGGCAAAAGGATTATGAGAATGGTCTCATGACTGTGGGATTCACTGGTCTTACCATGTACTCCATCACTCAGAAGCAGCCAACTTGATAGAACAGCTGTGTCTTTAGCTCAGGACCTGCATCTTGTAGTTTTAGGTTGCCCTCCCAGGAGCTGCATTTACACCAAACCCATTTCCAATGGAAAGGTCTGTGTTCCCAACACATGAAGGCACATGCAGGTCAAGGAACAAAAGAGTAGAAGTAGGATCAGCCTGTCTCACCATTTATTCCCACTGAGTCACTTGTAGAATGTCTTCCCTATGGGATACAGGATGCTATTAAACTGGAAGCTGGGGCACTACCAGCTTTGAACTTCTGCAGGTAGACCCAGCAGAAAGATAGGCATTAATGTGCTTGATTACCATGAGAAGCTAGAGCTGGTACTGCAAAATAGGGACAGGGAAAGGTATGTCTGGGATATAGGTTGTTTACTGGGGCCTCTCTTAGTTTACTATGATCTCTAATAACTTTGAATAGGCAGTTCAGACAATAGGACCCAAGAAAAGCAGAGCAACTAGGGACTTAGATTCCTTGGGAATATGAAGGTCTGGCTCATTCCACCAGATAAGAATCCAGACTAGCCTACAGACCAGTTAAGGGTGAGGAAGCCCATAATTTGTGGTAGAAGAAAGAACTGATGAGTATTAATTACAATACTGGGACTTTCTGTAACAAAGGGGACTGGAGCTTGTTTTAGAAACCCTCATCAAGTCTTTTAGGAGAGACTTGGTTCTTCCACCATCTGGAAGAACTGGACTTGTACTTCTTTTCTTGGGAAAGAACTGAGGGCATCTTGTTTCAGAGTATGAAAGTTGGACAACAGGGAGGGTATGAGTGCATCTGAGTGGCACAAGGGATGGGTGTTATTGAATCAATGAATGCCCTTTCCCAGATTTGCCTAGCATCAGCTGCTCCCATGCTTTCAGCTACTTGCCCAATGGAGAGCCCCAGCCACTGCTGCTGTTACTCTATCTCCCATGCTGTGAGCTATCCTGGCCTCTGCAAGGTGAGGGCCATTTCCAGAGTGGCCCCTATCGCACCTGCCCTGGTGGCTGCTGTGACACTCAGGGCCCACTGCACCAGACTCATCAAAACTTGGGCTCATCCCATCATTTCTGAGTCCAGATGAAGCACTATGGGGTGGAATCGGCCTGCTTTGAGTGCCAGAACCTGGATATGCTAGGGAGTTAAAGTCCCATGGAGCAAGCACAGATCAAGGAGAGACAGGAGGTATGCAGCAAATAGAATTCCCTCATCCTCTGCCAGATGGACTGTCCCAAGATGTAGTGATTCCCTGCAGCCTGCCCAGAGCTACCCCACATAGCCGAGCAACCATGTGGGCTTTCTCATCAAATCATGGCCCACTCTGTAATGTACTTCCTGGCATTAGGTTTCCCCCTTCTATGCCTAACTTCCTCCCTACAATAAAGCATCAACTTGTAAGCTTTTCCTCAGGATCTGTTTTCTAGGGAAATCGGCTGAGATAGTAGGCATTTCAAAGTAGCTATTATTATACTCATATTTGCAATGTGCAAATACAAATGGCAAAATATTCCGGTGTAATCCAACTGTTATCTGTAGCCTGGGAAACCTACAGCCTTGAGTACTTGTTACTGCTCTTAACATGAAGTCTTTTTGGAACTACTTTAAAACACAAGTTGGAGGCTAAAATTTAAATGATCTTTTTGATTATTAAAGTCATATGTGTACATTACAGAAAATTTGGAAAGTAAAGGATGGTTATTAAATTGCCCACATTGTCTCACAATGTCCAATTACCACTTTGTCATATGTCCTTGTATACTTATAACAGATAATATTAAAATCAATTTGTTTATACCATTTAAATTTTCTTCATGAACTGTTATTTTGTAATCACATTCCATGGGGCGCAATTAATACTTTTAAATGTGAAATATTTAAAAAATTTTAAATAACTCATAGCAAATGTACCATCCACCCAGATGCTAAAAATAATATCATCTCTCCATGTTTGCTTCATATTTATGTACTTGATATCATAAAGATAGAGTTGAACCCCCCTTTATCCTCTCCTTGTCTTTCCCTTCCTCATATTCTGATTTTGGTGTTTCTCATTTCTAGGCATGATTTTTCTATTATAACTGCATCTGTATATAGCCATAATAATATACAGCACTCTTGTGTTTTTTTTCAATATTTATGTGTCATCATGCAACTTGGGTCAGATTGCAGTTTGTTCTTTTTGCTCAATATCATCTTTATGAGATGTATCCATAGTAGGTCTAATAACTGTACCTCTAATTCATTTATTTTCACTGCTGCAGAAATTCTTTGGAACATATCACAATTTACTTATTCATTCTCCTATTGATGGACCTTTATGTTATTTTTGTTTTTCGCCATTTTGGAGAGTACTGCCATGCACATTTTATACAGGTCTTCCTATGCATACATGTAGCAGTGTCTCTAAAGGCCATATCTAACAGTGGAAACAGTGGGCTGTAGACTAGGCACCTATTTAAAGTTATGAGATATTGCCAGTGTCATCCAAAGTGAAGGTACCAGTTTATCCTCCGACCAGGAATGTGTGAGCGAGATCCCTGCTCCACCTCTCGCCCACACAAAGCAGTTTTTAACTCGTGCCAATCTGACGAGTTTGGAAACGTTAACTCAGTATAGCTCTGATGTGCATTTCCCTAAAGCACTGGAAAGTTTAGCGTCTTTTCATTTGCTCATTGGCCATATGTGGTGGATGGAATTAGGTAGCCCAGGTTAGACAAATTCTTAATCGGCACCCCTGTGGGTGTGAACCCATTGTAAATAGGACCCTTTGAAGATGCTGTTTATCATTAAGATGTGGCCAAAGGAAGCAGGGCGGGTCTTCCATCCAGATTACTGGAAGCCGAATAAAGGGAAGGAACCGGAAGCCAGGAGGGAAGGCTAGAGTAAGAAGCAGGAAGTCAGCAGGGACCCAGAAGAGAGAGGGGAAGCCATCGCCATGTGGCAGAGAGCACAGGAACCCAGGATCGCGGCAGGTTGCACCTGAACGCCACAGTCTTCGGGGAGAAAGCAAGTCTTGCCGATATATACATTTTGGACTTCTGGCCTAAAAACCCGTGAGCCAATAAATTCCTGCTGTTTAAGCCAACTCATTGTGACATATCCGTGATGGCAGCTCAGAGAAACTGACACCACTCATGTTTTCTTTTTTGTGAATTGCCGGCTCATAACTTTTGCAGATTCTCATCCCTTCTGTTTCTGTCTCTCTGTCTCTTTGATTTATAAGGGTTCTTATAACTTCTTGACATTAATCCCATATCAATTGTTCGTGTTGCAAATTTGTTTCTCTACTCTGCCTTTTTCCTTTATTTTGTCCTTTATAATTCAGTAGGTTTTTTATTTTAATGTGCTTCGGCATATCAGTCTCTTGATTTTTTAATTTTTGCTATAGTCTCTTGATTAAGAAACCTTCTCTACTCCAAGGACGTAAAGGTAAAGTCTCTTTTCTTTTAAAACTATATGCTTTGCTTTTCCCAATCATCCTATAATAATTTTTTTTGATTGGTATTGCCAATGTTATCCAAAATGATGATGCCAGTTTACACTCCGGCCAGAAGTGTTTGAGAGCTAACCCTGCTCAATACTTAGCAAAGTTTTTAATTATTGGCAATGGAAATGGAAACATGGAACATGGAAATGGTATGGTAATGGATGGTGTGAGGTAAATTGCCCTGTCCTATTTTAACTGCCCAGGAATCCATCCTTTCCCCATAGGCCTGCCGTTCCATCTCTGTCATATTTCACATTTACATCCATGTGTGGGTCTGTGTCTGGCTCGCTATTCTGTTTCTTTGGTCTGTTTATTTATCCCCATGCCATTACCACACTTGATCAAGTTTTATGTCTTTATAGTAATCCTTGATGTTTAGTAAAGGAACTATCCCCATTATTCTTCTTATTCAAAGTTTTCTTAGCTATTCTTGATATTTTGCTCAGTATAAATTTTAGGCTTAACTTGTTGAATTTCATAGAAAGCTGTTGGGATATGGATTGGAATTGCTTAAAATTTATGGAAAAAAATTGGTGGAGAATTGATTTCTTTTATCCTGTTGAATCTTTCTATCCAGAAGATGGTATAATACTTTATTTATATCATATATATATATATATTTCAATAAAATTGTGCTGTTTCTCCATAAAAGTCTTACACATATTTTGTTAAATATATTCCCTATATTTTTCATAGTATCTTGACTATTTTTTTTTTCCTATTATGTTTAATGCTATTCCAGGGAACTTTATTGTTTTTACATGCCAGTATTCTATGCAGCAACTTCACTGAACCCATGTGAAAGGAATTTCCATCCTGATGTTTTTGGTCTTTTTTCTTGGCATTAGATGTTTTCATATTTTTGGAATTTTGGTTTGCAAGATAATTTTGAATGGGAGGTTGTTTTTATGCTTGCATTTATTTCTAGTTCCCTCTCTTATTTATTGAATTAAAGGTTTGCATTTGCTTCTACCCAGCCTGTATGCCAACTAAACAGAACTGGGTCTTCTGTTGTTGGGGAGGGGGCATTCCTGTCTAGCGGTATTATTGGGACTTTTAGGTAATGTTTGGCTTGGTTCAGTTTCTAGTAGATAAGCTACATCATTATCCTTCTGCTTCCTAAGACCATTCCACTCAGGTCCCCAGCTATGACAATCATTCTTTTCAGCCTTACTTTACTGTGGAAGGAGGTCAAACTCAGACCATGGTTTCAACTTCTGAGCCTGGCTCCTGCCCATCACAAGGAACAAGAACAGAGCTTCCAATTCCAACTAGCTGGGTCCCATGTCTCTGTACCTTTTCCGGTTCCATGGAAATGTTTACTTTATTTTCAAGTTCAGCCATGTCTTATAGCCTTTGTTATTTTATCTGTCATTGTTCGGTGTTTAGAAAAGACAAACAAGTTCAAGTTCAAGCTTACAGGGACATCTTGACTGAAAGTCTCGCCAGTATTTACCTTTTAAAAAACTTCCAAGCAGCAGGTGGTAATTAGGCCGTGTTCTCAGAATGAAGCTAAATTTTACTTTATTCAGGCTATTTAGAAATGAGAAATTCATATTGGCATGGAGTTCATTTAAGCTACAATTCCCCAAATGCTCAGCTAGTTGACATTTCTAAATGTCTTTTCTGCATAGTTTAACACTTAGTAAAACCTCAGTTTTCTCCAAATGGTTTGAAAAAACTACTTTGCATATTAGCCCTTTTGACTTCTTGTCATAAATCTCTGGAGCTGAGAAGCGTGACATTACAGTGGAGTAAATATGAGATCACTAATAATGCTTATACCTCCAGTAAGTTGAGCAAATCGATCCCTTCTCTCCCCTCTGTTGGAATGTGTGATTCCATACTGGCTCTGTAAGAATACTGATGTTCATGTACTGTGTCATATAACAAACTGACCCACTGGAAACAGGCATCCTTAATATCTACAACAGCTATGATTGATCTGTGCTGTCCAAATGGACCATTCAAATAAAGTGAAACAAAAACATTTCATGAAACATTTCATGAAACATTTAAGCAAGTGTGAAACCAACTCATGATCAACCTAAGAACACATGAATTCATCTCAAAATGTTTTCATTCCTACTAGGTGAGATGCACTTGCTTGGTGCAAGGAAAAAAAGAGTATTATGTTGTTAGCCTCTCTTAAAAGGGCAGGAATCCACCTAGGAGGGAAGGTTGACCATGATCCAAAATAAAATAACTCTTGAGCAAAGCGGGAGCTGATGTGTGTACAGTGAAGGGTCAGGCTATAAGTAAAGGAGAGAAGTCGTGTTTATGTTCCTTTTCTGATCCCTATACAAGGTCCCAACTCTTGTTACTGGCCTTAAAAGTGGGGTTGAAAACTCAAATGTCTGTGGGAGTCAGACAGGAAACCCAAGTTAGTGTCGCAATCTGTGGGGAAGGTGGGGGAAGTGGAAAGGACGAGGCAGCCTGGGAAGAGGGTTCTCCTCCAGCCATTACTAACTAAGAATGTGGGCCAGGTAGTGGGAAACCAGAAATACAGATTGACTGGGAAATCCTCAAATGGTTCAATGCTGCACAAACAATTCAAACACTTAAAAAATGATGATGGCTAAAGAAAACATCTGCAGCTGGATTCTAAGCCACCAGTTCAGGATCTCCGCCTTAAAGTCTCTTTCAAGCCAGCAAAGTCCTTAATGCACAGGCAGCCACCTGGGATCCACATTTGATAATAAATACAAGATTTTTAAAAATCACTTTTCCCAAGGCATTTTGACAGTAGTCAAAACACATCAG
>JAKSZT010054552.1:8067098-8161716 GCA_026826555.1 Tolypeutes matacus
GGCCCGGGTCTTATCCCTGGGTGGCTAGGGAAATCAGCTGCGTTCCCCGACCAAAATCCCCCCTCCGGTTCACCGGGTGCTGACTAGCTTGTTTGCTCTGTTCACACAAGGTCCAAGGGGCGCCAGGCAGCCAGCTCCCCAGAAAATAAAACTTTTTCGCCCCCGCCCGCGGCTCAAAGTGGCCGTTTTATTTTTTATTTCCGTAACCGCGGGGCTCAGCCGCCTGTGCCAACCTCCACTGGCAGCCTCAAAACTCACGAATCTCCACCTTTCGGTCCACACCGCCGATCCGCGCAGATAGATGTCCCAAGCTTCTCACTCCACGCGTGCACAGCACAGACCCCCGGGCAGGACCCCGTCCCCAATCCACCTTGCTCTGGGAGCTTGCAGTGTGCGCCCTCCTACACCAACGCCATCTTGCCGCCTCTAATAAATAGATATTGACTAAAGGAGGTATGTGATCAAAAGCCAACAAAATACATTGATATTGACTATTCTAGTTGGAATATGTTGTCATTTAGAATGTCATCTCCCATGACAGACTAAAGGTCTCATCCTCCAAACAAGCTGTGCATATCCCATTAGCAACACTAACCACATTTGAACTCCACTTTGAACATTACACTCTTTTGTATAATTTAGCATCTGATGAGAAACAATTGTGGAAAACAAAGTAGTCCTTTCATGGGGACAGGTTCTTATGAACGATGCAAAAGCAAATGCTGTAGTAGGTCCTCTGGAGGCAAGACTGCCCCACAGGGGATGATGTTTGTTTGTTTTTAGAAAAGAAACTTCAGATGTGATTATTAGTGCTGCATGGGGAATGAGGGAAAAATTGCAGCAGCCAGTAACACAGATGAGTAATATGAATGGCAATTAAGCCTTCTCACAAAAAGCAAGTGTGACAACTCCATGTCATCATCTCAAATTGGCATTCTCCAAGACATGATGATCACAATGTGCTCCAACTCCAGAGAAGTGGAACAAAAAACTAAAATAATAAAAGAGCTAAAATTTACTTAATATTCACTTGTGCCAAGCTCTACACCACTGGTCTTCATTAAGATAGATCACCCCAGCTGAATTTAGACTTCCCTTCCTTACACTTCATATTCCCTTTCTCTACTTTCATTTTTCCTTCCTAGCTCTCATCGCTCTATATACATTTGACTTATTTATCTTGTTTATTTTCTGCCTCCCCCACTAGAATATAAGTGCCACAAGGACAATTCTGCCTTTTTTCCTTCTATATATTTAGCATCTAGAAAAGACAAGATGTTCAATTAATATTTGTTGAATAATGAATGAGATGAAATCTTTACATGTATCATCTTATTAAGTCTTCACAACAATTTTTTGAGATGGATACTATTTTCCCTCCTGGGTACTATTTTTCCCCATTTAAAATTTAGGAAAATGAGGTTAAGAAAAGTAACTTGACCATGATCAGAGCAATTAAGTGTCTGAGTGTCAGGATTAGAACTCAAGACCCTACATCCAAAAGGCTCTTAATCACTCTTCTAAGAGCTTTGAGATAGGAGAACAAGGGTCCATGTTAGAATTCAGAATTAAACCCTTTTATTGAGAGATGTCTTAGTTTTCCAGGACTGCGATGAGAAATACCATACTCTAGTTGGCTTAACAACAGGAATCTATTGGCTCACGATTTGAGAGGTTAAAAGTTCAACATCAGCATATCAGCAAGGCCATGCTTTCTCCCCAAAAACGTTGGCAAGGCCATGCTTTCTGTAGTGCAGGCTTGCCACAATCCTTGAGGTTCCTTGGCTTAGGGCTCTACCTCCATCACATAGTGATGGCCTTTTTCTCCTCCTGTGGCCTTCTTGGACTTCCGATTTCTACATCTTCTGGCTTCTCTCACAAGGCCTCTGGTAATATGGATTAAGGTCCACTCTAATTCAATTTGACCTAATCTAAATTGGAATTTAGAAAATCCCATTTACGAATGAGTCTACATCTTAACTGATAATACACCTTCAAGGACCCACCATTACTGGATTACGATTAAGCACATATCTTCTATTGGGATATATATAGTTCAATCTACCATAGATGTTTTTCTTCCATTTTCAGGATGATTAAACTCTATTGGGGAGGTATATAGTGAAGTTAATACAATATGGCATATTTCTAGGTTAAAAATATTACATCCATCACACACACCTAACAGTACTCTTAAATATAGCATCTCTTAAGAAAATAGCTTAATTTATCTTCTAGCAACAGGGTCCTTTGCAGCAAGGATTGGGAGAAGAGGATGGCAGAGCAGACACTGTGTGCCAGAGTCTTTTTTTTTTTTTTTTTTTTTTTACCGGGAGGTCCCGGGGATCGAACCCGGGTCCCTCCATATGGGAGACAGACGCCCAACCAGTTGAGCCACATCCGACCCCCTAGAGTCTTTTTATTCATTATAACATTCAGTCCTCACAGCAACCCTGTGAAATAGACTATCTGGGGTATGTTTCTCTTCCCCATGTTTGCCTAGAACCCTGTGCTTACCTTTATCCCACTGGATTTTAAGTTCGGACTATTGACTTATCTGTCTCACTACACAGTGAGTTTCTTGAAGGTAAGCACTGTGCCTTGTTCATTGTTGAATCTCCAGAATCTAGTATGTTGCCTGGCCCCTGACACTCAATAAATGCTTTTAAAGAAATTAACCAGTTCCTTATTACATACTGTCTAATTTGGAAAATTGAGTTCAGCTGACCTTACAGGATTTAAAATGTAAAGAAATAAGAAAATCACAAATATGTATGAAAGAATTGGAAAGTAACCTAAGATATTATGTAGTCTAATACTTGGTTGCGTAAAAACAGTGACTTTAAAGAATGGAAGGATCATTGTGGGCTGAGGTTAGTCATGGAAAGATTCATTTATTTATCATTTATTCAATGTATTCCAAACACTTCCAATATATCATGAACTCTCCTGGGCATGGTCATTAAAAGTCAAAATCCTTAACCTTAAGGTATATATATTCTAATATAAGAATCAGAGATGTATAGAATATAGCCTTTGAGTGCATACACCACCCACCATACCTTCTGTTTTACCAACAGTCTCTTTTTTTGTGCCAAGAGAGGATAGCCGATTGGACCACTGGTTGGAACCTGGCCAGTATAATTATCTTTCTAAATATTTGATTCAGGAGACCCAGAGACTCTAGGAAGTTGGTTAAAAAATAGATCTGAAGCTGGTGCCATGGTAAACCAAAGCCATGGGCAAGCTAGATTTGCCACAATCTGTGGGTAAGTGGAGGAAGTTGTTCAGCAGAGAAAGAGAAGTTAGTGTGTGTCAGGTCAGGTTCCCTAGAAGCAGCCTGAGATGAGGCTTCTCTTGGATGGATGTCCTAGGAGAAATCTGTAAGATAGTGAAGGAAGCAGAAGAGGGCAGTGAAGTAAGCTGGACAAAGAGGGAGCTTCTGCTGAACTTTTAGCCTGATCTCACAGGGAACCTGGAGTACAAATGACACCACAGAGAATCTCGAAACAAGATTAATGACACTAAGGATATTTAAAACTTAATCTCACAAATTAAAAGACAGTAGAATGAAGAAATCACGAATGAATGATTTGTCTTTACTATCAGGTTCAAGCATTCTTTGTCCACTAACCATCCAAAGAACATGAGGTCAAAATAGATTTTGATTTCAAGGTAAATGTATTTACCTACTCGACTTTTCTTTTATTCTGAAGAAGAGAAAATGTTTTGTTTATTGATGGATTCCAAGTACCTAAGATGATGTCTGGGACATCGTGGGCACTCAGTAAATACTGGTAAATGAAAGAATGAATCTTTCCTAAACAATATCTTATTCTCCAAAATTTTCTCTAAATCTCTTCTTAGTTTTAAAGAGAAGGCATAATTGAAGGAAAAGTAAAGTATTTTTAAAATTGTATGTTTTTGGGGAAATCATTACAGGTGTCAGTGTGTTCTATCTTGTAGAGATGATTGTCCATGGCAAAAGATAGATTTTAATTGCTTGATATAATTTCCAGTGCATCTTTTCTCCCCTCCTTCCTCCTGGATATTGTCTAACATATCATATTATACCTAATTACTTATTTAAATTTGACACAAACTAGTTACTTCTTTAAATTTGTCACCATTAATAACCTGCAACAAAACCTTTAATGGGTAAATATGGTACTAAAAGAGTCTTTAAGGTAGAGAGTGGCCAAGTGTGTGCCATGGATCACTATATTTGGAGAGCACTGGGGGAAAAAGGATTCTGTCTTAAGTAGGTTTGGAAAATACTCTGCATCATACTCCAGATACTAACAGTCACAGTAAAGAAATCTCTGCATTTAGTTTAATCCAGCCATTCCAAAGTTATCTGCTCATGGAACCCCTTTTCAGTTAAAATGTATTAACATGGCAAAAAACAAATATTCCATAGAATTTTGCTTTGGGAAATTCTGAACTCAGCCAGCTCCCTCATTTAATCAATAAAGAAACTCGTAAGTTTGTAATTTTGACAATATTTACAGAGCACCAGTGGCTAGGAAATGGCCAAGCATCTAGAGGTGAGAGATTAACCTTCACAACTCCTTATATCCAAGGAATTTCCCAGGACCTAGGAGGGAAGAGTTCAGAGCCCAGACAATGAGAGTGCAGGTGTTAAATACATAATGGGGTTAGAAGCAAGTGAGATGATTTATGCAGCAAAGGAGGGAGCATCGTGTTCTATTAGAAGGGGCAGAACCTGAGGCCCAGAGACCACCAGAGAAGGTTTCACCAGGGATAGAAAGCTTGAGTTGGGGCTTGTAGGATGAAGACGAGTTGACTGCTGTGGTCCTCCCACTCTGCCTAGCCAAACCATCCTTCACATCCCGTAAGAACCAACTGAGAGATCCGTTCTGTGAAACCTTCCTTGATACTCTCTTTTACTCTTAGGACTTGGCTCATACCTTCACTATAGCATGTCAAACATGTTTGAAGTTAGCTGTTTTTTTAATGACTGTACCGTGACACCATGAAATTCTCAGGAGCGCTTCAAGGTAACCATTTTGTCTAAATGGTCTAGGTATCTTGGTGTCAGAGGTGCTTGGCACATAGTTGGCACTCTCTGAGTCCTTATCAAACTGAATGGCATTGAGTAATACTGAGGAACACTTTATTGTCTCCCGCTCAGATGTCAACTCGCATTTCAGCATCTCTTACTCCCGTCGTTGGAGACTTCTTTCCCATGTATGTTTCCATTTTGAGTATATAGTTATGACATAACCTCGTGCCTCATATCTGTGTATCACATAAATTAGTCTGTATCTTCTGCTCTGAAGAGTGAGCAGGAAGTACATTCTTGAGCCATGGTGATGGAATTGGAAAGTGTGGGAAATCTTAGAAAGTAGTGATTCTCTCTCATTTTATAGATAAGGAATCTGAGAGCTGGAAAGGGAAAATGACTTGTCCAAAGTCACACAGCTATAAGAAGATCTGAGACCAGAACACAGTCTCCTAACTTCCAGTCCAGTATAATTTTCATAAAAACATGGGGCCCCATTTTCACTTGACAATGATCAAAAGTGATCATTTGTTTTGTTGTAGTTTTAAATAAGTTTTAACTTCATTCACATCAGCATTAGTCATAAATTTAATCTGCTTAATTTTTCCACATATGTTTGAATTTCACATACATTAGAGTTGGCAGCTTAATCCCCTAGCTCAGAACTAAGATATTAGTTCCAGAGTTCAAAGAACAGTAACAGCATTATCACCATCAAAACGTCTATTGGGCATTTAAAATGCCCCAGGCTCTGGGCTAACTTCTTTTTGGGCAAAAGGGTGAAAGATGCACCTAACTAGCACCATGTGGTGCAAATATAAGAGAGTTTATGGATGGTGGGTAACTTAAAAGCAGGGAGGAAGCAGAGCTAATATAATCTCTGGTGCTTTCCTTATCCTACAGTTAAGGCTGAGTTTAAATAAACTCTGTGTTCTCTGGTCAATGTTTAGAAATAGAGAGAAGTCCTGCTCTGAATGTGTCCCCCATATTATAGTTCTGGGGACCAGAACGTCTATGCCACTGTGGAACAATGGAAGCTTTCTGGTTGGGAGCCTGCGGAGCTCAACAATGGATATCAGCTGTTCTATTGAGCTAACTCAGACCAGCCGAACCAGCTCTCTGCTAAACTACCAGAATAAGCCTCAAAGACCGTCCAGACTTGCAGTCTCTCCTCCAGGCTTTGTAGGGATTATCTCATCTCTTCCCCCAACAGCCTTATGAGGCATTTTATTATTATTTCCATTTTATGGATGAGTAAACTGAGGCGAAGAAAATTTAAATAACTAGTTTAAGACCATCAGCTAGAAACTGACAGATCCGGAAATTTCATCAGGCTCCAAAAGATATATTGCCTTTTAGGACACTGGATCTATTACCATGCTATTAGCATACAAACCTCAAGTAGATCGTGTCTAAATTTTGATGTATATATATTATAATTTCTATTGTATTCTCCATATGTATGTTGTTTAGGCATAGTGTTGAACGCATGAAAAATGCTCAATGACAATTCTAATGATGGGTACGAAAAATAAAGTTTACAAAGACCCCCTCCGCTCCCCTATTGATCTGTGCTCTCTGGTCTGAAGAATTGGGATTTTAAAGAAGGAGCCTGAAAAAATCCTTAAAGTATCCAACAAACCAGCAGCTCAGAATATTGCAGAAAAGAGTATTTTCAGTACCGGCTCCAAGTAGGCATTCAAGAAATACTTGATGACTGAATGGTATTCAACAGATTTTCATGATTGACACAAATGGGAGCTAATTGCAAAACCTATTTGAAGACCAACTTGGTGAAGCAAAGCAAAAATTAAATGGGCTGATGCGGAAGCTGTATAAACATCTTGGTTGCCAGGCTGGGAGGGAGCTGAGGAGAACATTGTTAAGTGTGAACAATGCACAGGCAAGGGCCAGATAGGATTTCCTCAACTTAATAATTTTTGAAAACTGTTTATACGGTTGGTATATTAAATGCTGTGGAAATTGCTTTCAGTCTTTGCAAGAGAGTTACTGCATTTAATCCCCACATAAATCTATGTGCATGTGTAATGCAATTGCAACATATAGCAAACCTATAATAAACTGCATCTCTTACATTTCGTATTTCAGCATTAAAATAATATTTAAGATTATATTCTTGAAAATTTTATTGTAGCAAGATGAAATCAAACAGTTAAGCTTCAGGGAAGAGAAAGAAATGGAATGGGAAGGTGGTTTAACAAATGGTAGTGCTGAGCTTGTATTCCTGAGAAATAAGTGTAGTCTTTTCAATGGAAATGCAGCCCTCAGAGATTCTTCTGGTATTTGGGAAGTCAAATTGTCTTATTAAATTGTGCAGAAATTGACAGATTCCAAACAAATAGAAAGAGTAATCATTGGAGAGTGCACAATAATCTGGCAATATGGAAATTACAAATTATAATATTTTCCCCCTGAGTAAATGAAATATGCAAAAGAACAACTGCATAATACAATACAGTTTGTGTAATCCCTGGGTAGCTCCTCTTAGCAAGCTATTTTATCAGTTGTGTACTTCTCAGTTAATAAGAAACGCACAAAATTAAGTTTAAAATGAAATACAAAATTCTCCTAAAGTTCAGTTTTTATATAAGGCCCCATCAAGAAGTATCAAAATGCCCTGGCAACCAATGGCATAAATCTTTTTTAAAAGTGTGTGCATTTTATCGAACACTGCTTTTTCACTGTAATGCTAACTCTTATTTGTGTCAGGGGATTATTCTAATCTGTTTTCAGCCCATTACTGTACATAGCAATCTTGGTCCTCATGAAATAGAAAATCTAGCTCTGCCAGAAATATTTTTACAGCCTTGATATAATCTTAATAAGATGGTGTCTCATTGTGTTTATCTGTGGAAAATGATATGGAAATCCAATACTGATCATGATGCTGATATTAATTCATTCTTTATTCAACAGGACTTTTGTGAGTGGTCTCCATTTATAAGAGCCAGAGCTCAGGGTTTTCAGGAATATAGTAAGTGTAGTCCACATATCTGCCTTTTAGGCATTTACAGCCTGTTAAAGAGGAGCTGGAATCAGAGGTTTGTAACATTAGTTGTATTCTCATTCTCAAAGCAACATTCATTGCAAGATCAGTCTCTTTAATCAACTCCTGGTTATTCAAAAAGTACTCAATTTCCCCCTCTTCTCAGACTTTGTGTTGTCAATTTCAGTGTTTCTCAGTTTCTCCCACAGTAAAAGGACCAAGGAAGGGAAAACTCACATCAATGCGGATATGAGAGGGAACCGATGTGGCTCAAGCGGTTGAGCTCCCACCTCCCAAATGGGAGGACCTGGGTTCAGTTCTTGGTGCCTCCTGGAAAAACAAAAACGAACAGCAAGCAAAACAAATGGAAAAACCAACTCAGGGAAGCCAATGTGGCTCAGTGGTTGATCCCACATATAAGGTCCCAGGTAACTCAAAGGAGGAAAAAAAAAGATATGAGAAAACTGATAAAATGGTCTGTTGGGAAATGTCTGAAACTCATAGCTCTTGACAATTTCCTTCCTTCATTGACCTGGGTAGCCTGGAATAAATTGCCCTTTCAAAGCAAGTATTCATCTCTCAGGTTTACCAGGTAATGTTTGGTGTGAGCAAACTTTGTTTTCATCTTGCGGCCACTATTGCTGTCTTTGGGTTTCCTATAAAGCTTTCTGTAAGTCTTAATTTCTCCCCATACGAAATTGTTCCCTTAGGATCTTCAGTTACATCTATCCCAGTGAAAATGAGTCAGATGTTTACAGAGTTGGCATGTCAGCCCAAGGGAAACTTCTGGAGTATGGAGACAGGTAAGAAGCTTGTATTAGAGGCAAGACTGAAAGGTTCAGGGTCAACCCAGGGACCGTTGTCTTTGTGGTAAAGGAAGTCTTGAATGCTCGGGCAGTATAGAATGTCAGGGAAGGACAGTATGCTTAGGATAGCAATGGTTCTTTAACATCTCCTCTAGAAGCAGCTCTGGAGAAAGATGAGAATATTGAGCAGCAGCTTCAGGGCACTAGCATCAGAGAGACCCCAGATAATCAGTGCTTGGCATTCACCAGGGAGATTTCATGTGCCTTTTGATAGAAGAAGAAGCCAGTCACCAAGCAAAGACAAATCATGGGCAGAATGATGGAGTTTTAAAGGAACTTGCAAAGAGTAAGCACCTCCAGCCATGTGATGTCTAACTCCCTATTCAACCTTTGTAATGTGTAAAAAGCTTGAAAGCAGGAAACTGCCTTTAATGGATACAAGGTATATGAAAATGAATGCTTATTTGGAAGGGGAGTTTTTGTAAATTTTTATGGACTGTTCGTAATTAAATTTCTGCAGATGGCTAGCAGGAGTAAATTGAAATATAGTAAAGCATGCACTTTTGAAATATACTAAAGAGTGTAATTCAGACAGACTAATTCTTTAAATTTAATTCGGTAAACACCCACTCTTTCACGATACTGCAACATTGTATACAATATGTGGAAAAAAAATGCAACCTACTGATTCTCAAAGACCAACAACGTGAAAGTGACAAAGTTAATGAATAGACAGAACGGTTGACTCAGGTTAAGAGAGCTGAATATGGCTCACTCTGGGCCATGTGGGAGGCTGCCAGTCAGAAAAGGTCATTTGGAAAAAGTAGACACCAGGTTGAAGGTTAGAATGCAAAGCCTGGAATAGGTCATGCTAAAGTTGGGGGGAAGAGTGAGCACAGATGAAAGTGAAGGCTGATCTATTGGGCTTCAGTAAGAAGGATGGTTGATGGAGGATGATGTATGTATGCTCACAATTAACATAACTGATGAGAAATACATGTTGAAATCCCTACACAGGGAAGTAGAGCTGAAGATGGGGACTGATTGGTTACCCCCCTCCCCCCCAAAAAAAGTCTCAGTGTGATATGGGCAGGATTTGCTACTACTAGTTGTATTAACCTTTCCTGGCAACTTTAGAGAGGTTACATGTTTGGAATATCCAAGTAAAAACCACCAGGAGAAGGCTGAGATCTCTGGTCTAGACATTTCTCTGGTCTCTCTTGGCTACCGAAATTTCACAATTCCAAATATTCCCTAGTGAAAACCAGTTTATGGCCACACCTCTGCCTCCAGCATCGTTCCTATTCTCTCCTTTCTCCAGTGTACCTTTGTTTGTTGAATTGGTTTCTCTACTCATCTGTGAACTCACAGAAAGCAGGAACCACATACACTCTCTCCTCTTTGAGTCTGCAGCCAGGTAATTCAGAGCTGTCTATTGTCCCATCAGTGCGCCATCAATTTTTGTCCACTTCTTGGCCTGACATGGGAGCCTCTAGATGCCAGTGCGTTTTTTGAGTACAGAAGAGACCACAAAGTCTCCAGTCTTCCATGATCAAATTAGCGAACTGGTACCTGCAGTACTCCAGAATTGCTCAGCAAGAAAATGGCTCCAACTCCTCATTTCCCATTTCAAAGGCTTTGAAGCAATTTACACGGAAGGACACAGTACAGCTCATTTAATTACCCTGCCATTTAAACTGAATGCTCTTTGACTTAATTTTTTCTCAATGAGTATAAAGCGTCGAGAGACTCTCCCATAAACATGGAGTTGCCTTGACAGCTTCTGGGAAGGAGCCCCAAGAGGAAGGGTGTGTGTGTGTGATTTACAGTACACTAACAGGGCTGCAGAACAGCTTTGGCACCAGAAGCTTCTAGGGCTTAATTATTGCCTTTAAAATTTAAGCCAGACTTAGGCACTGAGCGGTGCCCAGCAGAGGAGAAAGGGGGGGATAAAAAGGCGTGACTGCATAGCAAACAAAAGACCTGAAAGATTAAAGATACTGGCGGTATTATTCCTTGTCCTGTGTCCTGTAAGACACCAATCTAAATAATCCATCATTCTTTTTGTGACCTAGATAATCCATTCTTTCTATGGCTTCTTTATCCATATAAAGAGATACAGATCTGACTCCTTCAAACCCAACTGAAATATTCTATCCAGGAGGCATTGCAAGAATGATACCAGGATTTTTTCCATTCCTCTCAGACAGACCCTGGCCTCAGGATATGAAGAGTCCAGCCGTGTCAGAAAAATATTCACATACTTTTAGTTCTATGAACCATGGACACATACACACACAGCCCCCAAATTAACATTTAACTGGTTAAAATATTCTGTATTTTGAGAAGGAATTCAGATCTCCTGAAACAAAACACATAAACCAACAAACCCACCAATAATGCTGACTTGCTAAATCTTTTAAGAAATAACAGTTAAAACAATAAGTAAAGCTTTTCTCTCTTTCTCCCCCTTTCTTTGAAATGGGAAATCGCCTTTCATTACGAGGAATTGGACAATATCCCCTCCTTCCCAGCCTCTGAAGTTCTTCATTTAATGAGAAAAGGGTGCCTCTCGGTGCTCATTTGGTTGTTTAAGAATTTAGCAGCTTTGAGCCTGAGGGCAAAATTTAGAAAACTAGGCACTAATTTTCCAGGGTTCTTAGAAGAGACATGAAACCTTAAGTGAATGGGAACTGAGTTTCAAAGATGTCCAGAAACTCTGAAATCTCCCATCGGTAACCAAACTACACATATTGCATGATCTCAGGGGCTAAGAGCTCTGTGGAAAGAGAAACGATTGAGGCAGTAGTAGTTCACCCCTTTTTACTTGTCACACCTCATTTCCTGGAACTCCCTGCCCCAAATTCAGCCTCTGGCCATCTTAGAGCTACTTGTTATTCCCCAAGCTCTTTCATTATCGATCTCTTTACACAGGCATTATTCTGACATTTTGGAGAAATACCTGTCAGAAAACTTGCAGGCCATTTTCAATAGCAACAAAAAGACTTAAATACCTAGGAGTTAATTTAACCAAGGAAGTACAGGACCTATATGCAGAAAACTACAAAACAATGCTAAAAGAAATTTAAAAAGACCTAAACAAATGGAAAGACATTCCGTGTTCATGGATTGGAAGAATAAATATCGTGAAGATGTCAATTTTGCCCAAACTGATTTATAGAATCAATGCAATACCAATCAAAATCCCAACAGCTTACTTTACAGAATTAGAGAAGGCAATTGCCAAATTCATCTGGAAGGGTAAGTGCACCCGAATAGCCAAAAGTATTCTAAAAAAGAAGAGCAATGTGAGAGGAATTTCACTGCCTGACCTTGAAACATATTACAAAGCTATTGTGGTCAAAACAGCATGGTACTGGCATAAAGATAGACATATTAATCAGTGGAATAGAATTGAGAATCCAGAAATAAACCCTCACCTATACAGTCAACTGGTTTTTGACAAACCTACCAAGCCCACGCTGATGGGAAAAAACAGTCTCTTCAACAAATGGTGTCGGGAGAACTGGATATCTATAACCAAAAGAATGAAAGAGGACCCCTATCTCACCCCCTATACAAGAAGCCATTTTTAAATGTATTACTAGTGGGTGGATGTATGATGACCTGGAATGTTCTATCTTCCCAGAAGATGAAAAGGAATGGGAGTGACTGAGAAAGGCCTCATCTTCCCAGGTATGTTACCAGGACACCAAACGGTTAAGAGTGAAATGGTAAAGTGATTGGGAGCCCCTGCCAAGGAAGACTCAGTCGCTGAGCAGGGCTTCAAAGGAGAAGGAATCCATTCGACAGAACGGAATGGCTCTTTGCCTACCAGCCTCCTCAGTAGATTAAACGTGAGTCACTGGGCCCTTCTTGGGCTCATTGTCCTTTACCCCACAGAACTGTCTGATCCTTGTAGCACACTGTGTCAATTACATGCTCCAGGATTTATGTCAAATTTTCCAGGAGCCAGAAATTGTTCTGTGGGATTGTGAAATAGAAGAGTGAGGTCCTGAAGTATAAACAGTGGAGGGTGATATTTGCTTTCCATAGTGTGTGTGAAGCAGTTGAACAAAATAGGTTTTCTATAGCTTTGTTTTTTTTTTTTAATTTTGTTTTGTTTTAGGGATTTGCTTTGTGATAGAAAGACTCAAGGGCAATAATTGAGATCCTTTAAGTGCATGTTTATACCCTATCAGAAAGCACTGCAAGGAAGGGGATGGGCTCCAAGCCCAGGCTGAGTGGATCTGGGTGCCTGTCTTGCTGATGTCACAACTGGTTGATTTTGGAAAATATTTCGTCACCTCTCTGGTCTTTAGTTCTCTCATCTGTAGAACAAGGCATTTAAACTAACCGGTGTCTTTACAGCTCTAAAATTCTACAATACAGCATTGCTTCATTGTAGTGTTTTTAACCTTATTATAGAACACTCTGATTCTACCCTATAAGAATGATCTTGTAATTTAATATAGAAGTGTAGGTGGTCAATAAGTGGTGAATTATTGACTTTTTAATCCTAAATTTTAGGAAGTTAGCTTTCTACCCTGAATGTATTTACATATAATCTGTTAGGTAAAGAAATGAAAGGAATGGATATTGAATGAGGTACACTGAATGCTCCTTAGGCTACTGTTTTTGGAGGTTTTTGAACGGCATGAGCACAATCTTCAGCAGGGAATTTTCAGTCTCTGAGACACTAGAACTGCTTTTACTTATTTATTTTTACATAATTATTTTCTAAACCTCTCTGAGAGTCAAATGGTGTTGATATACAAACAGTTCCCCGTTTTGTAGGGCTCTGTGTTCTTGGATTGATGTAAAGTACACTATGTCTTAGCTTTGCCTTTTATGAGTTTGAACATATCTGTGATCCACAGCTTAGAAATCACTGAATGAGTGACTATGGTCAATAAGAAGAATAGATGTTTATTTGTCAATATCAAAGGAAATGACCATGAAAAGTGAGGGGCTGCATACCCTTATATTTCATAGATGAGAAAATGGGCAGAAAAGGACTTGTATTTTCTTATAAAGCAAATTGATGGGGTGGGGAAGGACTTAGATATCTGACCAATATGATCTTCTGCCCTAAAATGTAAAACTCCTGCACCAGACCATGGCTCCTTGCTCTGAATCCACATGCTGGGGTGAAGATATCTTGGCACTGTGGATCCTGGGCTATCCTGGAAGTGAGGGTCGTTTAGTGGGAAGAGTGAATGATTGGAAATGAGTTTTGCAAACTTTTATTGTTCTATGAGTACACAGAGGTAATCGGTCTTCAAAGCTCTGTTTGTAAGTTCTGAGTACAATTTATCATGTACCTGAAATTCGGAACTCTTTGAACTGCACCCACACATTATTCTCTGCACAGAAATCTTTAACAGCTATTCATTAGTTCAAGAGACCTTTGCTTTTATATGAATCACAGTTTAGTGGGTATGGAAAAAGGTCTTCATTCTACAGCTGTGGCTTTATTGGATCAATTCTATTTTTTAAAATTACACTCTGACCTTTTGAAAATAGGAGAGAAGAATAAAACGTTTTATTGGAGCTTCTCTGAAAAGCTGTTAGCCTGTTTTTGCTTCTGAAATTATAAAGTGGTTCTTATGAAAATATGTAGCTACACACACTTTAAAAGGGTTTGAACTATAAATAAACATTGCACAAAGGATACCTTCGAGCAAGCACTGTAGAGCACTCTGTAATGCCTTGATGCTGAGCAAGGGGCTAGGAGAGGAAACCAAGGGCCTTTATTCCATACAAGAATGGAAGCAAATGGCAGGAAAAGGATGGATACCGAGCAAAAGTGGGTTCTCTTTTACTCGATCCAATTTAAAGACCAATTCCTGAGACAACAAGGTTTCAAAGAGAGAAAATGTTTATTTGCTTGCACATAGCAAAGGAGGTCAGTGGCCTAAGGACCCAAAATCTGCCTCCCAGAACTGCAGTAATTCTGGTAGTTTTAGAGTGTCTTTGTTTAGCTGTTTATGCTAATAATTAATTGGGGTGGGGCTGGCTCAGGTGCCTTCATTAATAAACATTAAGGAGCTGAACAGGATGGGGGGGTAAGTGGAAATGAGGGTGAGTCACAAGGTTATTACAATCACAAGACTATCATTATCAGAGATCAAGGCATCTGAGGAAAGTGGGGGTACAGAATGGGGGTCAGTTACAAGGCTTTTCTTACGGATTTCAAACAGAAGAGGGTGAAGAGGTTGTCATTTCAATAGAAATGTTCATATGCAAGGGTAAGATCCATCCAGAATAATCATCATAATAGCGGGTCTTAGTCAGAAATGACCATATTCAAAGAGTGAGGTAGGTCTAGCCAGTTTCAGTAATTTCAGATATTAACCTTTGGCTATTTTATAATATATTGGAAAGTAAAAAGACAGCTGTCTAATGATTCAGTAATCATAATTATTTGTTAATTCTTAAGCTTCAATTACACCTCTACGTAGGACATCCTTTGGCTATAATTTTTAAGCAAAGGAGCAATGACCCTTGAGTTCTAGAGAGGTCTCAGGGTGTCATGGAAAGAATATTATCATCAAACACCAAATGGCAGAGAGAGGGATGGGAGTGTGTTGACTAGAGTTCTCAGGGTACAACTTCATGGGGGCGAGGCTCCAATGACATGGAAGACTAGGTGAGAGTAATAGGAGATGGAGAGAGTCATGCAGAGAGCACTACCATCCTTTAATGGGTGTGCTGGGTTAGCTGGGGAAAAATAATACCCAAAGTGTCCCCAGTCTAAAAGAAACCTTTGTTGTTGTCTTGGTCGGTGGAGACCCACACAATAACTGAAAGAACATTGAATTCCCATCCTGGGGAGTCCTGCTACATTCTCTAATAGCTTGGCAAGAATCCCTAGAGTATATGGGCAGTGCCTAGTGAAGAAGGACAGACCAATACACTAGGCCCTTGATATTGATATTTGTACTTATGAAATTGTACTTGTGAAATTGAAACTTAGCCTAGTATTATATATTGCCTAGGAGTTATCTCCTGAGAGCCTCCTTGTTGCTCACATGTGGCCTCTCTCTGAGCCAAACTCAGCATATAAATTTTTTACCTTCCCCCACTGTGTGGGACATGACTCCCGGAGATAAGCCTCCCTGCCACAGAGGGATAATTACCAAGTGCCAACTAGCAATGCGTTTGGAAAAAGACATTGATCAAAATGTTAAATACAAATGAGTTTTTATGGCTAAGAGATTTCAAAGTGAGTTGGGAGGTCATTCCAGCAGTTACACTTGTGCACTTCTCAGGAGGATCTCACTGACTGCCACAGTAAACAGGCCTCAAGCCGGGGGGCTTGTGAGGGCTCTAGAGACATCTAGACACTATAAGCAGGCAGACACACCCAGGAATTTGGCACCCTGTCAGTGGGCCTTACCTTGGAACTGATGATAACTTATCCCCACAAAGTATCAGAGTTAGACTCATTTTCCTACACGTGGTTCTTACGCCTCTTATTTAAACCTATAATTAGCACTATACTCATTAAATATGTGTCCCAGAGACTTAAATCTTCCATCTATTCATATGCTGGTTGAGTCCTGAATCTCAGCAGAGTTACAGCCAACACCTACTCTCCATTTCATCAGACTTGCCCAGGACAACTAACAAAAGGATGATGATGGACAATGCCCATGCCCCAAAACAGAGAGTATCTACAGCTGTAAGGAAGACAGTTCCATCCATCTGCCCCATGGGATCTAAGCTTCCTCTCAATCAGAAGCAGTGTGGGCATCACCATCCCCAAATCCTCAAGACTGAATAAATTAACAAACCTAAGGGGGTATGGGGAGGATGCAACCATGGACTAAAGTAGACTTCTTATTAATGGAAGAACTTGTAACACTGGTATAAAGGTCACCAGAGGTTCTGAGGGGAGGGAGAGGGAAGAATTGATGTAGCATGGGGCATTTTTGAGACATTGGAATTGTTCTGCATGACATTGCAATGACTGATACAGGCCTTTATACATTTTGTCAAAACCTATAAAATTGTGTGGTGCAAAGTGTAAACTATAATGTAAACTATAGACCATGGTTAGTAGCAATGCTCCAATATGTGTTCATCAATTGTAACCAATGTGCCACACTAATGAAAGATGTTAATGGGGAAAAATGTGGGAAGGGGAGGGAATAGGGGTATATGGGTATCCCCTATATTTTCAAAGTAACATTTATGTAATCTAAAGCTTCTTTAAAAATAAAATAAAATAAATAAAAGAACAGAAACCTTTGAATGTTAATTTATTAGGCTTCTTAGCTTAGGCATGCACCTGAAATTTTATAGAGGAGTCAGCTGTTGCCCACAGGGTCAGGGAACTAGGTTTTAGAAAGAAGAGCAAGGCTCCTCAAGAGCAGTGTGTGAGTATGGGATGGGGTGTTTAAGAAAGTCATTTTAGGGAAGCGGAGGTGGCTCAAGTGATTGGGCTCCCATCTAACCATATAGGACGCCCAGGGTTCAATTCCCAGGGACTCCTGGTGAAAAGCAAGCTGACCCACATAGCGAGCTGACCCACAAGGCAAGCTGGCCCGTGCGGAGAGCTGGCCTGCGCAGGAGAGCTGGCCTGCACAGGAGTGCTGGCCCGCACAGAGTTCTGGCCTGTACAGAGAGTTGGCGCAGCAGGTTGATGCAACAAAAAGAGACACAGAAGAGAGACAATCAGACATGCAGCAGACCAAGGAGTTGAGGTGGCATAAGAGATTGAGCAGTCTTTCTCCACTCTGGATGGTCCCAGGATTGGTTCTGGGTGCCACCTAAAGAGAAGACAAGCAGACACAGAAGAACACACAGAGAGCAGACAGTGAGCGCAAAAAACCAATGGGGCAGGCAGGTGGAGTGGAGGGGGCAGGGAGAAATAAATAAATAAATCTTTAAAAAAAAAAAAGAACTCAGTTTAAAAAAAAAAAGTCATTATAGTAGGGGAAAAATATTTGAATTCCACTTACATGTATTTTTATCAAGAATTAAGAATAAAGCAATCTTTATATAATATGTATTGGACACATTTACATTTAATCTACAGGTCAAATGGTCACAAGTCATTACAATTTCTGAGTGATCCTTCCTGGGGGTGGGTTCTGATGATCCTTTGCTGGCTTTCAGCATATTGGGGCATATTTCAGCTGATTTGTGTCTGGGTAAGTAGTTTTTACAAATCTCCTTGTCTGAAATAGTGGAATAATATTTAGTGTACATTCTGAACAGATGATGAGTAACCATGTAAATCTCTTAGACCACGGAAAGGTCTGCTGCCAACATTGTGCCAAGTGTTTAAAAGAGTTGTGAATGGAAAGACGAGTTGCACATTTTTTACGTTTGCAAAAAGACAAGAGCTCCAAATTGTTGACCTTTCCTGTGATGAAAAGTGGCTGTCAGAGGGTGCTACCAGCAGTAATAAATGCACTTAATCTGTTCTTTTGTGGTAAATGTAACTTAACAGTGGAAAAATAACTGCTTTTTGCAAGAATCCCATGCTGTGGAAAGAACAATTTGGAAATGGATGCTGGGAAATGTTTCTGTCATTGTTGGGGATTGAATCACATCCCCCACAAAAGACAGGTTCAGGTCCCAACCCCTGGTCCTGTGGGTGTGAACCCATTTGTAAATAGGAACTTTGAAGATGTTTTTGGTTGTGTGCCCAAAATGAATAAGGGTGAGCCTTAATCCAATACAGGTGAATGCCTTATTAACAAAGGGAATTGGACACAGAAAAGGGAACAACGGGGAGCAGCCAGACTCGCAAGAAAGTGCAATCCAGAAGAGAAAGAAGATGCTGCCATGTGCATTGCCATGAGTTGGAAAAGCCAAGGAACTCCAGAGATTGTCAGCCAGCCAGAAAAGACTGACCCCAAGAAAAAGCTAGCCTTCTAGCCTCTGAAATTATGAGCCAATGAAATACTGTTGTTAAGCGAACCCATTGTATGGTATTTGTTCTAGCAGTTAGGAAACAAATGCAGTCATGATGTGACTTTTGTGAGGAAAAGGGTTTAAGTGAATCACTTATAGAGACTTTCATATTTTAAAAACGGACATGGAATTTTCTAGCCGGTTCAAAAAATGGAAAAATACAACACCTTCTAGTTAGTAAATAAAAAAACAACTGATTAACATAGGGGAAAGAGAACATTTTTAGCTGAATGACAACAAACATCTGTACGCTGATGGGAGGGACAGAAAACTCAAGATTTTTGGTGCAGCTAATTACTTCTTCCATCTATGTTACAACAACCATTAAAACCACTTAGGAAAATGACTTGAACTTAGATTCAGAACTTTAAATTGCTGAATCAAAGTGTTAAGTTGAAATGTTCAAAATGATGACATGTGCTTAATCACATCACCCTCCCTAAAAGTAGTAATAGTTACCTTTATTAAGAGCACAATTTTGTACTTTCAACAAATAACCCATTATTTACCTTTAAGCCCATCTCTTTCAAATTTTTATCTATGTATATTTTGCAAAACATGTAATATATAAGAATAACACTGCATATATATATATGTATATATATATATATAAAATTGACAAGTAACTTGTATCTGTGTGTATATATAACTTGTATGTTATATATATACACACACTTACACATATATACATATTGTCAGAGTACATGCTCAAAAATATTTTTTCTAAGTTTAGAGACTCCTGGTATAGAGGAAAGAATATTTACCCAAGAATCAGGAGATCCAAGCTCTAGTTCAGGTTCTGCAATTAAGACATGGTACCATATACAAGTCAAATAATAGTATTTCAGAGCTGAAGTGTGGTGGAATTAGTATCTTCCTTGAAGAGTTGCTGTGTGGACAAGGAGAGATATGATTATACATGTAAGCTGCCTGCATATAGAAGAATGGACCCTCAATAGCTCATGGTGGTTTTTAGAAGGGTCATGAGAGACCACTGGGTCCATTACCTTCATTTTCTAGTTGAGCAGTGGAGGAAAAAGAGGAGAACAAAGTTACTCCATGTCTCAGGGCAAGTTACTAAAAAGCCAACATTCGACTCCAATGAGAGCAAATTTGAGATCTCACATGGGTTTTGATTATAACCTCTGATGGTTAATTCCTCACAGCCACATTTCCTTAGGGTTTCCTCCAAGGGACACCTTTTTGTGTATTCCAGAGAAGGGCTGTGAAAGTTGCATGTAAACTTACCTGTATAAGTTACTCTAATCTCATATTAAAATACCAACAGGCAGACATTTCTAGACTTAAATTTCTTCTTCCCACTGCCTGTGATTCTCCATTTGAGAAGTATTCTGGAAAGACTAGAAGAACAAAGAGTGGGAATCCCAAAACTTCTATAAAGTTCTATATCTTATCAGAAACTGGGAAGAGAGTGATATGTGTGCTTCCTTATAGGAAACAACCAAGACTAAATAATAAGGTTGGACTAAATCAGTGATTCTGAACATTTTTGCGGTGTGTGGGGGTGTGGCAGTTTGAAGTTCTTTTATGAATCCCCAAAAGATTATGTTTTTGAACTAATCTATTCCTGTGGGTGTGATACCCTTTAATTTGGATTAAATTCCGTTGAGGGTCCTTTGATTAGATCACTTGATAAGATCAATTTGATTGGATTATGTCAGTGAGGCATGAGCCATCTTGGGTCTCTGCCCTCTGGCTGGAGTCTGATATAAATGGAGACACCAGGAGAGACAGACACAGACACAGACAAAGAAAGCTGCTCTATTTGATCCTGCTTTGTGAGAGAAAGAACTCTAGTTTCCCCCCAAGCTTAGCTGCAAGGAGAGAAGCCTCCAGAGGCTCCAAGTGCTAAGGCCCAGGGAGAGATGAGCCATATGCTTGATAGCTTGCAGCTGAACTCAGGAAGAAAGCAGAGCAGCTGAGACTGAGAGAGGAGGACAGGAAAGAGACAAGCCCTATGCCTGCTTGCCCACAGCTGAGCTCCAGGAGATAGAATCTGGAGGGGAAGGCAGAGACCTTGGCAGAGATCCACGACATTCTTACTTCACCATGTGGCCAGGCAACAGGATCAACAGTGGCTGACTTTCGTAAGAAAGGACCTCTGATGGTGCCTTGATTCGTACATTTTATTGCTTCAGAACTGTAAGTTTTTTCCCCAGATAAATTTCCCATGATAAAAGCCAGCCCATTTCTGGTATTTTGCATTGGCACTCCTGTGGCAAACAAAAACAGGGGGTCTTTCATGCCTCTGGGAATCTGATGAAATATATGGATCATCTTCCTAGAAAATGTATATATGAAAGTGTTTGTGAAATTTTACAAAGGATTCCAGCAGATCCTGCACCCCTGGAGCCTAACTATTGAATCCAAGAGCTTGAAGTTCTTGCTCCAGCTCTAACATTCTATACATGGTACAATTACACAAAGAGGAACTTCTGTTAACTATTCATACGCTCATCTCAGCATTGCCCATCTATACTGTCTTTAATTTGTATTGATGGAATTGTTGATGTAATCAAATTTGTTTTAAACACGTTTTTAATCTCAACCTGGGTCCATAAATCCCACCAACCCCTGGGAAAGAATATCAGAAAGAATATGGTGTTCACATAAGCATTTACTATTTCATTGCTCCTTTCTCTGATCCCAAATATTACTCCTTAAAAATATGTTCCTTCCTTGAAACCTGGCAATTTGACTTCTTTTTCAAATTTGGAACCATTGAAACTAGCAATATTAACAACATTATTTCCAAGTGCACTTGTTCTGAAATTTGTGGATCATTGAATATCTGCATAACTAATAGAAGAGATTGAACAATTATTGATTATTTACAGTAGTGTACCAGTCCCTATGTGTGTGTGTGGTAATTTCCTATAAAATTACCACTAGGCTCAATGTCATTGCTTAGATTTCATAGGTAAGAATTAATATGCAGAACTCGTAAGCAATTAAAGAATGAATTAGTTACCCAAACTCCTAGATTACAGACCTAAGCATTAACCGTGACAATATGGGGCTTCCAACACCTTCTGTAACATTCTCCTTGAGTTTGTCCATCTGTAAATTGTACAGCATGCTCTGCCACTGGCTTCCATGTCGTTATACAGCTGAGTAATTTGAGGCGGGAGGCTTTGACAGTGGTGATCCTATGTGTTCCCTGGGCAGGGGAGCAGGCACTTAGCAGATCTAAGTTTTACTTATTAATCAGCAAAGTTTTTCTCCCATCTGTCACTCTCTGCAGTTTTAGGCATGATACACCTCACAGGAGTGAACAGTTACAACCCTTGAGTGAGTGTCTTTGAGCCAGCTCTCAAAGAAAGTCATGGAAAAGCCGTTCTAGTCCCAAACCCAAAGGAAAAAAAAATAAATGTGAGAAAATATTTTCAGAGAAAGGTCTGCAGTTTATTTGAAAACTTCAGATGGTTGTGCAGTCCATCTGGGGTCCTGCCAGCTGACAGCATAAAATCCTAGAAATCCTTCTATCATTTGCCAACAAAACTGTGTGAAAACATGATGGTTTGAGCTAGAAACAAGTTTTAATTTCAAACTTATGCTTGCTAGTAATTGTCATTTTTCATTATTAATGAAAGAAAGATTATGAGTGTGTGTTTCTTTGCTTATGGCAAGACTGAACCTTGGCAATAGACACTATAAGATATTATAAATTCTCTGGACTCCTCTACATGATTAGCGTAATGTATTGATGGGCATAATTTTAGTGATGATGATGAAGAATGCTAATGCTCCTCAAAGCAACTTTTTGATAGCACTTAAGTATCACCAAACTGTGAAAGTCATATGAAAACTCTGCTGCAAAGTAGTATCAAGTGGAATAAAATCTGACAACAAATAAAGGTAAATGTGTGCTGCTGCCAGTGGTACTATTTTGAGGCACATAAATGATGGAACAATTAATGTCCTGGAATATGTGCTTTGAAAGATTAAGGAAAGTGATTACCTTAAATTCATGGAGGTGTCTAGCTTTAAGTATTTGGAAGAAAGGATGTGGATATTTTCTGTATAACTTTGAAACCAATAAAAGATTGAATTGTGTATCACTGCGAGGTGTGTCTGAAGTTGGGGAGAATTTGAAGGCTAATTTTAGGTTAGATTTCACAGAATTTCCAATTTCAAACTGGCAGCAGACAAAGGGATGCTTTCTCTATTTTCATCCAGTCAACTGGATTTTGAGAAAAAAATAGCAGATGTGTATGACTCAATTACAAAAATTAACACCTCAGGGAAGCGGCTGTGGCTCAATCAGTAGGGCTCCCGTTTACCATATGGGAGTTCCCGGATTCGGTTCCCGGGGCCTCCTGGTGAAGGCAAGCCCGCCCGAACGGCGTGGTTAGCTGACCCAGCGAGCACAAGCAGCAAGGGGGGGATAAATGAATAAATAAATAAAATCTTAAAAAAAAAAAAAAAATTAACACCTCACAGGGGCACTGTTTCACACACAACGTGATCCCATTGTGAAAAGAAAGGAATGGAGTTCCACCAGGTAATTGATGAAACCATGTAAATTTCAGCTTCATGCATAAGATCTTTTAAATTCCTGCTTATAAAGCTATATGAGCAAGACAGTTTTACCCCTCACAGTCCAGTATTCCCTTGAGGAACTACTACTTCCTGATCCAGTGTCTCCATCGGAAGTTATCATGAGAGCCTGATTCTAAAGTGTATTTATAAGTGACCTTGATCTATAATTTTCTTTATTTTACTGTCCTTGTATAATTTTGGTATATATTAACCTTATAAAATGGATTGTCTTTGAGACCAAGAGAGGCATGTTCTTCTAACTTCCTCTTGTTCCTCAAGCTAGAGAAAGTTTTTTTGCTTTTATATGGCTTGTATGGTTAGATCAGACCACTCAAATAGTCTTCATATCAAAAAAGGAACTGATTTGGGACTTTAATTGCATCTGCAAAACCCATTTATGGATTAGTATTTGATCAAATATCCAGAAGATAAGGAATTTTGTGGGATGTGTGGGACCATCTTAAGAAGTCTTCCTGCCACGCATGGACTGGCTGGTACACTGCTCAATACTCAACAGGACCATCTATAAATCTGCAAAGTTCTCTCCCTGTGCATCTCTCTCTGTGCTCTCCAGTACTCTCTTCTACCAGTTCCCAGATTCTCTTTATAGCTACTCTGGTGTCCCTGGACTCTCAGCTCCATTTCTTCAGTTCCGGGAGTCTACTGGCTATGGATTGGAAACTCTCACAAGGATTTAAGCCGGGGCAATTTTAACACTCATTTTTTGTCTCCTGTCTTGCAGGATCACTCTCCTTCACTGCCTTAATGTCCAGTGTCCTGAAAACCATTTCTTCATATATTGTATTAATCAGCCAAAGGGGTGCTGATACAAAGTACCAGGACTCTGCTGGTTTTTATAAAGGACATTTATTTGGGGTAGAAGCTTAGAGTCACAAGGCCCCTAAAGAGTCCAACTCAAGGTACCATAAGAGGTACTTCTTCACCCAAAGTCTGTTGCCACATGTTGAAGCAGGAAGGCGGGCGATGTCTGTGAGGGTTGAGCCTTCCTCTTCCTCTTAAGGGTCTGTGGTCTCAGCTTCTTCTGATCTCAGCTGTAGGCTGGCATAAGGCTCTTCTCTCTCCCCGGGGCTCATTTCTTTTGGGACTCTGCTGCTGTGGTCTCATCACAAGGTCAGCTGTAGACTATCAGGCTCATCTCTCTTCTTGGGTCTTCTGCTATGTCTTACGAGCCATCTCTATTCTTCTGTGCTCTTCTCCTGTCTGTGTCTACTTCTGTGTGAGAGTCTGTTTTATCAGCCCAAGGCGGCTTGGACTCAACGCTGAGTAGCACTCTATGGCATGGTTGAATCAAAGCCCTAATCATAACATAATTTAATCAGACATCTCATCTGAATCTAATACAATCATAGGGTATCACATCCACAGAAACAGACCAGTTTACAAACATAACCAATTATCTTTTTTGGAATTCATAAATAATATCAAACTTCCACATATATTATGTTCCTTTTTTTCAAATTATTTTCCCTCAGCTCTTTGAAAATGTCCTGGCTTATATTTATGCAGATGAGACTTCTATTTTATTCTTTTTCATGGCTACTTAATTATATTTCATTTTTGCCTGTTTCAATTTTGCAAATTCTTGCTAATTTTAAAGGATAGTATTTCCTCCTTGACATGATGCTTATTTTGAAGTTCCACAAGATTAAATGCATTTGGAGCAAATTTTTTATAATTTTTGGTGGATGTCATTCTTTAACATTGGGTTTCTTCATTTATTATCAAATTGGCGTTTGCATGCTCATTTTAAAAGGTAACTTTTGTTTTGTTTTGAGTTGTGTTTCTTTTTCTCTCACTTTCTGTCAGGCAGTTACATAGTTTTTCAGATTATGGTTTCCTCCATTAGTTCCCATTGTTTCCAATCCAAAACTAGATTTTATAATGATATTTCAGACCATTGACATTAGAGATATTTCAGATCCAGTTTCTGTTAATTAGAGGAGTTGTAGGTTCACAGAAAAATCACGCATCAAATACAGAGTTCCCATATGCCACCCTATTTTTCACACCTTGCTTTAGTCAGACCCAGTCTTAAAGGGAGCAGAGATGACAACAGTTGGGTTTAGATTATTGTTTGAGAGTGTCTTTTCTTTTTGTTTGCTTGCTCCCACTTTCTGAAGGAGTAATTGCTTTAGGTAACAGGACAAGCTGCTCTTGTCAACTCCTGAGGTGGGAAGTCTTCTCCTTTTATAAGAGAGAAGGGGAGAGCCTCACCTCAGCCCTTGGCTTTAACCAGTGAGCCTGACTCTTTCCCCACTCCACATCAACTGGGGTGCTTTTTGGTACCCCTTACTTTGAAGGAGCAGAGTTCCTTGCTTATGTCTTGGAGCTTAGATACTCTCAGCTCCAGTCCTGCTTACTGCTTTATGCTCCTGTCCCTTTTCTGATTTGCAGAGAAGTTCATTTTGTTTCTGATCCAGTTTATGCCTTTTTTTCCCTTTCATTTTCAATGTTTCTATTTTATCTGCCAGTGCCATGTTGGCAGGATGTGCATGGCAAAGTGTGACTTACTGTAACATGGTAACCCAAAGTCATCTTTAGTTTTGAATCCCTGCTTAAAAGTGTCTGTCTCTTCGGCATTGCCCATTGAGTAAAATACATGCCCTTTGTCCTAGCATTCATAGTGCTTCACAATGTAAGTTAAATATAACTTTCAAACTTTAACTCCAGCATAAACTTTTTAAACCCTGTCAGATTGGGCTACTCACTGTTCTTGAAAACCCTTTGTATCATCCTGAATCTGTGTACATGGATCTTTCCTCCTGGAAGATCCTTTGTGATAGATTATATTATTTGTTTAGATTAATAGCTTTCTTCCAGGCCCATCCCTGCAAGGCCTCATTCATTGACATCAGACTTGGCTATAGCAACGGCTTTGGCCAATGAGGTGTGAGCTTTGGAAGCCACCTAGAGTTCCACCACTGATGTTTTCTCTCTGCCACGAAAGCAGCATGTATCAGAGAGGGGCTGCTTGCCAGACTGGGTCCTGAGGCAAAGAAGACATGGAACAGAGCTACAACCAACTCATAGTTGACACATCGTGTGAATGAGAAATAAACCTTTGTGGTAGTCAGTCAGTGAGATTTGGGGATTGTTTGTTACTGCAGTGTAACTTAACATGTGATGACTGATAAACCCTCCTACCCCATGTGGTGGACCAGAAAGAACATGGACTTGGAAATCAGGCAGGCCTCCATCCAAATCTTGTTTGCATCAACAACGTTCTTAAGAAAGAAAATTCCTTCCCTTCTATGAATCTCAGTCTCCACATTTGTAAAATGAGGAGAAGCATGCTAACCTTGCAATGATTATTGTGGAGATTAGTGATGGTGTGGCTACCATACCTGTCAAAGAGAAGGCCCTCAATAATGGTAGCTTTAATTATTATTATTATTATTATTATTATTATTGTTCATGTTACTTTTTTTTTTTTTGGTTGAAACATCATCTATTTTCCCATAGAGTTTGCCGTTAATTATGTCGCAAAGATTTGTTTCTCTACTATAAAACAAAACAAAACAACCCCCCCAAACTCTCAGTAGATCCTCCCCCTCTCCCTGCAGAATTGCTTCAGGAAGAGGCTTCTAGACAACCAGTTCCCATTGGTGAGCTGCTCAGGGCACTGCTCACTGCTGCCCTCTAGAGGCTTCAGTTGATCACCATAGAGATCTGGGAAGCGAGAAATTTCTGCAAGAAACTGCTGCTGTACTGTGAAGAATGAGAGCTATAATAAAAATAATAACAGTAATAAAAGCTACTATAAAAGCTACTATTTATTGAGCACTTGCCATGTATTGGGTGCTATGCACAGCCCATTGAATCTTCACAACAGCTTTATGAATCAGGGACTACTGAATACTAATTTTACACTTTAGAAATGGGAGATTCTGAGTAGTTAAGTCCCTTCAACCTAGTGCTGACTGACTCTAGAAAGCCCCTGTCTCAAAAATCACACATAGCAGCCCCTCCAGGCATGCTTGTATGTTTCCAAAATCTGCTAGAAAGATATTGCCAACCAAAAAGGAAAGCCTACAAATTGATTGCTCCCACCCTGCTCTTTCCCTTTGGGGGCAAAAAATTCTCCTAAAACTCAATGGGAATTGTATGCTCTGGAAATAAAGAAAAATGATATTCCTAGATGCTGGGAGAAAAGAATAACAACAATAGCAGACACTTCCCTGGCACCGATTAAAGAGCATGTTTATAAGATCCCATCTTCTCTCTTGGCTAATGTGGTTGCTCCTTTCATTATTTTGAAAGGCAAGTAGTTGTATTTACGTAGTGGCTTCAGGAACTCGGAATGAACATGAGATCAGGGTGACCCCCCTGGCCATTCTGCTACCATAATGATTTCAGCATTTATAAAGGAGACTAATGACTGAAATTGCTCTCAACATTTTCAGCAGAAAGACTGCAAGTTGAAAATTGGATTTTCCTCTCTTCTTGCCAATGAGCTCTTTTCTTAAGGTGCTGATGCCTGGAATGGAAAGGGGGATGGGTAATTCTTTTTCTGCATTTTACTCTTACCAGTGCCTGTTCTAAAATTCGAGCAACGCGTCTGTGATGAGGAAAGTTTGCATGAAACCACGAGGGATATACTGTCAGAGGAAATGCCTAAGCCGGGGGTGCCATAACAATTTAAGAAGTGGAATGTTTAATTGGACAAATTATGAAGTGTTTCCAAGTGGCTGGTTGCAGGGGCCAGAGAACAATAATTCCTTTTGTGTGTTTGCTTGTTTCATGGCTTTGATGGGATTCTCAGGAGAGGCAGCTGAAAAAAATCAATGTTGGGTGATTCTAGAAGAGTTGGTTTTAACAGTGCCACTGATACTGTCTTTTCTTTAGGTCCCCATGGTGATGCTATGTGGGCCTTATTTGCACATGGGAACTTGATGGATGCAGACTGTTCAGGCTCAATTACAAATGAAATTCCATGGTTAGAAAAGACTCTTGGTGAAAGTGAACAAAAAGTAGGGATAGCCAGAGCAGCTTCCAAAATGCATTCCTGTACTTCTTGAAAGTATTTCTCTAAGGCTGAAAGGAGGTTATTGTAATGTTGAGGTGAGCCATGAATCACCATAGTATTTCATTGTGGCTGATTCCTTGAGATAAGCAAGGTGAGTGATGAGAGTTTGGCAAGTTTTGTTGGCCAATCTTCTCCAACAATCAATTCTAGGGCTCCTTGGTAATCTACCCCATCCTTTCAGCCTGACAATTTGCTTGAAGGTGATGAGGCTTACTTGTGACAGCTTTGATAAGGTTCCTATCCAGAAATTTTTCAAACTCAACTGAGATAAATATAGACCTATTTTCAGAAATGATAGTGTCTGACAATCCAGGTATAACAAATAACTGGTGGAAAGTGGCAGTTTTCACAGTAGAGATCTGGGGGCAGAACAAGGAGAATTTCAAAGCCATTTTGAAGAGCCTACCACCATCAGCAAGCTTTTTCTTTGGTCCAGCTAAATCAATGTAAATTCCTAACTAAAACTTCCTGACTTCTGTGATAATAGCTAGGGTCTTTATCAACTTTTGTGTGGTAGATCCCATCCTGTAGTCGATGTAACTATTAATCAGTAGTCTAGTACCATCTTGTAGTTACCACCAGGTCTACCTCTAACTCCTCAATATGGCTCATAATTTACTTAAATTTGCTCATACACTCTACATGAAGTTGGCCTTGAAGAAACAAAATAGTGCTTGCTATTTGACATTATGTTTTCTATTAGAGGTATAATTTATTGAACTGTTGAACCAGACGCTAAATGCTGGGATAAGCACTTTACATACCCAGGAACTTAGGTATTATTATTCCTAGGGAAACACATAAAGAAACTGAGATTCAGAAAGGCTAAATTACCTCCTCAAGGTTTCAGAGCTTGAGGTGACAGTTTTTGCAGGACTACCTTCCTGCAAAAACCATATGCTTTCTTCTCTATACTCCAGTTAATGCGTGAACATTAGAGAAAATTCTGAAGTTAGGGTTAAAAAAAGGAGAAGAAAAATCCCTCCGAGTCTTAACACATATCAACACCATTTTGGTCTCTTTCCTTCTATCCTTTTTGTTTATTGGCCCATGCATATTTCCTCCGCCTTAGTTGCAATTGCTTTAGCCTAAGCACCTCATGGGCTGCCCTTACTTTACACAGGCCAGAGGAAATAACAGCTGCACTGATGAGGTACCTAAGGGTGCTTCCCTGTAGTCCTATAAAACTTTACTCAAGAAAAACAACAAAATACAGTTTAGAGGAAGGCTCAAATGTGGAGATTGTTTAGATTATATGCCGGTTAATTCCTAATGCTTATCTCTTCTTATCTCTGAATTACTTTGGGTCTTGTTGTGGGTTGAATTGTGTTCCTCAGAAAGATATGTTGCAGTCTTAATCCCCAGTACTGTAAAGGTGACTTTATTTGGAAATAGGGTCTTTGCAGATAGAATCAAGTTAAGATGAGGTCCTACTAGATTAGACTGGGCCCTAAATTCAATGACTGATGTCTTTATAAGGAGAGGGAAGTTTGAGGACACAGAGGTAACACAGAGGGGAGAAGGAGGCAGAGATAGGAATTAGGCTGCCAGAAACCAGGGATACCTGGGGCCTCCAGAGGCTGGAAGAGGCAGGCAGGATCCTTTTCTAGAGCCTTCCACAGGAGCGCAGCCCTGTGGATATCTTGGTTTTGGACTTCTGACTTTAGAACTCTGAGAGAATAGATCTCTGTTGTTTGAAGCCACCCAGTTTGTGATCATTTGTTACAGCAGCTACAGGAGACTAATACGAGCCTATTTTCTCAATTTTATCAAGTATTAAACATTCTGGGGTTACTGACTCTTTGGTAAACTACAATATAAATTTCCTTTGTTATGTAAACATTCTTCAAGAGGAAATACAAGTAGGTAAAATTAGGCTTAATCTATGCCTGGTTCTGAATGTTTGTGTGGAATTCTGGTCTATAGAACAGGAGTTCCTAAATATGGGGCTGTGATTCTCCGGCACCTCACAACAAATTTTCACTAATCTGCTGCAAAATGAGAAAAGGGAATAGGAGTTTCTCATAAAGCTAAATTCATTCAATTTAAAGAACAGCCTTTATTCCAAGATTATGATCTTTCCGGTTAGTTGGTAGAGTTTTGATTTTCAAGTCTTGACCTGACCAAAATATAAGGTAGTCAACCCTATGACAATACTCCAAATTTGAACTTTCACTCTTTAATGAAACTCTAAAGTCTAGGAACATCATTGACATCTCTGAACACTGGAGACCTGGAGGGGCAGAGACTCACAAAGAGAATGGCGACCACACTAATCATAACAAACAACAGCTAACACTGTAGAGAGCATTTGCTTTGCTGATGCTGGGTGCTCTTCTAAAGTGCGTTACATTGATCAGCTCATTTAATCCTGACGAAACTCCTCTGAAGTAGAGGCTAATTATTAGCATTCTCATTTTTCCAAAAGGGAAAACTGAAGAACAGAGTTCTATGACTCTGAAGTTCCTGTGTTCTAGAAACAATTCTGTGGCCTACTTTGACTTTAAATTGAATTCTACAGCTGATGAGTGGTACTCAATTCATAGGCTTAAACTTGATAAGAATGTTCTCTACTTCTTATTGATCGCTCGGTTCTGCTCTAAGAAGCCTTCAATGGATAGACCTTGCCATTATTTACTAAGTATTTTTCTTTACTCAGACTTTATCCCCCTCAATTTAGGCAACAGCGGCTGCAGATATTCTTTGGAAATCACTCTTTCTGTCATTTCTTTGCTTACATCCAGGCAACACAATCTGTACGAAGATTCATCTGGCAAGCCCAGGGATTTGTATGCACTGTGCTGAAGTTGAGAAATGGGGCCCTTTTCTTTTCCTTCTTCATCCTGGTTACTTACTGCAAGTAGATTTCCCTGTGTGGAAATTAGTTTCAATATTTATTTTGAACTTGATACTTTATTATTGTGTTCAGAAATCTGCAAAGGGTATTTTTCCTTCTTTTTCTCTCGTGTGTCGGCATGGAACTTAGCCTTGCCACACATCAATGAAAAGAAATCCCTCCCAAAGATACTTAAAATATTTTAAAATTTTATAAAACCCTAAAATATTTTTAGAATAATATTAAACCTCAGTGAAAACTTTGTCAATATATTTCTATGTCATGGATTTTTTTTTTCTCATGGCAGACTGATTCTAGTTTGTATATAGTGTATGAGACTCAAGGCTAGCCGTCATCAGAGATCATAGGGCACTCCTTGCTCTCTGCAAGGTACACTTAAAGTCCATCACCTTTCCATCCACTAGCTGGCAGTCTAGAATGTTGGATATTGCATTGTGGTGAGCTGCTCATTCTGGAGCGATCGCAATAGCAATTTTAGTTATTGTTTCCTTCACAATAAATCCGTGGCTCAAATCACACCTCTGTGTTGAGCGGGTAACACTTAAATAAGATTCAAATCTATCTGTTCAAAGAGGTTGACCCCGCTAGTTAAATTTCAGGAATTGAGGATGTCCCATATAAGTCTGTTTCTCAGTCTATATATTTTCATGTGATTCACTGTTAAATCCTTAGTGCTCAATGAAATCCTTGGTGCTCAGTGTTCTTCTCACAGATAATTTAACAAGAATAAACATTATGGCAGACTTATGTCCTGAATGGGTTTTGAGTAATGTTAATTTAAAATACCCTCTTCCATTGTTCTAAAAGTACTCTGAATTCCAGAAACTACTTGTCCTGAATTTGAGTTCTGAAAATATAGAAATCATAGTCAATAATCAAGAAAACTATGGACTGTGTCTACTATATAAAGGTATTTCTGGTTTAAGATGGTGCTATACTTTCCTGTGCCTCTTGATGGCTTAAATAAAGTCTAATCTTTCACATTGATTGAGGATTTATTGTGTGTCAGTAATTGTGCTAAGCACTTTTAGCACCTTTATCTCATTTAATCCTTACAATATCCTTTGGGGGTTGGTACTATCATTTCCCCTGCTTTACAGATGAGAAAAATGAGGCCTAGAGATGTTCAGTCCCACACCCAAGGCCAGGCAGCTCAATAGAGTTGAACCCTGGTATGAATTTCAGAGCCCTTGACCTTCACCACTTGGCTGAACTACATTTCTTTAAGAATTTGGATAATTTAACCTCTTTTTCATTTTTTTTTTTAAAGATTTATTTATTTATTCCCCCCACCTCATTGTTTTGTGCTCACTGTCTGCTCTGTGTCTGCTTTGTCTTTTCTTTAGGCGGCACTGGGAGCCAATCCTCGGACCTTCCAGAGTGGACAGAGGTGCTCAATCTCTTGTGCCACCTCAGCTCCCTGGTCTGCTGCATCTCTTATTGTCTCTCTTCTGTGTCTCTTTTTGTTGCGTCATCTTGCTGCACCAGCTCTCCATGTGGGCCAATGCTCCTGCGCAGGCCAGCACTCCGTGAGGGCCAGCTTGCTGCTTGGGCCAGCTTGCCTTTCACCAGGCAGCCCCGGGAATCGAACCCTGGACTTCCTATATGGTAGATAGGAGCTCAATCACTTGAGCTACATCCACTTCCGTCTTTCATTATTTTTAATTCTGGAATGTAGGAACTTGTCCCTCCCCTCTGCCTCTCTGCAAATTGGACCTTTCTCCTCCTAGAAACTACTGTCTTGCAAACAAGGCAAGGGTCTGTCACTCCAGCCAACATCCACAGCAGTCTTCTGCCCCTCGCATTGTGTTGCCATGTTTTGTCCCATCTTCCTCCACCTAAGGGGGCCCTTCTCATCTCTTCCACATGTAGATAATAAGAGACTGAAGTGGGCTGGTTTGTACTGAAAGTGCCATACGGTCCTGAACAAACACCTCACCTTACTGTGAAGATTTCAATTCAGACTTCCAATAAGAGAAGAGACACTAATGGACTTCAGGAACACATGTTCCACTGGTATATCTTAGGAGTACAGGTTTCCACAGGGCGCCTACTCTGAAAAAGATGCTCACCGCAAACCCAATGTAGACTTTTCCCCCCATTTATGCTCTTTCTGTGCAGTTCTTAAGAATGAATCATACTGGCTAGGTGGTGGATGTCTCCTCTTCAGTCCCATCTAGAGGAGCAGATGTGTACACAAATCTGTACACAGTGTATTTATTTATTTATTCATTTATTTGTTTATTATTGTTGTTGCTGGTTCATTTTCTTTGTAAGCCAGAGAGTAATATCTGCAGTGCTGGTTGTGGGCTTTTAAATTCAGCTTTGCTTTTAGAGACAGGTTCCCAAAAATACCTTGCTGCAAGAACAGAGTTTGTCTTATGCATTTATGCGATGCTTGAATTATGCTTAACAGTGTTTGTATCCTGAAAGACTTCTGTGGCAGTTTGATATTATTTATGAATTCCAGAAAATATATTTGATTATGTTTGTAAACTGGTCGGTTTCTCTGGGAGTAATACCCTTTGATTGTATTAGATTCGGCAGAGATGTCTTTGATTAAATTACGTTAAGATTAGAGCCTTGATTCGACCACGTCATTAGGGTGTGCAGGATTGAGTCCCCACCGCCTTGGTGGGCTGATAAAACAGACTCTCACATGGAAGTAGATACACAGAGAAGAAGAACACAGAGGAAGGGAGATGGCTCATTAGACATGGCAGAGGCCCTGGGAAGAGAGATGAGCCTGATAGTGATGAGACCACAGCAGCTGAGCCTGTAGAGAAATGAGCCCCAGGAAGAGAGATGAGCCTTATGCCAGCCTACAGTTGAGATCTGAAAAAGCTGGGACCACGAAGCCTTAAGAGGAAGAGGAAGTATGAACTCTCACAGACAATCGCCCACTATCTTGCTTTAATATGTGTCAACAGACTTTGGGTGAAGAAGTACCTCTTGTGGTACCTTGAGTTGGACTCTTTAGGGACCTTGTGACTGTAAACTTCCACCCCAAATTAATAAATGCTGAGGTTTATTCACTACCCTCAAAGAAATTAGTGGCTCTTCAGTTAAGATCCATTTTTATTAAGTATAAATCCAAGCCATTCTGTGAAAAACTACTTTCCTGGGTGAGAAGTGCTAATTTTGCCAGAGTTATTGTTCTTTCAAGCAGTCATTCGTATCAGCGCAATGATTTCCAGCTTTGAAGCACTCCCTTCCGGTACCTACTTACACCTTCCATGCATAAAAGTGTTCAAAATAAAATAAAGAGCCTTAACTGGGAAGAAATGGAAAAAAGCCAATGCATTCCTCAAATAGAAGATTCTGAGTTTTGTGTCTGTATTCCTGGAGGAGGTATCACAAAACTACTCTATGACGAAAGCTGTTCTAAAGAAATCCAAATGGCAGTTCTGCTGAAATTTGTTTCAGAAGGAGACAATATCCCAGATGCATTAGATCTTGTTGAATATCTTAATCAGTGGCTTCAGATAATCAAACCATGTAGTGAAGACCCCACAGCATCTGCCTTGCCATGGAAAATACCAAGTTCTTGGAGATTGCTCTTTGGCAGTGGCCTTCCCCCTGCACTGTTTTGATCTGTTTTTCAGTTTTATACCATATGTTTGAAGCTACCTATTACCAGTACAACTGTTAAAGGCTATATAAAATTTTGTATTACCTGAGAATGTATTAGGAAATAAGTATGTGCTTTTCACAGTAAAAAGGATTACCAAAAGGCAAGTTTTGCTATACTTTTCATCATATACAACAAATGTAAATTTTGTACAATAAAGATTTCTTAATTAAAAAAAAAAATACCTTTTATAAAAGCCAACAGATTTCTGGTACTTTGCATCAGTACCTCTTTGGCTGACTAATACAACTACCAAGTACTCTTAGAGAAGTATTATTGCCATTGCCCTGAAGTTAACTGAGAACCCAATCACACTGCAGTGAAGGAAAAGAGTGACAGGATGGTGGAGCTCAGAGGAACCTCAACAAATATCTCATTGACCCCGATGTTTCATTAATAAAGAATTTGAACCCAGATATTACAAATGATGTGCCCTAAGAGAGAAAATTTATTATCTATGTTAGAGGTCTTGAATCCAAATATTCTAACTCCAAGGCCAATATCAACCCCCATCCCCACCCACCACCAAATTGAGCACTATGGGGAGGACTTATTCATTTAGTTTTTCATTTATATTTCATTATCCATGGATTGACTCAAGTCAGGAAACCTAGACTCTTTCTTCTCCATCTCCCCATATATCCTATCTGTCACTACGTATTGACAATTCTATCTCATAAATATCTCTCACATTGATGCCTGCCTATCATCCCTACCATTATCTTACTTTAGTTTCCTTCTAAACAGATTAGCAATGGCCTACTCTAAAAATGACATTTCTTCACTTGTGTGACAAAATGCATTTAGAGTCTTCTTGGGACTGTGCAAGTGACAAGCACTGGGGACTCATGGTGAGTAAGATGCAGGCCCCACACAAAGGTGCTAAAATCCATGGGTGGGGGGAAGCACAGGCGTTTTCAATACAGTGATACAAGTGGCTCTTTTGGAACCAAGCACAAGGTAGCAGGGGAGCACACAGAAGGGGGACTTGATTTAGTCTTGGGTGATCAGAGAGGGCTGTTTTGGAAAGGATGTCTCACTGAGATGTGACTGACAAGCAGTACTTAGGACGATTTGGGGGAGCGAGGGAAGAGTGTAAAGGGTGTTCCAGGAAAAGAGAAAGGCAGAGAAGATGGCAGGTAAAAATGTAGGGGAAGTGTGGCATGCAGGTGAGAAGAGGCCACAAAAGAGGCTAGAGAAGGGAGTGGGGGTAACCATGTAAAAGTTACTTCAGCCGTCTACTAAGGAGGACAGAATCTTTCTGAATCCCTCAGCAGGGAATAATTCACTGCTCTTCTCACATGCTGATGTCAAAACCAGAGCCCGACGTGACTCTGTTGGAGAAAGTGCCGGCCTAAGAGCCAGTGAGGACAGATATTTTTACTGTTGAGTAGTATTCTGGCTATGTGGAGTGGAGAGAGCTGCAGGGGTTTGCATCACAGAAACATGCACACATTGTTTGTAGACATGCTCAACGATAGATCTGATCTTGCTGGTGCCTGACAAAGACAAACAAGTAGGCATACTACAGTAATTTAAATTTTTTATTAAAGAAAAACCCAAAGCACAGTACTTTGGTGAGCAACACTATTTTCATAGCACAGATCGAGATCCTCCTTTAATCAATAGTTGTTGATATATTGTGTACTATTGACTCGAAATTCTGCCTTTGATTCCTTCCCCATGTTCACCATGTATAGTGGCATCAGAACAAGATGGAAGATGAATATATGAAAACAAAGGAATACATAATGTTAGTAAGGAGAAGGGGATACTAAAGGCTAGTGATTTTGAAATTTGTCTTTTAGCAATTTATATTCATGCAAAAATATATTGGAACCTCCAAAATGTATAACTGTGTCACTTCTGGTTGAAGGTGGGGTAGGTAGGAGGAGAAAGTGACTAGTGCTTCACCTCCTCAGCCTCGCTCTTATGTCCATGGCAGTCCTCAAAGCACCTCTGTGGAAACTAGCACTCGAAGGAAAGTGTGAAAACTTCTCCAGTTCCTCATGTTCAAAGTCAGGACAGACTTTGGGAGGCTGCATAGAGGAGAGCCACTTATTAAAAATCCCAGGAGGGCTGGACCAGCTAAAGTTTCAGAACGTGGAGGTAAAGAAAGAAAAATAAAAAAGCATTTGAAATAAAATGTTTCCCCCCTTATTTTTATCCTTTATTTTAGGGAACACACAGATGAACCCCTTCAAATTAAATTTCTCTGCACACTGAAAAAGTCATCCAAGACCTGGCTCATTCTCTACGTCATTTTGAGAAATGAGTGACAAAGTGCAGCCAGAAAACTCTTGAAAACGGGCAGCTTAATTAAATTCCGCTTAAGAATATACAGAATGAGGGTCAACCACAAGGGCTAATAAAATAAAAGAGGTGATCTCTGTTGCTAAAACATTTACGCTTCTTTACTTAATGAGTACCAATTAAAATTTTCAGAGGAGGGGAGTGTGTATTAGTCAGCCAAAGGGGTGCTAATGTGAAATACCAAAAATGGATTGGTCTTTATAAAGGGTATTTATTTGGGGTAGAAGTCCACAGATACCAGGCCATAAAGCATTAAGTTTCTTCTCTTCCCAAAGTTCATTGCCATGTGTTGGAGCAAGACAGCTGCTGACATTTGCCAGGGTTCAGGCTTCTGGGGTTCCTCTCTTCCCGGGGCTGCGTTTCTCTCCGGGCTTAGCTCCTGTTTCCTCCACAAGGTCAGCTGTAGACGATCAGGCGAACGGCTCGCTTCTCTTCTCCTGGGGCCTTCTTTCCAACATCAAAACTGCTTCTCAAAAACTGCTTCAACTCTGTCCTTTTCCTTGCCTTTTATATTCGATTCCCTACCCACCAAGGGGTGGGGCTCAATGCCCTACTGACGTGGCCCAGTCAATGCCCTAATCATAACTTAATCATGCCCAGATTAACAGATCAGTTTACAAGCATGATCCAATTATATTTTTGGAATTCATAATTACATCAAACTGCCCAACTGTAACACTCCACCCTCTGAATTCCAAAAATACATTACAATATTAAAAAAAAACCTTAAATCAGTAACACTCCAAGTACAAAATCATTTTAAAGAAATACAGTTTGTCTTCAGGCAAAATCCCATCTGCTATAGACCTCTGAAACTTACAAAACCATTTAACTGCTTCCAATACACAAATGGAAAGACAAAGGCTAAACATTTTCATTATCATAAGGAGAAATTGGGATGTTAACAGAGTGTATGTGGCTCATGCTTCTCACACGGGAGGTCCTGGGTTCAGTCCCTGGTGCCTCCTAAAAAAAAAAATGCTAACAAATAATAAGCAAACAAACGAAAAAATCAACTCAGGGGAGCCGATGTGGCTCGGTGGTTGAGGGCCACCTTCCCACATATGAGGTCCAGGGTTCAATCCCTGGTCCTGGTACCTCACAAATCAAACAAATAAAGGACTGTATCATTTAAAAAGCAACAACAACAAAAAACCACTTCTTGTGGCTCCACCTGTGGCTTGAAGAATCCCAGTCACTTCTTGGGACCTTGCTGCATTGTGACAAGGCTATTTTCCCCAGCTTCCCATGTAGCGATCTGAAAACTTCTTATTGCACCATTTACACCACTCAACCTGATGATATTACCTGCCGAAGTAGAGGCACATGGAATCATACTAGTACCCAGGCACTTCAAAAGTTACTGCATTGTGGATTTAGCAAACATAGGCACGTAATGGCTCTTCACTAGTACAGCCTTCCTCTGCACATCAGTCTTTACATTAAAAACTCCACTTATTTTTTTTTAATGGGAAATTCTAGGGGCATCAGAGCTTTTGCTGGTATTTTAAAGCTTGAAATGGGATTTTTTTTTTCCTCTTCACGTTCATTAGCTACCTTCTCTGGAATCTTCTTTGCTCCCTTTTGCTTTTTTATTATGACAGCTGGCTACAAAAAGAAAACATAGCCTACAGCAATCTGCTGATTTGGATTCCTATGGAAATATGATTCAGACAAGGACACGGATATCAGGGAAAATGTTATTATGAAAACCAATAGTCATAAGTAGCCTTGGCTTTCAGATCGAAAGCCCAACTTTTCTCTACGTCTTTCTTTTACCTCTTCATTATAAGGCCCTTATCCAGAGATGAGTGAAGAGCAGTGCAGGGTGTTCTTCTGGAAGGTCTCTGTTACTGTTAGTGACAAAATCCAAAAGGCACATTCCTTTGCCTTTATTCCCACCAAGCTATAAACTCCTGATCTCTATTTCTCTACTAAGTACATGTTTTGACACTGGAAGATAGAGAAAAGGCAGAAGAACACAGGAAAGGGAGAGGGCTCCATGAAGATTGGAGAGTCAGAAAGGGGGAGATTGGAGGCCCCAAGGAGGAGGCTTGCTTCCCTGAGGTGGGCTGTATTCTACCTCCTCACCAGGAAGACACCATAAAGAAATAGAAAGTGTGGAATTTTGCTTATAAGAGGAATCTGTCTCATCTCTTGTTGCTTTAGGATTCTCTGGAAGAGCCACAAGTAGGAGCTAACACTTAAAGGACTGGGTTTCTTATCAAAGGCCTCAGGAGTTTGTCCCATGAGAAGACTTTGATATATAATTTCTCATATGTGTGTGTGTATATATATATATATATACCCTGATGTTGTACAGGGGGTTGCTTGCCAGGAATGGATCTCATAATTATTAGGAAAGAAAAGTTGTGGAAAATGGAACCCAACTTGAAGAACTGAAACTCAAAGAATTGAAACTTTCACCTGAAAAGAACCTTTTAAAAAATTCTACTTAGTGATTATAGGACTCTGGTACCAAGAATAAGAGAAAGGTCAAGATTCTGAGAAGCAATTAATGTAACCGGAGTGCCATTTGCGCCACTGGCAAAATCCGAGGGCCGTGACATTTCCTTTGAGCCGTGGTGAGGTGTGTGGGGGCACCTTTGGATGTGTGAGTGGCAGAGGCATGGCCCTTCCAAATGTGGGCTGGACAGACGGCGTGGTTCCTGGCCAGTGTGTGCTCCATGAGCGCACGGACGTGAGTGGTGGAGCTCGGAGCCTCCGAGGGGTTAGGGAGCGGGGCTCATGTCCACGGCCTGACCTGCAGGGGGAGGCTGCTTTTCCTCTCTGGCTCTCTCGAAGTAATTCTTGAAATTCAGGGTGAAAGAAGGAACTCTCTCCTGAAACGAGGTGTAATGGGCTGACTTGGGTCGCAGTAGTAGATCTTTGAATTCCCAAGCATGAAGGTGACCTTTTTAGAAATAAGGTCTTTGAAGATGGGATTAATTAAGACTGGTTTAGGGTGGGCCCTGGTTCTCTACAAGCAGAGGCAGAGACCGGAGCGCGGTATCTATAAGCCAAGAAATGCCGAGGATGGCGGCAAAACAGCTTAAGGAGGAAGAGGCAAGGAAGGGTGTTCCCCCAGGTTGCAGAGGGAGCGCTGCCCTGCTCACACAGGGATTTCACACTTCCAGCCTCCAGAACCGGGAGACGAAACGGTCTGTAGTTTTAAGCCACCCCACTTGTGGGACTTTGCCATGGCAGCCCTAGAAAGCTAAGACACAGAGCAAACCATGAAACCAAGAAGCCCGTCACCTGAAGGAGGAATAGGTATCTAAGCAAAAGGAGAGAGAGGAGAAGGTAAAAAGTTGGGGGAAGAGCCCCTCTTTGTCCCATTCAACCTCCCCGCCCGGGCCAAGGCTTGGCGAGGTGGAGTTCCTAGCCAGGTCCTCTTTAAACCTGGACTTATCTTGTTTGTTTTAAAGTTTCATTTAATTTGAAATAAGGTTATTGCTTTTTCTTATTATGAGAGCAACATACGCTCATCAACAAAAAGTTAGAAACCATAGAAAGGAACATATACAGGAGCATTAAAACATCATAAGCTCACCCACTTAGAGACAACTACAGATGGAAACTTGGGTTTATCTTACGAATGTTTTAAATGACAATTACATACATTTCACACATCAAGGGACCATCTGACTCCCGATTTTTTTTTCACTTAACAAGATATGATGACCACATTCACACACGAATTTTAAGGACACCTGTTATCTTTTCTAAAGGCTGCAGCTTAATCCATTCCATTGATGAATGAAAATGTTTTAGCCATTGCAGGATATTTTTATTGTTTGTGTTTTCACCCTTGTGTACTAATTCTGCTTACTTCCTTTCCCTAGTAGTGCTTGAGGTCTCTTAAAGGCAGACTTGCGTGCTCCCTTCCTTCCTTATTTGGTGACACCTGCCTCTGCAACTGATTATATTTTCTTATTCTAGTTTTGAAATCTGCATAGCTGAGTCGATAGCCTAGATCCACAGAGATGGGAGATCGGTTTAGAGACCAGCCATGAAATGCCTTGTCTTTAAGTGAAATGTTTTCTAAATTAGAACAGAGAATGAGGTCTACAAACAGTATCTGATGAAGAAGGACTGAAGTTATTTTCTTCCATGAAACATGAATGGCTTTTATTTTATCTTGATGCTTTTCTCTGAATGTCTGAACTCGGGCTCTGTAGAAAGAGGTACATGTAACTGAAAGATCTTGTCTCCTCTCCAAAGGGTCTCCCCCGTCTTCCCCGCCCCACTACCAGCACTCTTTGTTTCTAGTTTAAAACCCTCCATTTTCTGCCTAGCCATCTTTATGATCAACATAACAACCACAGTTTAGAGTCACTCTCAGATCTTTATACTCTCAATACAGATCTCTGGGCTCCTTACCTAGCCAGTCTATTACTTGACTTTGAGCTTGACTTTATGAGTGACCTTATGAGTTCCTTATTCCTGACACACAACTAGGCTGAAAATCGTAATTTCCTGACATGTTCACTGTGTATCTTGGTTTATCCTCAAAGGGAGGAGATTGCTTTGAGGAATACTGACTTCCTGATTCAACCGTTTTAAAATCACCCCACTAAAATGAGCAATAGGATAGTACAAAGATGTGTGCTTTGCAAGTAGACAAGCCCAGGTTCAATTGCTGACTCAGCCACTTACTGTGATATTTATTAGGAAGTGTTTTAATTTTCCTGACCCTCAATTTGTCACCTGTAGATTGATTTCAATGATACTTATATCATAGGGATTTTGTGTACATTAAATGAAATAATGCATGGAAAGCATCTGGTAGCCAGTAATAATAATGATAATAAACTAATAATAGTTCAAACCTGGGTCAGATTAAAAAACTCCTCTAGGTCTCTATGTGTTTCTGAAATGAAAGTATTTTCAGTTAGATCTTATAATAATAATTAAAATATGGACAGGAGTTTGCAACTTTGTTTCACCAATATTATATAGTTTTATCTTGAAATAAACATCTGATTGACAAGACTGGCATTCTCCCTCCTACTGTGGATGAGGATGCAGAGTGTGAGATGGCTAAGTGCCTCCTTGAAATTAGCCCTGCTGGTTCAGTGGCACGGCCTGGTCGTGAATTCAGAATCTCTCATTACCCTCAAGTGTATCGATTGGGCTAGAACTGTGTAGATTGAAATGAATCTTGGATCATCTCTAATAATATTCAGCATAATGCCTTGTACATTATGATTTTTCCATGTTTGTCAAATGATTGAGTCCACCTGAGGATAGTACTAATTATTGCTTTTTTATTTATGATAGTCTAAGTAAATATTAAATCTATTTGCAGTGCAAACTGAAGGAAATCCAGAACATATTTATAGTACTAAATCATATTTAATAGAGTTGGAAATAGCAAAGAGAGTTTTATATCATCTCTTATGTAATCAAAGTTTTCATCTAATTTAGCTTTTCTCATACTTTAAATGGAGTATTTTGGAATTTGATCATTGTAATATGCCAAGTCTACATTCTACTCATGAGATAATCTTATTCCCAACACATCGGGGACAAACTTTAATCTCCCTCTTATTGCAAAACACTTGTCCTAGCTTATCCTAGCCTAGCTTAACCAATTCTGTCCCATCCCTGTCTGAGCATATTTTGTCTTGCCCCACCCCATCCCCTTTGTATCCCCATCCCTATCCTATCCTACCTCATTCTATCCCATCCTATCCCTATCTTGTCCTATCCTATCCCATCCTATCCCTATATCATCCTATCCCATTCCTTCCCATCCTATCCCATCCTATCCTATTCCATCCTATCCTAATCCTTCTCTCTAGTCCACAAACCATCTGCCATCAATTCATCCATCTAAGATACTTAAATCCAAATAGGATTTAAGAACTTTCTCAGTCTTAGAGATTCATCACAATCACCTGTGAAGTTTGCTGGAGTCTCAACTGGAAAGCATCTGATATGTAGGACTAGGATAGGATTTAAAATCTGTGCTTTAAAAAATTTCTCTGGTTATTTTTCATTCATACCCAATATCCAGAACCATCCATTTAGAGACTAAGATAAATCGATTTAAATAAGAGAAAAAAAATAACATTTTCTTAACTACTGTGTACTTTCACTGATATTTATTTACTTAATCTTCATAACATGTCTGAGAAATGGGTTTTACTGTTCTAGTTTTACAGGTCAGGAAAACTAAGAGTCTCAGTAACTCTGCAAGATAACTCAGTTACTATTAATAAATGGCTGAATTGACCTCTAATTCCGCTCTGTCTGACTGCAAAGCCTATGCTTTCCCAGTCTTGTCTGTTGGCTTAGGCTACCTCATAAGCAGGGCTTCTCTATAAATCCTTAATATTAATTATCAGATATTATATTTTGAGTCCAGGTCCTCACCTCACATTAAATGCTCTTATTTCCTTGTATATTAAACTTCCCCCAAATAGAGTCATAAACAAGTTCATGTCTTTATTTTCAAGTCTTGTTGAAAAAACTTACTTTAATACTGCAACCCCTTAACATTTAACACAAAACCTTCCAACTGCTTGGTCAATTAAGCCTGATATTGGTTTTCCACAACTTCAGAGGGGCCCATTGAGTAGACTTTGAACCTTTTATAAGGGAAAAAAAAGTGTTGAATCATGATTCAATGACAAAAACCTAAAGAATGAAGGAAGAACTGACAGTTTATAAAGCAGGATATAATACAAGCAGGCACACACGTATCATAAATCTGGAAATGTAAGGAGGACAGAGGGATGGAAGGGAGTTTTTATTTACGTGGTTGATTTATTTTTGTTTGTCTATTTCCTTCTAATATCCACAGTTGGTCTTATCCACTGGCAGGATGTGAATAAGTTGTTCAATATTGGGCTGCCCAGAGGTTTGCCAGAACCCTGGGGCTACCCTTGATAACTGGACAATGTTATTGGCTGAGAAGATCTTAGTAAAGAGAAAAAGGCCAGGCATCCTGAGTTTGTGCCATTTATCCCCTCACCCTCCAGGATTAAAACCAGTATTTCAAGTTGCTGGGCATGAAAACTAGCATATTGTCCCTTTGGAAAAACCCAAGCCACTATTCCTAACTCAGACATTAACAGCAAGATCCACGTGTCTACCGAGTGGAAGCTGTGTAGACTCTGACCTGTGCTGCTTTCAGGAAATGCAGTTACTAATTTATTCTGGGGATTCCACGAAGAACCTGAGTTTACCATCTAGCTGCAGAAGCCCATCTATGTGACAAATCAATAGACATACGAATGCACTCTCTCCATCTGTCTCTGGCTTTAGAGCTTGAGAAAACTCCCCCTATCTGCCCCTGAATGTCATTGGAGTCACTAAAGGAGACTTGATTATGGACCAGCTTCCATGAGGTTATGTTTATGACATAAGAAGACCTGATTCAGAAGCCAACAGCTGTTCAGCCACTGAGCTGCATTCACGTGCAGCATTTGTTACTCTGTACAGTCAGAAATCCAATCCCATCAGGTAGCTAGAATGAAATAAAATTTTGCAACCTGGCATTGGACAGGACTCAAAAGATTCTAATTGGTCATGTAATATTTTTGCGTGCAAGTGGCCAAATTAGGCTTCAGACTCCTCTTGTGACCTATTTATTTTCCTTTTAAACATATACACACCCAAGTGCAGATATATTTTATTTTACTTCACTATTTTATTTTTATTTTTCCCAATATGCCTCTACCCCTCCCTTTTCTCTTCTTTTCCATACACACTCTTTTTTAGGTTTTATGGGCAGTGGGAAAAACACTTTTCCTGGGTCTTGGCATAGGTGATATTAATAAAAGTTTTTTTCCACTGACTACATTTTATTGCATCAGTGAGAAAGTTAGAGTTTCCTCTGGTTTAAATTGGCATTTTTAAAAAGCCTTGTCTGTTGCCTTTCTTAATAGCCCTCCCCATCCCCCTATCTTCAGCCCAGTTATCTCAGCCAGGACCAGCTACAGAAGCCATGGGCATCACTGGCTCCAGTGCCTCAAACAGAAATTGAGGATAAGAACCTCGGGAGCTGTCATAAGAACTCTCGTAAATCACACCAAAAAGAATGATTCCTTTGGTGAAAAACATTTCTAGAAAATTTTAGTTCCAATTTTGCTTTTGATTTGAATGCTCACAGTAAAAAAAATAAATAAAAAATTCATCCGGCCTCATCAAATTAAATTGCCCTTGAATGAATGTGTTTTTTTATTTTTATTTTTTTTAAGGATTTATTTATTTATTTATTTATATCAATTTTTAGCAACCCCCCCCCCCCCCCGAATTAATGTGTTTTAATTCTGCTTGATTATTTCTTGTTAATTCCTTGCTTGGCACCGAAAATTCTTGGTTACTTTTAAGGCCTGAAAATGAGCATTTTATTCTGACTTCTCATGGTATCTTCTGGGGTGAACTTTTGGAGGCTTTGAAATTTGTTGCTCATTCTTAATTGTCAAGATCAGCTAATGATTTAAAGCACCTCAACTGTTACGGCAAGACTGAAAAGAGTAAAGCATGCACCAAGGATTCCGCAATCCCCAACATTTTATAGGAGGAATCCATTTATAAAGGAGAGTGTGGAAACCTTCAGGTGACACTAGACAAATTAAGTAAGAAAATCTCTATGATTTCTCTATACCAATGAACTCAGACAAGAATGAACTATGTGTTCGTAATTGGGAGCATAGAGATGGGCTGGTTCTAGCAAGGAGTGCAATATTCTTTACAAACATTATCTCATTCTGTTATGGACAGTGTTAGATATTTCCATTTATCAAGGTATTTGAAGGCCAGGTGACCTATTCTAGGACACTAGCGTCTGGTTTCCAATAACAAAACTAAGCCAAGAAGCAGGATGATTCTCAAAGTCAATCAAGTGAAGTAATGGCTCTGTTGATATTATTTTTGGGAAAAGTTCATTTTTTTTTTTTGTTGTTAAACAGTTCTAAACTCTGGGTTAGTGGTGGATCTATACATGGGGTTTCCCTGAATATCAAGAAAATTTAAGAGAGGCTGGGGCCTCCAGATATGATTACATTATGTTCTTGTGAAATAAGCAAGCAAAATCCATCATACATCTTGTTTTAAATATTTCTACACCTACAGCTACTAGTAGCTACATTTTTTGAGTGGTTTCCATGTGAATGTCGATTAAGGCATTTACTCATATATACTAACAAAATATATCAATATAGGTTTATAAAAAGCAAAGCAGTAGAAATTGAGAATCTAATCATCTTTTATGTCTTTGTACAGGCTTTTGCCCTGAAGATTTCCCCCCATCTCCATATGTTGAAATCCTACCTTTCTTCCAAAGCCCATCCCTGAAGCCATTTACTCCAATGAAAACTTTTCAAGTGGCTTCATTCGCCCTTGAATTCCCATAGCATTTTATATTTCTCATATCATATACTGCTGTGTAATACCATTGTTTGTGTTGTCTTGCCTCCCTTTCTAGATTGCAAGCTTCCAGGTGATAGTTCCTAGGTATTTTTTATTTATATTTTATATAAATAAATATATTTATTTATTTTTTATTTATATTTTATTCCTTGAAACAAATCATGGATAGAGTAGGTACTCACTATATAGTACTTGAATTGGTTAAATTAAATCCCAGAGTTGGAAGGGACCATAAATATCATCTTCCGGTTTCTTACTCAGGGTGGAATGACTCTGTGGCATCTGTGAGGAGGAAAAGTAGGTGGGATGTGCTCCCCACTGTCAAATGGAGCTGGTTCTGGGAGGAGGTTGCCCAGCCAGGGCCTGCCTGTCCCACATTTTCCAGCCCCTCTTGCACCCAGATGTGGTCAGGTAATCAGCTCTTGCTAACAGATCTAAAGTCAGCCATGATTTCCATGAAAGGCTTGTGCTTGCTCCACCTCCGATTTTCCTTTCACTGGCTGGAAGCAGAGGACCCCAAGGCTCTAGTGGTCAGTGCCACAAAAATCAAGCTCCTGGGACCCTGAATCTCCACATGGAAGAAAGGAACACCTGGCGTCAGGTCATTTGAGCAAGAAGGAAACTTACATCGTATTAAGTCATTGACATTTTGGGGGTCAATTAAACAATAGCATTAATGTGACTTTATTAATACTTCCTTTGATGGAGTGTTTACCATTACAGCTTTAGTTGTTACCAAAACTTTACTCACATTGAGCTGAAAGCTGCCTTACAATACATGAACTAGTGTTTTGTCTTTTCAAACCTATTTCCTTTTCATCTGTCCAGTATTTGACATCAGATGCCATTTATCAGCCTTATGATGCTATTTCTCATTTCTTTGTTTATTGCTACAGTGCATAGTAGTAAGTGATCACAGTTTTAGCGTGAGGACACTGGATCAGTACACAGACTCCCTCCTAGTTTCTCTATGACTTTTCCAGAGCCTCAGCAGTCATTCCAAAGCTACTACACCAAGAACCACCTTAAATGTTTAACTGTAGCTGAGGCTACATGAGTTGGGTCTTCTTTAACCAAAAAGTAATAGCAAACAGGGAGCCGATGTGGCTCAAGCAGTTGAGCACCTGCTTCCCATATGGGAGGTCCCAGTTCCATTCCCAGTGTCTCCTAAACAAAACAAAAACAAACAACAAGCAAAACAAACAAACAAAAAACCAACTCAAGGAGCCAATGTGGCTCAGTGGTTGAGCACTGGCTTCCCACCTACGAGGATCTGGGTTCAATCTCTGGCCCCCGGTATCACACACACACACACACACACACACAGTAATAATGAAGATCTACTAACTTGGTTGCATCCTGGGGAAAGAAATCCATCCAGATACATTAAAAAGAGAATGAAAAGAGTGATGCAGAAAATTACATACACACTACCACATCAAGCCATCATTTACCCATTCAATAATTATGGAGGTCCTATGTCCTCCAGGTGAGATAGAGGTAAAGCTGGAACATGCCATGTTCTAGAGCATCTGACATGGTACTGGAAAAATTGCTTTTAAGCCTAAAGACAGTTTATTGAGGATGGTTATTATTTCTTAAATTTTTTATTTTGAAATAATTTCAAATTTACAGGATAGTTGCAAAAATAAATAATCAATGTAGAAAACTCCAATATACACTTACCCAGATACACAGATTTACCAAATTTTAGCATTTTGCCACATTGATTATCTATCTATCATCTATCTATCTATCTATCTATCTATCTATCTATCTATCTATCTATCTATCATCTATCTATCTATCTGTATCTACCTACTTATTTACCATCTCTCTATCAAATATCTATCTATATTCTAAACATTTGAGAGTAAACTGCCTATATTATGCTCATTAAACACTTAATACTTCCATGTATATTTCTCAAGAACAGGTCACTTTTGTAACCTCATTAAGTACAGCTATCACGTTCAAGAAATTTAACATTGATGTAAAGAAAACAGTCTATATTCCATTTTATTCAGTTGTCCCAATATGTCCTTTTGGGCATTTTCTCCTCCATTATTAGATCCAGTCCAGGGTCATGCATTGCATTTAATTGTCATTGTCTCTTTACTGTCTCTCTCTCTCTCTTTAATTGTGGAATCATATATGCAACATAAAATTTCCCATCTTTACCAGTCCCCAGCATATAGTTCAGTGAGATTAACCACTTTCACAATATTGTGCTACCCTTACCACCATCCATTTCCAAAACTTTTTGAAGATGGTTGTTTTTAAAATGAAACAGTCACTGTCTCCAAATTCAGAAACTAAACTATCTGTGAGGCACTGGCCTGATTCTTTTTGTCCCACAGACTTTTTGCAAAGGCTGCTTAGATGGTAGTACTTCTTAGCAAAGTCCAAAAGCAGAGAGTTTGCCTTTCTGTCTTGCACAGCAGTTCTTCATCTTTGTGCAGGATCCGCCTAAGATGAGGTCTGTGGGCGAACCTGGGGCAGACTGTCAGTCCTTCCATTCAGCTCACGTGGAACAGCAGAATCTTCTGTAATTCGTATGTCCCTTTATAACAATTGTTCTCTGTGCATCTTCTTATGAGCAGCAAAGTTTTCTTTTAATCACCATCATCAACATATATGACAAGAAATAGTTCGAAAATGCAAACACGATCGAGCATCAAAATAGTCATTGTTCAAAACAGCTGTCTTTCTCCAGACAACTGAGAGCTCTATGGTTTTCAATAAAAAAACCTCTGGCTAATATCAACTCATTTGCTTCAAGGCTCATCTTTTTTTTTTTTTTTTTTTTTTTTTGAGGTACTGAGGGCTAGGGATTGAAACTTGGACCTCATATGTGGGAAACTGGCGCTCAACCACTGAGCCACCTCGGCTTCCCTGAGTTGGCTTTCTCATTTGTTCTGCTTGCTGTTTGTTTTTTTCAGGAGACACCGGGATCCAAATCTGGGACCTCTTGAGCCACATCTGCTCCCAAGGCCAATCTTTTCATCTTTTTCTCTGCCTCTTGTATTTTAAATTACAAGGATTTGTGTATTATGGAAAAAATATTAATACTAGTGAGTTATTCCTCTGGACACGTACCATGGCTGCTAGGCTTAGCATATGAGGACAACTGATCACCCAGCATACCTTAGTAGAAAAGTATGACTCAACAAAATGATGCCACTAATTAAATATGAAGACATTACAAAGCCCTAAGAGAACAAAAAGTATCTTTTGTTGACTGTTTCTGTATCTTCTCTCAGGAGCAAAGGGAGATTTCTATCCAAAAGATTAATAGCTTTAATTGTTGGCATAATTTATAATTTCCAAAGGTTTATTGGACTTAAAAACTCTATGTGGGCTTTCTTTGGGGGGAGAGTTGCAGTGCAAGGAGAATGAAAAAAAAATGTGAGTTGGAAAAAGGTTAAAATACTCTTGTTCATATTTTCTTCTTAACTCTATTCCATCTAGAGTGCTAGGTCCTGTCATTTACTGTGGGTATGACTGTCAATTGCTGCAAATGCTTTGGAGGTCTAGGAACTATATGCTTCGAAGTTTAACACATGCACACCATTGACCTAGCATTTGCCCATCTAAAAAGGAACCCCAGAAAACAATTAGACAAGTGTGCAAAGATGTATGTCAAAGGAAGTTTACACATTTTGGAAAACATGATTATATGTCAGTACTGCATTAGGTGCTAAGGATTTAATGGTGACGGAGATCGGTATTTTCCCTGCCCTATGTATGCTGGTGTGACAAATTTATGGTCATCAGAACTATTGCCTGGAAAGGACTTTCTCATTGACTGGGTTGGATACATTCATTCATAGTTCATTATCCCTTGAGTCAGGGTTCAAGTCACTTAGCAAGAAGTTGGAGAAAGGACATTAAGTAGAGATGAGACAGGGTCACCCCTTAGGGTGAAGAGGGATAGGCTGAGTGAGAAAGTACTATGGGTAACACAGAAATATTGGGAAGAACCACGTGGGAAGTCAGGTAGAGGAATAAATTTTAGAATAGTAATTCTGTATACAGAAATTTAGAATATTGGAAAATAAATTGGGAAAATTCTGTAGCCAGTGGGTAAAGACTTTAGCATGAGTTGGGTCTGGAAAATAATTTTTAATTTAATAAATAAAGATGTGTCAGGAATTAGAGATATATCAGTAGTAACACAAATAGCTAGCATGCATTGATCAGTTACTATCTGACCTAATACTTAGCACTTTGCATCCATTGTCTCATTTAAAAAGTCACAAACAGAAAAGCTAGAAGGTTTGGGAAGCGGCTGTGGCTCAATCAGTAGGGCTCCCGTTTACCATATGGGAGGCCCCGGGTTCGATTCCCAGGGCCTCCTGGTGAAGGCAAGCCCGCCCGCACGGCGTGGTTAGCTGACCCAGTGAGCACAGGCAGCAAGGGGGGGATAAATGAATAAATAAATAAAATCTTAAAAAAAAAAAAAAAGAAAAGAAAAGCTAGAAGGTGATAATAACCCAAGAGTCCATCAACAGATGAATGGATAAAGACAATGTGCTATAGCCATACAATGGAATATTACTTGACCAGAGGAAGGAATGAAGTTCTGAGACCTGCTGCAACATGGATGAAACTTGAAAACATTCTGCTGAGTGAAATAAGCAAGGCAAAGAAGGACAAATATTGTATGGTGTCACTTACAGGAAATATCTAGAAATAGCAAATTTGTAGAGACTGAAAGTAGAGAAGGGGTTATCAAAGGAGAGGGGATGGAGGAAAAAGGAAATTATTACTTGGTGGGTGTAGAATGTTTTTGGAAATTTTGAAATAAAATTTTTTAAAAAGGAGGGTGGAAGACTAAAAGAAAATGCTGTCATTTCACATTTTTTGCTCAAGGCAACCCTTAGCCTAGATGGTATTGGCCTAATATCTTTTTTTTTTTCCTGTGAAAACCTTTGCTTTTTGCATTTAGCTTAGAACTTACAATCAAATAACTCCATCCTTAGCTTTTTAGAAAGCACTTCATTCCTTCTTGTGAAGAAGATTGTATGCTTGTCAACCATTTCACCTATGAGCTAACTGAGGTTGAGCAGAGCACGATATGAAGTAACCTATTTATATTTGCAGCTTACTAACTGTGTATCCCCCTTAAAGTCCTCGGTGTTTCACAATTCTGATTCAAAGAAGACATTCCCTTCTTAAGGGTGCCTCATGCACCAGGGCTCATCCCATTTTAGTTATGATACTGCTGGTGCCTGTAAAATAAACTCCGTTAGAGTACCAGATTTTGAGTGCAAACAATGAAAAAGTTTACAACTTATTTCCCCTTTGAAAACTAAAAACATATGTTTGGCAAGTCCATGCAACATCAATGTGTGTGCATGTGTTTCTTACTTGAGGGAGGCAGTGATGATATTTAATAACCTTGGCTTTTAGATCTAAGGATTGAGCAGGAAAGCTTACAGGTAGATTTCTCTGCTGTGGGCTCTAGCTGACACCTGCCCCAAAGAGTAAGGGAGTATAGGTTGCTGTCCTGTCATCTCTCTGTGGGGACCTTTTGAGAACAAAATAAAGGCAAAAGGTCAGCAGGCCAAATCACATCATCTCTATTTAGCGTTTTTGGGGAATATGGGAAATCACCTTCATTTCAACATCCATCTGCCAGTGGAGAACTCCAGTCTCTTTCCTGGCTCGTTGTTTCTCCCCCCCCTTTATGAGATCATCTAAATAATTGTTTCTGTACTAGACCCTATCTCTATTGCCCTGAGGCTCATCCGCAGTCCAGCACTTACATCATATGAAATTGCTTCAGATTAATTAAGGAACAATGAGTGGCTCTCAAAGGGTGGCCCAGTGGATTGCATAAGCCAACAAAGGGTCAGATGTCTGTGGCTTTTCCAATAAAATTGGAAGGGGTTTCAGATACTACCTTAACTCCTTTATTTAAGAAATGAGGAAAGAGAATGCACATTACCTAAATTCACACGGCATTAGAGCCATAAACAAAACTTGGATTATCTGATTCCCCATTCAGAGGTGTTTCCAAAGGAAAGTGCTAACCAAATCCATAAAGGAACCCTGTTTACTGAAAAGTACTAGGTTCCTATGTGATTAGACAGTTAACTAGTAAATATTGATTAAACGCCCTCCACCTATGCTAGGCTCTAGGAACAGAGCAGTGAGTGCAAATTACTTGGCACCTCATGGATTCTATAATCTAGTGGGGATTAGGAGCCTGAAGCAAATATTAACCAGCGTGAAGTCTGTTAAGAAGAGAAACTATGGAATGTAATGGCAACATGTAACACGGGACTCAGCCTAAATATTTCATATTTGACAAGTCTGGAAATTAAGTTTCAATGACGGTATGTTTATTTTCCAGAGGAAGGCAACTCCTTGCTAGGCAGCGTGCTAGGAAATGAGGGGTGACGTATCTGAGATAACTCCCATTATGATCTGCTGAAAGACAGCAGTATTCCTCCCATTTGATAGGAGAAGCAGCTGAGATTCAGAAATTTTAAATGATTTGTTTAAGGTCACCCAGGCGCAGAGGTGAAAAGAGTTGTGTTTTGTGAGGAGGAAATAGAGACAATTTACTGTGGCTGGAGGGGAGCGTTCAATGCAAGAGGTGGCAGGAATGGGCTGTTCTTGGATTTTGAGGTCACCACCTCTTCGGAGATGATGGGTAGGGTCAGCCTTAGGCAAAATGGGGCAACTGGTAGAGACTGTCTTTGGAGTTCTAACTAATTGCCACTACTGTCTTTCTATACTGTCCTCACAGACTTGCCCCTAACAAATTCAGTCCTTCATTCTCATCTGGTGATCTTTCCTCCTAGCCCTACATAAAGAGAGATTATCTAAGGAAATTGGTCAGCAATCAGGCATGTGGACTTTTCCCAGAAGCTCTGGGATCAGGCCACATAGCCAATTGCCTGTGCTGCTGGTTGGAAGGGCAGCCTTGGTGTTCGGTAAATTTTGAGAGCAGTTTGAAAAATGAAATGTAGGATTTTTAATGAACATGGGAAAGTAGGGGTTGAGGTGAGGATTTGCATCTTTAAAATAAACTAATGCAAAATACAGAGAAACAAGATCTCACCTCTTTTCCCTAGTAAAGGTGGCTGCTCTCTTGTGTTTCCATCACTATTATCCTTGACTGGTGACATTTATTCCTGATTGGTGACATTTCTTGAATACTCACCGAGTGCTATCCTCAATGCTTTTAATATCAGAATTATCCCCAGGAAAAATGGGAGAGAAGATGTTAGTGGCATTTTGATTTTTCAGCAATATGTTGTGCAGTGCTGAATAATTGGTAAAAGCAATAAATGAGAAGGGCCTAGACCCCTGCCCAATAATTCTTATTCTACAAAGATAAGAGGCTAAAATCCATTGTTGTTGGAATAACTGTGTCCATAGGGCTGGGGTCAGCTGGTGTTTTGTTAGTCGTGATGAATATGGATGGTACTTGGTGATAATGGGATAGATCCCATTTTGTGTGTTTTGAAATATTTTTTTATTGAGATAAAATTCACCATTTTAAAATGCACAGCTCAGTGGTTTTTAGTATATGCACAATATTGTTTAACCATCACTACTATCTAATTCCAGGACATGTACATCACTCTAAAAAGAAGCCCTGTACCTACTAGCTGTCACTCCTATTCTACTGCCACCCATTCCTTAGGCAACCACTGATCTACTTTCTGTCCCTCTGGACTTGCCTATTCTGGGAAGTTCATATAAATGGTATCATATAGTACAGGTCCTTAGGGGTCAGTCTTCTTTTACTTAGCATAATGTTTTCAAGGATCATCCATGATGTAGCATGTATTTATTTTTGTGGTTGAATAATATTGCATTGTAGGAATATACCAAATATTGCTTATCCATGCATCAGTTGATGGGCACTTGGATTGTTTCCACTCTTTGCCTATTATGAATAATGCTGCTATGAATATTTGTGTACAAGTTTTTGCATGAACATGTTTTCAATTCTTTGGAGTGCATGCTTAGGAATGGATTGCTAGGTCATGTGGTAACTCTATGTTTACATTTTTGAGGAACTGCCAAGTTTTTTTTCCCCCCATAGGGACTGCCAGTAATGTACAAGGATTCCAATTTTTTCATGTCTTTGCCAACACTTGCTATTTTCTGTGGTTTCTGTTTGTTTGTTTTTAAATTATAGCCATCCTGGTAGGTGTAAAGTGGTATCTAATTGTGGTTTTTGATTTGCATTTCCCTAATGGCTAATGATGTTGAGCATCTTTTCATAAGCTTATTTGCATCTGTATATCTTCTTTGAAGAAATGTCTATTCAGATACTTTGCCCATTTTCTAACTATATTATTTTTCTTATTCTTGAGTTGTAGGAGTTCTTTATAGATTCTGTATACTATGCCCTTATCAGTTATATGGTTTGCAATTAGTCTCTCCCTTTCTGTGGGCTTTTCCACTTTCTCTCTATCCTTAGAGCCTTCTGTTCTGTTTCTCTCTATCCTTAGAGCTCTTCAAGGATCACTGAGCTCCACATGCCCTATAGTCATGGATTCAGAAAAGCCTCTGGCACAAACATTGGTTGTAAAGGGGTTGAGCTAACAAGTGCAGGTGGGTCTGGGAAACACACCCAGAGCTCCTCATGGCCTGGCTTCAGGGTCAGCGTCCTAGAATTTTGGGAAATTGCTTTTGGGTTTGAATTCCCATTTGGATTCCAAACCAGCTTTTTAGAACACCAAATAGCATATTAAGAAAGGAAAAAATAGATGCCTAAAGAAAAGACAAGAAGGATAATTTTTGAGAAAACAATTCAGATATTTGAAACTGTAGCACTCAAATTGTCCATTGACGCACAGTTACCATGTGTCTAGCACCAGGCGATACCAGGGAAAAGAAAGACAGTTACCCCTACTCTCTAGAACTTTCATTCTTACTGAGGGCACAAAAGGATTGAAATAACTTGCATACCATCTAAGACACTTAATAAAGATGGTTGCCATTTACTGAATAGTCCCTTTGCATACATTTTTTCTACTATTCTGCCAACAAAAATCAGCCTTATTATTTTATACATTAAATGCTAGAACTGAGGTTCAAAGAAGTTTAGAGTCTGCCTGAGGTCACACAGCTTAAAAGTGACTGAGCAACTTACACTGCCATCTTGGTCTTAAAATAGTATCTTTTAAATCATTATATGAAGCTTGTTACCGAGCAAAGGGCAAGCATCCACAGGCTCTAGTGTAGAATTATAGGGCAGATATTGTAATATGAGAAATCAATATGAGAAAATAACAGGCCAGAATGCATAAGGCATGTGACTGGCATTTCTTACTGTACAGATCCTTTCAAAAGATCTCATGTTCCAGCTTCCACCTTGTCACGGTAGGACAGCTTGGAATTACAGATCTTGTGTGTTAGCATCTAATAGTTTGGGTCACACATCGGGTAAATTAAAAGGAAAGCTGGGGTTTTTTTGCAATATGCCCTTGCTCAAGTTTTCCAAGGGTGAACTTGAGGACTATGGACGCATTTCAGCTATCCTAAAAATGCAACGATCTCATCAAACCTCATTCCAGGTCTACACTCTGTAAAGTTCTTGACGAGAACCTAGGTCAGCCCACTCAAGACCAGCAGCACCTGAATAAAAGCCGTACGTACCTTTTGTTCTTGTTCTGTGATCACCCCAAGAAACAGCCACCTGAAATCCCCATTTATATTTTTTGCTTCTGTGGTCAAGTAGTTCCTTTTAAAGGGTCTGAAGTATGGGAAGAGCTAAGGCTTTGGTATAAGAGGTCTAAAACAGGGAAAATCCTCAAAAAAGGAAGTTGTGGACTAGAGTCCTACCAGCCCTAGGGTCTCTGACCTTACATCTCCCTGGGCCTCAGTTTCCTGATGTGTAAAATGAGCTGTAACACCATACATACCTCACAGTTTGCATTATCGTAAAGGACAATAAGGTGTTGAAAGAAAACATGCACTGGACTGTTGATTTTGGCGTTCATTCATTTACTTTCAAATGGGGATTGAGAGCTAGTCATGGGTGAACTTTGAGATCGGCTCTGGGAATTCGCTGTTAAGCAAATTACTGGGATCTTTGCTGCAGAAACTGTCCTGCAAATAAAAAGAGTTGCATAACCTGATAAATGCTATTAAATAAGATCATATGATCCTCCATGGAGCAATTTATGAAGCATTTCTCTGAGACATGCTGGATTCCAAGGGAGGGTCATCAGTTTCGTGCCACTCACCGCTCTGAAAGTGGTAGAAAAAGCCAAGGTTACTTAACATCTAAAGGCCACATGGAGACCAACCACAGTCTCCTTAGAGTGCAGAGGGATTTCCAGGAGGTGTTTTAAAAGCTGGTTAAAATAAAACACAAGAAGGCAACAGATTAATATGTTGACTGAATTTATATTCAAAATAATATTTTCCATTGGTAATGTTATGATGTTAGGGATCGTTTCCTAATCTTGTTAATTGAAATTCTCATGCCTTTTGTGGTAGATGGCTTTAAGAGTATAAGCTCGAGGCCTGCTGGAATTTGCAAAGGACCCGAGTGTTGGGGTCCAGAGGCCTCACTCTTTTGACCTTGGGAAAGCTTCCTAAGGTCTTTGAGCTTCTTTCCTCCTTTGTAAAATGAGGATGAAATAATTGCCTTGAATCCTGGTTTGGAAATTAGAAATAATGGTCGTAAAGACTCTGTGCCATGGGAGGCATTCGATACGTGCCTACAAAGCCTAGTACAGTGCTCCGATTATAGTAGGTGCTCGATAAAATTATTCCCAGCTTCATTGCGTCCCCAGTGCTTGTATAATGAAGTAGTCAATGAGAACCAGATTTCCTGTCACAGAGGCACTGCTGAATGGGCAGAAACAGGCTGGCTGTCATTGTTGTTATTATTACTGGCAGTAAACAATTCTCCTGTACCTTAAGTGTTCCCAGTACTGCCCACTAAATAAAATCAAATTCAAACTAATAACGGCATTCCTTTCCTAGAGAAGTCATTCCATCTTCTTCCGACAGCCAAGTTCCCTTCTTGGATGCATAATTTCTCATGCCTTGACACTGCCGACTGTATTGCATGAAGCATTACCATAATAACAAGCACTTTTACAGGCATTCAGCTTATGAAGCAGAACATTAATTTGAATTGTTTATAAGGAGCATTTAGGTTAAAGGGAGACAAATGTTATTGACTCATGGCCAGCCTCATTGCCCCCACCTGACTTTAGGTTAGGTCTGACCCTAGAGGATATCCCCTTCCAAGCATAGAAGGGGACTTGCGTTTCTCTTGAATGGCTTACAGGCAAGGAGGCTGAAATTATTGCCAGCATTGTTTAGTTCTTGCTAAGGAGTGACGCGAGGGTCTTTCTAAACTACGGTAGCTGTACTCTGGCTAGGGAGCGGAGAGGCAGTCACGGAGCAAACCGAAAATCTGGGTTCGCCATCAGATCACTTGGGTTTCAATCCTTAGCAGTTGGAGCCTCAGTTTCTGGGTCTCTAAATTGGCAGAACTATTTCTTGCCTATCTCGCAAGGTAATTGAGTAGATTATTTATATGAAAAAAATGAGTGTTTTGTAACTTATAGATATCACATGGATATTGTGATTATTATAATTACTTCTGGTATTTCTAACCCCATGGCTCCTTTCAGTCCACACAGCAGAAAGCCAGGCTGAACAACTTACTTTTCATGTGTACAGTCTTAGACAGGCTAGAGAAAAAAGGACAACTTTTCCTATTTCCTCAATTCTCCCAGGAGCTTGAGAGATGACCCGAGTTACAGATGTGGATTTTTAAAGAAAGTGTATGCATGTGTGTGACTTCAGGGGAGAAAGGAAGGGAGTAAAGAATATCACTGAATGACTACCTGTGGAATTCTGCTTAATGATATTTAGCAAAGCATGGGGATTTTCCCAACCTGCTTTGGTCCAGTATTCCCAGTCTGCCAGGAGAAGCCTCGACAACTTCAAGTGTGAGCTTCAACCAATATACTTTCCTAGGGCCTGGGTGATGGAGACAAGATGCAAGAATGGAAATTAGTAAACCGTTTCACCTCTCATCTGTAATTTTCTCATGTATAGAATGAGCTCACAGGTCCATTCAGCTCTAAACTTTCATGGCCCAATGATCCTGGTCATTTCCAACTCTAGTTGGAGACACTGGAAGACAATTTACTCCAATCTAGAATTCTGAGTCTTGGAAAAGCCACATATGTTAGGATGTTTTCAGATGCAAGTAAAGGAAAACTTAAGCAGTGATGATGTTTTGCTTCCAATATAGCACAAAGCAGGCAGGTCATTGATGGCCTCCTGGACTCAGACCCTTGCCTCTTTTCTGGGCTGCCGTTCTTAGAGTGATGGTCTGTGCCCACATATCTGCAAGGTGGCTCCCTCAATTCCAGGCTTCCTGTGTAGATATGACTCTCTCCTGTGGAAGAAGCAAAGGAGACTATGCCCTATTGTTCTATTGTATTAAGGAGTCAAACCTTTCTTAGAAGTTTCCACAACGCCTCAGAAGAATTTTCTCTCTGGTTCATGGTCTGGGATTATATCACATGCCCATGTCCTAGCTTCAAGGGAGACAGGGAGGCTGGGAAAGTATCTAGTATTATCAGCTCTTCTGGGAGGAGATGGGTTCTGTCAGCAAGGAAGCTGAGAGTGGGGTACATGTGGCCACAAGGTAGGTGATCAAAAGTATTTTCCACAAGCTGGGAATTAAATCTAGAACTTTTATAACTGATTTTCCATCCAACTTGGTGTTAGTTACTTTTGGCCATATAAGTATATGTTTCCTGTTCTCCAATACTTAATAATCTACAGTGAGACATTTGCCTTATTGAATAAGTTATTGCATTGTGTAAATGGAAATCTCACTTTATTGGAGATATAAACATGAAATGTTTTTATTCTAATTGTAGCAATGTCCCCTAAGACATTTTTCACTTAACTCTCATACTTTTTAGTCACTTTCTGTTGTTAAAACATTTCCAATTGAAGCTCAAGATTTGATTGCATTTACTTAAACACCTTAAAATTTCATCTTAAAATCAAACCTACCCCTTTCTTCCCTAACTTCTCCTCCTCCTGTAATGTGAGGCCTGAAATTAAGATTCAAGATGAAGTGCTGTCTGGGCATCTGGCAAAATTGAGAGGGCCTTAAGTGGCTTAAGTGAAGTAAGTTCCCCTCCCACTCTGCTCTGGTCCCTGTAGCCATTTGGCAATTTGATGTAATTATAAATTCCAAAAATATAATTGGATTTTGCTTGTAAACTGATCTGTTAATCTGGGCATGATTAAGTTATGATCAGGGCGTTGACTGGGCCACGTCAGTAGGGCGTTGAGCCCCACCCCTTGGTGGGTGGGGAATCGAATATAAAAGGCAAGGCAAAGGACAGAGGGAGCAGTTTTTGAGAAGCAGTTTTGATGTTGGAGTTTTGATGTTGGAGAGAAGGCCCCAGGAGAAGAGAAGCGAACCGTTCGCCTGACAGTCTACAGCTGACCTTGTGGAGGAACCACAGGAGCTAAGCCCAGAGAGAAACGCAGCCCCAGGAAGAGCAAACATCGGCAGCTGTCTTGCTCCAATACGTGGCAATGGACTTTGGTGAGAGAAGAAACTTAACGCTCTATAGCTTGGTAACTGTGGACTTCTACCCCAAATATAAAGACCAACCCATTTTTGGTAATTTTTTTTTTTTTTTTTTTTAAGATTTTGTTTTTTTATTCATTTATCCCCCGCCCCCCCTTGCTGCCTGTGCTCGCCGGGCCAGCCAACCACGCCGTGCGGGCGGGCCCGCCCCCACCAGGAGGACCCGGGAACCGAACCCGGGGCCTCCCATATGGAAAACGGGAGCCCCACTGATTGAGCCACAGCCGCTTCCCCATTTTTGGTATTTCACATTAGCACCCCTTTGGCTGACTAATACAGTCCCCAAGACAAACAATTCTTCTCACAGGGACCAGGCATAGTACTCCATTATCCCAGAGCAGTGAAACTGGTTTCCTGCCAGCCAATCACACCTTCTCCTTCAGGACCCAAGGGGCACCTTACCCCCTTATCACTACAGAGCCTCCTTCCCCGACTGTCGGGCTGCTCACTCTGTTTCTGAGGGCAACCACCAGGTGCCCTGTCTGGGGTGTCATGTCCTTGTCCGCAGGCTATGAGTATAGGGTGCCCTGTATGGGGTGTGGCATCCTTGTCCCCAGGCTATGAGTATATGTGACAAATAAACTGCTGTTGATCTCATCTGTCCATTGTTGGGTGTCGTATGTTCCCATAACCCTAGTGTGGGACCCCTTTCTCACTAACAGGGTGAAGAGGAGGCAAAGAAAAGACCTCCTCATCCTCCAACGCCCAACTTGTGTCTCTAGACCAGAGGCATGAATTAGAGAGGGGGCCATGTGGTCTGCTTTCGCCTCCTGTAGGAGGGGACAGTCCTAGCACAGCCTACCACCTTTCCCTGGGACCCACAGATACATTCTGTGCCTGGGACTTGATGTGCTGGCCTGGCAAGATAAACGTAATCCCCTAGCAGATAAGAGAGACTAGATTCATTCCTTCTCCTATTGTCCCTGAGACTGTCTGATTGAAGTGGGCAAGTTTTATGACATCCAACTCACACCCCATGGGGTTGCTGTCCCTGGTGGGGAGAGAGCAGGGCTCCTATTCTACAGCACACACACCCCAGAGAGGTATGCTTTGTTCATAACACATCTTCCAGCATTGGCCATGGATTGAGACACACTGACTATCGGGAACCGATGCCCACTGATGAAAGTGACTTTGTCTCTTCTCCATGTGAGTAAAATATTCCTTCCAGTGCTGTGTGAGTTGTGCTTCTGTTGACCCAAATGCCTGCAAACCATGGAGTGGAGTGGTTCCCCTAGAACTGAGTTCCTGGTGGCAGTCCCCAGAGGTGGTGATAGATGTCTTTCTGATGGACACATACCACCACTGTCACCCTGCTTAGTTCTTTGCTATGGGGGCTTGGAAAAGAGAGAGAAAGGAAAAGAAACATACCTTTACATGGCTGCCTAATGCAAGATTAGAGACCTCTCTCCTGATCTGCCTCAGTGTGAATGGGTAGTGGCTTCAAAAGGCCCTGCTACTTAGAGAGGTTTAGTCCCAGGAGTCTCCCTCAAACATTGCTAGTGCCCTTGGAAGATTAGTTACATGTACTTGCTGGTCCCCAGCTAGCAGCCTCGCATCTCATGTCTCTGGTATTTGCACTTCTTTCCTCTGTACTGCAGAGATCTCCTGCAAGCTTGTAGCTTGCAATGTCATCTTTCCTCCACAGCCCAATTCTGGACCTGGAGACGTGGGCTGAATACATATTCCAGACCTCTCCGGAATGGTGCCTTAGTTTCCTACTGTTGCTTTAACTAATTGCCACAGCAGAATGTCTTCCAGCCGTTACAGATCTGGAGGTCATAAATCTGAAATAGGTCTCATAGAGATAAAATCCAGATGCCAGCAGGACGCTGTTCCTTCTGGAGGCTCCAGGGGAGAATCCATTCCTTGCCTCTCCCAGCCTCCAGAGGCTTCCTACATTCCTTGCCTCATGGCTGCCTCATTCCAACTCTGCCCTCATTGTCATATCTTCTCTGGCTCTGATCCCCCTGCCTCGCTCTTCTGAGGAGCTTGTGATCACACCTGGCTCACCCAGATAATCCAGGCTAATCTCCCCATCTCAAGGTTCTTAACTTAATCTTACCCACAAAGTCCCTTTTGCCATGTAAAAGGCAAATATGTAAGGTAACAAATATATCATGGATTCTGGAGATTATAATGTGGACGTCTTTCGGTAGCTACTGTCCTGAGTATCGCAAATGGGAAACCCAAGGTGGAGCCAGCTCTGGCCATCTCCTTACTTGGCCATAAGACTGGCCCATCCATCTCTAATTCCTTCCCCTATAATACCCAAAACCAGAGCACTGGGGCAGAAAGCCTGGTGGCTAGGTAGATGGTCAACAGGGTAACGAGATACCAGATTTTCTTTTCCTTCCAGATAGACTCTAAATTGACCATAGATTCTTTTTTTTTTCTTTTTTTTTTTTTTAAGATTTATTTTATTTATTTATCCCCTGCCCTTGTAGTTTTTGCACTCACTGTCTTGCTCTCTGTGTCCATTCTCTGTGTGCTCTGTGTCTGCTTGTCTTCTCTTTAGGAGGCACCAGGAATCAATCCTAGACCATAGATTCTTGTAGGATCCTTTATCTTTGATTTTGGGGAAAAGATAGCTTCTTCAGAAACACAGCACTTCCCAGAAAATGGACATCCCTTTCCTTGTTCCCTCCTCTTATGATGATTCAAATTCCAACTGAATAGTGTTCAGGAAAACATAAAGGGACCATTTTGCACCACATAAAAACCTGTTGTGGTTGTTATCATCATCATCATCATCTTTATCATCTATGCTTAACTCAATCCTCCATCCTTCTTTCTGGACTTTTAACAGTTGCTAGAGGGAAGCTCTCCAAAGGATGCAATTTTATTTTACAGACTTGGAGAGGAGAAGCAGATCCATGTTAATAGAGAATACAAATTGACCTGTTCATAAACTAGGGACCTATTTTTAACCTGCCAAGACAACTTTAATTATTTGTTTAAACTCCTGTCTTCTGGAGCCATCAGTACTTCAGTGAATGATAATGTGCTTAGGTTTCCATAAGCACATTAGGATGCTATACCTCTGAGGCTTAGGCAATATTTTTATATGCTGATAGCTATAATCAAAGCATGGGGATTACTTAAGCTAACAAGTGATGATCCATCACAATGGAAATGTAAACAGAACTTTAATTCATCAAATTGCTAATGGTTTTTCCCTGGTACATTCATCAGCTTCGGTAACATCTTTTGCCCTAATAAATACACTGTATTGTTCTATGATCTCTCTTCTGAGTGTTAATATAAGAATGAAATTATCATGGCCCCCATTACACAGAAGCATAATGGAATAAAGGACTTCCTGGAGATCACAATTTCTTATCAGCGTGTAGTTCTAGCTGGGCTAATGCCAGGTTTTCATCTTATTCTCAGCCCAAATCCCTTCCTTTGGCACTTTCCATTTCCTTTTATGTTCAGGAAGAATCCCACATTCACATATATAGATCCTGGGTTGGAAGACCAGCATTCTCTTCCAAATGGGACCCCTTGATGTCAACATAAGGGAAATAAGGCACAATGGCAAGGCAAGGTCCTTTACCTACCCTACTTTGCAGCCAAGATGGAAGCTAAAGCCCATCAGCTCAGTCTGGCCATTAAGATACATGATCATAAAGGCACAGATATTTGTCCATGGGTGATATTTCCTTAGAGGAAATATCAATATCAAGAAAATGTAGTCTAACACCTGACATAATGTTCTGATTTTTATTCCTGTTGTAAATATGGAGTTGTTACTTGTTTATCTAGATGATCACAAGGTTTGGGACAGTTTTTGAAAGGAGAGATAAATTGCATGAGCTATTTTGCATGGTTGGATGATCTGAAACTTTGCTATGCCCATGAAGGGTATACCTGTGGCTGCCAAGGTCTTGGAAATATCATTTTCTTAGAGATCACTTCAGTCTAGCTTTTGGAACTTCCCAGCCAGCTAATACAGGACATATATCAGATTTACAGAACCAGAATTTTAGAATTTGAGAGATTTGGTTCTCATGTATATGCTTTTTTACATGGCAGCTCCAACCGGTCGCTGTTGGATGCTGCCAGTCCAGAAAGAATGAGAAGAAAGAGAATGTCATCCTGAAAAATGAGTTCTGGGAGTTACTACTGCATGGTAGTATCCTTAATCACCGAGAAACTTGACAGTGGTTGTCCTGAAAGGAAGGTAACATCTTGGGTCCCAATACTGCAGACCCCTAAAAAAGAAGAGAGATGAACATGCAAAGTAAAGACAAAAAGAAAACTTGAAACAAATGATGGGGGCTACAGACCTCTGAGTTGTAGAAGGCTGCCCAACTTTTCACAGGCTTAGCTACTGTCTTTCTCTACAAATTATCCCGCCCATCTGTTGGAGGATTTTTCTTCCCTTGTGCCCATTTAAAAAAAAATGTATCTTTTTTTTTTTAATAACTTGGGGGGTAGAAAAGGGGAATTAACTTTTCCGAAATTGAGATCAGTATCCTCTTGGCTGGACTGCTGCTACACAACAAAGTAAAGAATTCACCACAACTACACAACTAAGCCAGCTCTCTAACTGCTACTGTGCTTTGATGTATAGGTTGAGTCTTGTATCCTAGCATTTTGCCTTGTACATAGTAGGTGTTCAATACTGTTGAACTGACCTTAGCTGAACCAAATAATGATGAGTGTAAGAATAGTTTGCCCTCATTTCATGGTGAGAGTGAATTCCAGGGAAAGTCTTAGAGTTTAGGGGTGCCTCAAACCATTCTGTCCTTTTCCCCTCATCACCTTCTCCTTCCCACCATGAAATGTTTTTACATAAATTAAATAGGCTAATTAGGGACAGAGGTGGCACCAGAACTGAAGTTCCACCATATAATCACTTCCACCCCATACAAGTGATTAACTTGTACGAATAGAGGTCAGATTATAAGTGGCAGAGCTCATGGACTCCTAGATTTCTGGATCTAGCTACTGGGGCAAAAACAGAGCAGAGCACATTCTCAGTTTATGGGTTCTCAAACTAAATTCAACTGGCTGCTGCAGAAAAGAGAGGAGAACAAGGAGAGGTCAGAGTTCAGAATAAATCACTGGAATTTTGCCTTGAGATTGTTTGCCTTTCTTTAACTTTAAATACTCTTATTCTCCAGGCACAAGTCTCTATTAGAAGTGATTTTTAAACTCTAGAAGGTGGGGGAAAAACACACAAAACTTCATAGAATGAGCAAAAAGCAATACATCTATTTATGAGCCAAGGTACTCTCGTCTCCCCCGTGCGGATACAGAAATGCAGCAACCAATTTTTCCTGGGAAAGATTTTTCTGTCTTTTTAAAGGAATTACAAACACCACTTACTAAAGGGAAAAAATAGGAGCTTGTGTCCTTTCCACAAAATAACAACACTGTAGATCACACTAACTGAAGGCTCCACATTTTAAAAACATAACACACGTCATTACTCAGCTCTGAGTTATTATGTTTCATTGCAGAGACCAGCCGACTCTGAATATATTAATGATTCATGCTTGCCTTGGCAGAACATAATGTATACTAATCATGCTGAACCAGGCTACAAGAGCACTTTAAATGCATTTGTCCAGTTAATAGTTTGACTTAATCTGATATTTCATTGGGTCGCCGACCTTTTCATTGTAGGTAATGTGCAGAAGAAAATGTATGGTCGACACCACGGAGAATCAACAGCAGACTTTCTGGTTACCAAGCAACGTGCTATTTAAGCTTTACCTCTGCATAATTCTGCAAATACTTCTGCCCCGTTCAGCTGATGAATTTCAGTGTGGCTCCATGGGCTTTTGAGTGTGTGTGTGTGCATATGTGTTTTGGGGAAGGGAGATAACCACAGGCACAGACATTATGCCACTTTTTATAGGCATTAGGCAATAAGCTCCCGTAATAAACAACCATGCCAGAGTTAATACTCAATAAACAGTATGGTTTATAAGCAATTAGGGACCCGAATCTCAAAATAGGACAGTTCAGCAGAATGAGAGTATCTACCCTCACAATCTTTAGTAAGATTGGTCGCTTGTTGAAAGTGTCATAATTCTTCTTTAAAAAGCAATTAGCAGTTTGGTGTGCTTTGGTCTGCCAAGCAGAGTTTCTTAATCAAACGTGAACACAATCAAAGAGCTACTTCTCAGCTTTACGTAATGGACAGTCGTTTATCCAGAGAACACAGTTGAAAATAAAAGGATGAATTGATGTTCTCTCCCGTTTGTTTATCAACTTGAGAGTCTGTTGAAGATATCAAGATGAGTCAGATAAATGCAAACTTCTCTAGTTTGCCAATGTGTTTGTATTTCTTAGTAACTTTGTAGGTTTTTTAAAAAGTCCCTCTCTTCCAGCTCTTTCTTCAAATTGTGGTTAGTGATTGGAAAAGCAATACACATTTTCTCTGTTTTGTCTTTTATGGTAATAAACACAAATACCTAGCTCTTACTGTCTGCAAGCTTCATGCCTCTTGCCTGGATTGTTTTGAGGTATTTTACAATAGGATTCCAAAACTCATTTGCTGATTTTCTTTACCCGCTGTATCTGAGGCTAATGAACCCTATTTCAAAATATACTTTGAATTGACATAAGCTCCCAGCTCTAAGCTGGGCAGAGACAGATGTTTTTTCTTTCTTCCAGAGTCTCATGGTCCAAGACAGGGATTTATAATCAACTACACACTGTCTTTTAAAGCAGCACAACAGGAGATCCAATTTACTGACTTTTTAAAATCACTTACTTGAAGCTCTTATCCAAAAATGGAATTTTTAAAAATTAAGAATGGAGGGAAAGGTGTAAAGAGAGGGAGAAACATGTGACCTGCGTTTAGAGTTGGAAATGTTAAATTAAAAGCCACGTTTACAACTTGATTGTCTTTTGCTTGTCCCCAGCTTTAGGCATTTTAGAATGTTACTCTAGGAAGCTATCTGTTGAAATTCCTGCATTTTATGACTTTACCCTTTTCTATCTCCCTGAATGTGTGGGGGCAAGTCAATTCTCCTGTGGATAGAACATAAAAGTGTTCATAGTTGCCAGCTCCAGGGGCCCCAAATAAAACCACCAAACTGAAGTAGAGAATCTCCAGTGTTTTCTCTCCAACATTCTATGATTCGGGTAATCGCTGATCTCTGAAAAGTTTTCATACAGTGTATGTAGATTTAGAAAAGAGAAATCATTATGAGAAAAGAAGTCATTAAAGAAAATGAGAGTCAGGGACTTCTTTGACAGACATGTAAATATTCAGATCAAAAACCGAACTCGAACTAATTTTAGAAAAACTTTTAAGCAAAATTTTGGGGACATTAATTCTCATAGCCAGGATTGGAATACTATCCACTCTAGGCTGAGAAGATTCTCTTCAACTGCCCAGTGGGGGCATTTAGAAAACCCCAATACCAACATAACCCAATGTCCATCTGGAAAGATTCACAGAGTCCCAACACCCCTGCAGGTTTGTGTACTTTAGTCATTCTATGAACATTTCTATAGTCTGTCCATGTCTCATGTGCCAGGCAGTATTGTCTGGAGTGGCTCTCATTGCTTTTCACCTCACTTTGCCCCAGCCCTTCTGCCCGCACTTTCTATTCTGAATATGGACAAGCAGGAAAGACTGTGAAGAAGCAAGCCTTAGTTTCTGAAGAGGAGATGCACGGGGACTCCTAAGGATTTATTCAGGCATGCATAATTTCCTGTCTCCTTAGCAGAGTTTAGAGTTCAGCTGCAGTGTGAAGAAATATCTGGTACTCTTTGCAGCTCAATCCATAGACTGGGGTGCAAACTCTTCATTCTTCTCAAAACACCTCCTGTGAGTGTACCCCTACAGGTGAATTTCCACAGTTAGAAATGCATTTCTTTGGGAGTACGTTAGGTCAAGGGGAGTTCCATTAAGCCATAGTCAGCCATTAGCTGTAATTAAGCAGATCAAATGCTTTCCAGTATGCCAAGCTGACAGATACTGAGTGATTGTTGATCAGGGGGGTGTAAAGAGCTATCCAGGGCAGAGAGGGTTCCCCTGGATTGGGTTATTTTGGACCTGGAGAATTCGATTACATAGACAATACACAGAAGCAGTGAGGACTTGAAAAAGCAGATGGGGCAATGCCGAAGCAAACCACACTCAGGTAACAAGTTTCCCTAGGATTTATCCTGCTAGCCAGGTCCCCTTTCTGGGAAAGCATGGAGTGGAGCTACTCAGTTCCTGGACTCCTTCTTAAACTTTCTTACGTTATAGCTAGCTTAGTCATAGCAGACACTGAATTCTCATTTGGGTGAATATCAAGATTTATTGAAGTGAAATGCACAGTAAATATTGACTGTGGCAATGCAAAGGTCAATATTTACCTCAAGGGGCAATAAATCTTGATATACACTGAAACATGAAGTCGATATTTTGCAGGTGGCATCAGATGCATCCTAAATGCACTCAGTGTAAGTACCTGGAAATATTTCTCTGATAGGTTTTTTTAAGCTTCACCGTCTTCCATTTATGCTAATGTTTTAAAGAGTAGAGAATTGAGAGGATGGGGAAATGGAATTGCTACTTTTTATTCATCTATTTATTTTTGTTTGTTTTATTTTTATTTGGAATTGCTACTTTTGATTTTGGAAAAAAACAGGGAGACTTACTGCTTCCCTTTGGAAACGCATCTGCCTTTATATTTTATTTTTGAAAAATTTTGTTTTATTTTACATTTTTTGGAAATTGATGAGCTGGCACTTTATCCATTTAAGTGACAAATCGGAAACGTGTCACAGCCCTGCGGTCCTCTCAGTTAATCCCTCGTGGGGGAAGCAGGAGAATTGCTCAGAATGGATTCATGGCTGCCTATTTTACTCTCATGAGCAGTGATATACATTTATGCATCGATTTTCCATCCACTTCCTTTATATGTGGCTTTCCATCCCCTGATTAATTATTAAGCCATTGAATAAAAAGCAATATCAGAGAAAGTTTGTTAAAAGAATCCTCCTGTGAGAATAGTGTTTTGTATACATTGAATATTGTAGCTCTTTTTGAGAGAGTGCTGCCTTGGCTCCCCGTGTGGAGTTTTGGATTGAATTCTACCCCCCACGCTATTCAAGTCTTAATCCTAATTCCTCTGGGTGTGAACTCACTTGTAAATAGGACCTTGAAGATGCTCTTACTGGTTAAAGTTGTGGGCTCGTTTGTGAATAAGATCTTCCAAGATCTTATTTAGATGAGGCCACGTGGAATGAGTGAGCCATAATCCATATGCATGAAGGTCTTACCAGTAAAGAAAAGTCAGATGAAGCCAGTAAGAGAGAGCCACCGGAGGAGACCACGGAGGCAGACTGCCATGTGGCAAAGGCAGAGACACAAGCCAAGGAGCCCCAAGGATAGTGGCAAGCCACAGACCCTGGGTGAAGGCATGGCCTGACCAGACCTTGATTTTGAACTTCTAGCCTCCAGAACCCTGAGACAATACATTCCTGTTGTTAAAGCTACCCCATGGTGTGGTGTTTGTCATAGCAGCCCTGACAAACTGAGACAGTTGGCTTCAGCTCTAAGACCCCAACAGTTGCTGGTTTGAGACCCAGCTCTGTTCAGGGCTGTTGAAAGATCTGGGATGAGGCATGAATAGGGCAGAGACCAGAGTTGCAGAGTTGCTACCAGTTCTGGTCTGGGCCAGTCTTGGACCTGGGCAGAGAGTGTGGCTGGCTGCTCACACTGGGAGTTTTCACTTTCTCTTGGGACGGGACCTCTTCTTCCCTGAAATGACTCCATTTGTGTTCACTGACAACCTTCAGCAGTGGGCAAAGCCTCATATTTCACAACTACTGATAGGGCTTAAAAAAGCCAACACCACCCAGTGACAAATTCATATTCCATGTAAATGACTGATACCTTATCTCCCTCCTGAGCACAGGTGTTGATGGAGGACAGGTAAGTTGGCACCTGAATTGAGTGCTCACCTACAGTGAAACTGTGGGGAAGAACCTTTGGTGGAGGGAAAGGTACAAGAGCAATGCTACTAGAATTGCCAAGGGGAGTTTCACTAACTAAAATTGTGAACAAATCTTGAGCAAATATTATGTCAGATATTGCTCTGAGTAGTTTACATGCATTATTATTCCCATGTCACAGATGGGGGAATGGAGTCAGAGGAGGTAAGTAATTTACGCAAAGTGACAAGGCTAAGTAGGGGAGCTGGGATTCAAGCCTAGGCCATCTCCCGAAGTCTAAAACCTCACCAAACTAAGTTAGGCTGACCCATGCTTCTCCTAGCTCTGGTCTCTGCTTCTTCTTAGAGAAAGCAGAATAATTCAAACCTGCTTTCATTCTTGTTGACCTCCCTGGAGGCGTAATTCTGGACTGAAGATTTGATTACAAGTAGTCACAAGAACAGTCCCCATGGTCCCAGAACGCTGGTTTGGTTTCTGTTGTGGCACACAATAGCTTCCCTATTTGCAGCAGTTTTCTTCCTTCTCCTTCTTGTCTCCCTCCCTGCTGGCCCACCATCAGGCTATGAATCAGCCATGTTGATTCAGTGGAGTTGGGAGCACTTCTCTCTAGATGTTTGTTCATTTCAGATTTGAGACAAGCTTGACCAGGTTTGAGGTACTTTGGATATTTCCTGGTGTAAGAAAAAACTACAGTGAGAAGTCTAGAACTGATCCAGACTTCTGGTATCTTCCTAGGAAACTCTACCCCACCAGGGGTTCCCTCTGCATACTGGACTTGGGATGTCATGAAGAGATGCCAGCTTGGCATTGCCCTTAAATAGGCCTGGGGAGAAGCATATGAAGAAAGTCTTGTAATGAAACAGGACTCATTCAACACACAAAAGACTCTTCATGTGAAGCTGGGCAGTCAGAATTTCCAGTTCTAGAATGGGTCTCATGAGATTGCCTATCTCTCTTGGTTCCTCACAAGGAATATTTAGCTCCCCCAATAAGACAATCCTCTGCCCTGTACCCTTGCAGGGGTGGTGACCACCCCACCCTTCTATAATGATTTATAAGAACAAAGCAATTTTAGGTCACTCTGATGCCTTCTGCCAATTTTGTGTGGCCCAAAGGGAAAATCATAAGCTCAGACTTTCAAATTCAGAATGAGATGTTCTTAATCCTATGAGCATGTCATAGAATGTTTTTCCTGCCTGTTTGGAGGGCTGCTAAAGACAGAGATTGCCCTAGAGAAAAAGTCGTTGTAAGAGTGCTGTAGCATATGGTACAGAATACAGACAACCCACGGGCATGGCTGTGTTGTCCCAGTCACTCTTTGAGAACTGGGACAAATGTAAAGACACCTCATAGTGTCTTTCCAGGCCTGGGCCCCTTCCCCTAGCTCCCCTGAACCCAGGGGAACTTGGAATGCTGGTTGGCTGACCTGTAGGTCACAGGGTTTTTTATACTCAAGCGTGTGGTGTGTAACTGCCAAACATTCCTATGGGTACCACACTTATTAAATGATTAAAATGGAAGTAAATATAGAAAGTAAGTTGCAAACTCACTTCTCATGAACAAAAAATACAATGCTATTGAAATACAAAGCAGAGGTAGCAAAGCTTGCGCGAAGACGAGAATGTTCATCTATGGCACGGTTTCTATTTTGCAGACATCCTTTTAGGGTAGAAGTATTTGAGGATAAATTTTCTCAGCCATAGATTCTTCCCAAATAAGGACATGGAATGAAGAGGCACATGAGCCCATTTTCATCCAATCCACAAGGACAACAGACCATGTGAAATGATTTTTGGTGGGTACGTACTGTTACATATAGTTTGCACTGTGTAAACCTTCTAAGAGGCACTCACTAATTTATCTTCCACAATAACCCTGTGAGATTAACATTGTTCTCAGGCCCATTTATATACAGATCAGGAAGTTAAGACACAGTGAGGGAAGGTGTTTCAGTTTGCCAAAAGGAGTGCTGATCCAAAGTACCAGAAATGTGTTGGCTTTCATAAAGGCTATTTATATGGGGTAAAAGACTACAGTTAAAAGGATGTGAAAATCCATCTCAAGACACCATAAGAGGTACTTTTTCACCAAAGTCAGCTGTCATGTATTGGAGCAAGATGGCGGGCTATCTCTGCCTGATCTCTGCCTTCCCCTCCAGGCTTCCTCTCTCAGGCTCGGCTGCTCAGCTTTCTTCCTGATAACTAATAATGTCATTTCATCTGTCATTTCTACATGCTACCAGACATAAGTCTCCTCTCTCCTGGGACTTCAGCTCTTTGACCCTCTCCTTTCTGTCACATGGCAGGACCAAAAATAACAGAGCTTTCTTTTCTGGTGTGTCTCCGTTTTTTTATCGGACCCAGCAAGAGGATGGAAACTTAACCTCAGTCATGCCTCACTGAAAAAAGGTCTCACACCCACAGGAGTGGACCAGCCCACAAAAACAGTCTTTCTCTTTTGGGGATTCATAAAATAATTTCAAACTGCCACAGAGGGTACATAACTTGCCAAAGACACCACTACAGGCCCTAAATCCAAAACCCAAGTCCTTAATCCTGATTGACTGCCTCTTGAAAGATTAACTTGGGTTAATCACCCTCCTTTGTGCATGCCCATGTGTTCAAGAGCCTCGAGGTCATCTCATCTACTCTGAGCAGCCTTCGTTTCTCAACCTCATTAACAAAGGTCCAATAAGAGACTTCATTGACTGCCTCGAGGAAATGAAGATGCTCCAGGCTTCTGACATTTCCCTGGTATGACTGATTCCCAACAAGTTTGACTTAATTGGGTGTATTCCAAATCACCCTTTGGAAACTTTGTCCCAGAGTTCCTCTGCACCACATCAAACTTACCAGTTTATCTTTCCTAAACTTCACCTTCACTTTTTTGTCTACCATCTGCCTTCTGTCCCTCTCCCACTCTCTTAATAATTATGGGCAATGTTTCTGAGACCAAATCTGCAAGATTATTTACTAACTTTGTCTCTCCATGATAGGTGCTTGGTGATCTGAATTCCACTGAAGAGTGTGGGAGTGATCTTTCTATGTTTTCTTCTATTGTGAACCTTCTTTCCTTGTAAGCAATGTGTGCCCATTTTCCTAGATGAAATCTAAGAAATTAGGAGTTCAGTAGTTCTTCCTTCTTTTTGCCACTTATTAACATTACATTGATTTTTCCCAAGCAGTGGGACTATTTCTATATGGTCACTTTTTTTCCTTAACATTTTAAATGATATGCCCTTTTTCTTTGTTCTTGGCACTTTTTAAGAACGTTAGTTCCTCTGGTCTTTGACCTTCTGAAACCACTCTTAAAGGCTGGTGCTACTCTGTTTTAGAAGTGTTTACATGTGAGCTAATATCACTTCCTCTTTGTTCTGAACAATGAAGCTGTCAGCTGGGTAGGCTAAGAGTTAAACTCTGGGATTAGTAAAATAAATATATGGTCATGTTTGGATAGTTGATGTATTCCTTTAGCTACTGATAAGTGCCTTGATGCTAGTTTTTTTTTTTTGTTTTGGTTTGCTTTATTTACTTTTTGTTAAAAAAGTTGTAAGTTTACAGAAAAATCATGTAGAAAATGTACAGTGCCCATATACCTCCCCCTCACACGCAGTTTCTCCTATTATTAACATTTTGTATTAGGGTGGTACCCTTGTTACAACTGATGAAATGACATTATTAATTATACTATTAACTGTAGTGCATAGTTTACATTAGGGTTCAGTATTTGCGTTGAACAGCACTATGGTTCTTTAGACATTTTTATTCTACTAGAATATATATGTACTACGTATATAATGTAAAATTTCCCTTTTAACCACACTCAAATAATTCAGTGAATTTATTTATGTTCACAAGGTTGTGCTCCCATCACCACCACCCACCACCAAAAGTTTCTCACCACCCCAAACAGAAACTCTGTACCAATTAAGCAATTAACTCCCCATTTCGTATCCCCACCCTGGGCCCTGGTAAACTGTATTCTAGTTTCTGACTCTATGCCTTTGCTTATTCAAATTCTTTCACATCAGTGAAATCATACAATATGCTAGTTTTTGAGTCTAGCTTTGGGGACCGTGTGTGTTTGCCACCTGCCTCGGTGATGCGTCCTGTCTAAGAGACTTACCCAGATCTTGTAACTGTCCCTTTGGCTTGGTCCTCACACTCTGTAATCACTGGAGTCCCTCGGTATGAAATGGGAGCCAATGGTAATATGAGAATTCATCAAGGAATTTTCACATGTGAATTGGTGAAGAATTAAAAAATATCACAGTATAACCTTAAGTACTTGAGAAAGTAACCCCAGTGCTATTATGTAGGAAGATGGGAGTCCTGGGGGTTAATAAATCCTAATGTTCTTTCTGGCCCTTAGGCAAACTCCCAAAGGAGTAACACTTTTATAAGCAAAGAAATCAATATTGCTGTCCAATTTAGTTGACACTTACCAAAACCTAGGGGAGAAACAAACCCACACATGTTCTAGCAGAGGAATAGATGTGAAACAGAGAAATTACAGGAAAACTTACTTTTTGGCACAGCAAGTGATTTCACTGAAACTTTTAGCCTGATATGTGGGGAGCCAGTGCCTCCATCTTTTGGATTATTATTCAGAAGGCAGCACATCCAGATATTATGTATTATGATATTATTTTTAACTCCAATAGAATATTATCATGCCTGACTTTTTAATTGAACCTATAATGTTATAATGAATCTATTGCAAATCCACTTAAGTAATTCATAAGTTAATGACTAATATTATAGTAGATGCAATGTGGCACAATTTCAGAAGAGAAATCCATCCTTACACTATTTCAAAATTAAATCTAATTTTTATCTGAGTAATGTATGGACATAGTGAAGGCATCAAATACCTGTAGTTCTAAAAAGCTTGTTTTGAGAAATAGCTTCTCTTAGGCTGGGTTCCCCTAGAAGCAGACCCTGCAAGGATGAGAGGGCAAGTGGTTTATTTCAGAGGTGATTCCAGGAAGCACCAATAGAAGAGGTGGGAAAGTGAGAAAGGAGGGGAAGGGAGCCAACTCAGAGAGCCCTGGAGAGCAGGGGGACACTGTGCACAACTGGAGTTTAATCCTACCGGCAGCTCTGGGAGATGGTATGGGACAGACATCAGTTGACTCATCCAAGGGATGAGGAAGTTGGAGTATTTATCTTCCAATTCCCATACATGGTCTGTCTAAGGATTTGCTGGTGGGAGCCATCAACTCCCCAGCACTTCTAGCCAGCCCCAAGCACAGGCTGAGCACAGCCAGAGAGAGGCCCCAGGTTAAGAGACCCAGGTACTTGTCACCAGCATGTATGAGAAAAGTAAGGACCCTACCCTAACCTGCCTCACCCCATTTTCCCCAGACAAGGCCACACATAACATTTTAGTTATTCTGCTCTTTTCCTCTATATTTCTAACTCATTTTTTTAAAGGAGGTACTGAGGATTGAACTTGGGACCTTGTACATGGGAAGCAGGCGCTCAGCTGCTGAGCTACACTCACTCCCTATATTTTTAAGTAATAAGTGCACACAGTTTTTTATTTAAAACTAATTATTGATTTTAGATAATATCAACTGACTTCTTGATTTTTTCTATAATTTAGGATTTAACTGTCTTACCCCATCACCACTACCCTTCAGTTTCCTCTATTTCTCAATAGAGTTACATGTTAAGTTTTGGTGATGCCAATCAATGAAATAACACTATGTAAAGATTTCTGCTAATGAGTCGAGTGGTATAATTTGATTACTTTTCCTATCTTTTGCTACTCTGTGTTATTCTTGAAATTAATCATTGCTCCGTTTTTCCATTTGCTTACTTTTTAATGTGCTTGTCACTAACTCTTTCCTGATGCTTGAGGACATCTGTCATGTGGCTACTAATAATTTTCTAAATGCTCAAAAAGTTCCAAACAATCCATCAGTTCCATTCCACCTTTACCCTTTCCTTCCTGGAGGTGGAGAGGGGCTCCTCCATGCTCCCCATTCTTCTGTCCCAGTTTGTTCTCTAAGCCTGGCACAGAGATGAGTTTCTGGTCTTTCTGTGCTGCCTTCCTGGGGCCCCATTTTCTCCATCTCATGCTTTCTCTTTCTTTGTTGAGTTGAGGTGGAATGCATCCTTTTGTAGCTTCTTGAGACAGCATGCCTGGGAGGTTCTTTCCCTGGGGCCCTTCACTGTCTTCATAGAGGATAAAGTTCTGCCAAGTTCAAGGTGGACATTTCACGTGATCCTGCCGTTTTCTGCCTTCTTGATCATTCTGCTCACTGCTCTGCCTCGTGCCCCCAAATCTAGGACATCTCGGGGTCAGTTTATTCAGAGAGTAACCCTCTTGTCTCTGCTTGGGAGAGGACTCAGGTGGTCTCCTGGCTGCAGTTATTGGGGTGAGTGATGCTGAGGGGGTGTCCAGTGGTCCCATATGTAGACTTGAAGCAAATCCTACTGTTTTCAGCTATGTGCTTAACCCTACGCTTCCCTGTTAGAGCAATCCCTCTCAAGAGGTCTATAAGGAAAATTGTGTTGCTTCTGATAAGTGTCTCCCCTTAGCCTTTAGTGTTAACTCCCTCTGTGCTGCTAAGTCCTGTATCACTCCTCATCCACTGTAGGTCTTCCAAAAATGCAGCCTATCCCCAATCTCTTTTTCCTTATGAACGAATGCCATCATCATTTCTTACCTTTCATTTGTCCGTTGGGTGAAGAGATAAACACCTGATCAGTTCTCTGTATTCAAGCATACTCTTCTGATAGCACCAGCAAATGTCTGCATAGGGGATCGCTGTTCTGTTCTTGGTTAGTTGTGACCATAGTAATAGACGATGTGTCAAGAGTTATTTTGAGCTAATTAATTTTAAAAAGGGAAAGATATCATTTGCTTTTACTACAGTTTAACAAGAAGATAAACAGTCCCGGTTGAATGTGATTATTATAGCACTGCACAATTAGCTCTGTAACTTGCCTAGAAATGTTGAGAAGTCACCTGTAGAGTAGACTCAGAGCCATTGCTCAGTGAACCAGGGTAGCTTCTCCCTTTAGGGCATATGAGGAATGCTTTAAGGACACCTGCCAACAGCTCTGCCGAGTGTTCCACCGGAAGGGCAGAGTGCTCATCTGATCTACTTTATGCCTACTAGTCTTGGGTATGTGTAATTTCTCCTGCACTGTGTTGATCCGCTGACTCAATTTGGCTGGTCTTGTTTTCACTTTGTATCTTGCAAACTCTGCTTCATGGAAGCTCAGGCTTGCTACAATTTTACCTTCCAAGTTTTAGCAGGAATTTCTGGTTTGACCTAGTATGTAATACCCACAATTATTGCTCTACCCTTTCAAAGTTGCACCTTTTTCCTTTTCCTAGACTGGATTCTCATTGATCCTTTGTAGTGGCTCAGGACTGGACTGGAAGTAACAGTGTTCAGATTTGTTCCCTGATGATTGTTGGCATATCTTTCCATCAGGGATCACAGCACTGTCTCCATTTCCCTTATGTTCTAGGACATCATATAAATGAACACATACACTATATCCTCTTTTGCATCTGTCTCCTTTCACTCAGAGGAAGATTCTCAGTGAAAATCAACCATAATCTTGTGCATATCAATAATTCATTCTTTTAAATTACTGAGTAGCATTTCATTGCCACAATTTTGTTAATCCATTCATCTGTTGATGGACATTTTGGTTGTTGCCAGTTTGGGTTCCTATAAATAAAGCTGCTATGAACATCTGCATACATGTCTTTTAGTAGATGTATGTTCTCATTTTTCTCATGTAAAAACCTGAGAATGGGACTGATGGGTCAGATTATCCTGTGTCTTTGTATGTCTTAGTAATTTTTAATAGATGTTGGATATTGTGGATTCTACATTGCAGAAAGTATGGATTTTGGTGTCTTCCTTTAAAAGATGTTGAGTTTTCTTCTGAAAGGCAGTTAAGTTACAGGCAGTTATCTTATCAAGGATTTGTTTTAGACTTTGTTTGGCTGGGTCTAGAATAGAGCTTAATCTAGGGATAAAACAATTCTTGTCCTAAGATGTGTTTTTCTTCCTTGACTGTTCGGTGTATTCTCTCCATCATGGCTGATTGGGACTTCACCATCTTCCAGCACTGTGTTGCCTCTGCAAACTCTATTCAGCTCGCAGTCCCCCTCTCCAGTAGCTGTTTTCTATAAGGCTTTGCAGAATTTCACTTCACACATGTGCAGCTTGGCATTGACCAAAGACCCAAAGCAACCTGATGCAAATTTCCAGAACACCTTCTTTACATAGCTCCCTTCCTTCTGACACCCCACCCCACAAAGTTCAGCTGCTTCAGTAGCCCCAAACACTGATCTCCATTTTCTCGACCTAGCAAGGATACTGCTCTCCTTTTCTGTGCTTTCATTTAGATGGTGGCTGCAGGCAAAAGCTGGAGTAAATTTGGAATTCTCCTGGTGGATTCCTCTTTTCCCAAGAATCACCACCTATTATGTTTGCTCTCCAATGCCTGGAAACAGTTCGTTTGTTCTTCCGGTTTTTATAGTTTTTTATAGTGAGAGGGTGAGTTCTTTACCTGCTATCCCATCACGGGTGGGTGTGGATGTCTACTCCCTTTGCTTTTAACAAGGATTTTGACCTTGACCATTTGTGGAATACTTTCACCTTCTGCTGAGAGGAAATTCTAACAAGTATTGGGAATAGGGTACTTGACGCAATTTTGAGGACTCTGACCCTTGCCGCTTGGGTTCTTGGTGGGAGTGGCTAAATGTGTCATTATCTAAATGATTGGGTGAAACAAAATGCAGTGCTTCCATCAGTTGTCAGTTCTTCAAAGACGGTGATAGAGTTTTGTAATATTGCATAATGGCAAACAGACTCTTGCTGATCAAAAGCAATTTAAATGTATATTATGTTATATTGAGCTAAACATGAGTAAAGTAAAAAGAGAACTTAGAAAGAGGCAAATTCTTCTCTTTTTTTCCTTTGGATATGCACCAAAATGCATGAATATCTGTGACGTGTTTTATTACGGGCATTCAATGGATTTCTCTTCTCCTGCCCCTTTTCATAATTTTGTCTGGCCCTTCACGGATTTAGTTGATATAGTATTTTATTTTTATTCTTTACAATTGTACATGTAGAGAGTGAGCACCAGCAGAGGGCCTTGGAATGCCCTGCCCTGCAATTTATGATTTGCAGATGTTGATAGATGACATTAAGCCTTCCATGAGACTGCTGGCTAAATTGATTGCATTGTTCCAGAACCATATCCTACTTGATGAACTCTGGTTTATAAGAGACAATTGTTCGTGCCTGAGAAGTGCCACACTCCCCATTCACCTGATCTCTTGTTTCTTTCTTTCAAAAGCAGAAAACGGAGGAGGTTGTTTTTACCTATGAACTTCATCTGCTTCACACTTTAACTGAGAGTGTGCCCTAATCACCCCAACCTTGGGACTTGAAGCCAGACAGTGAAGTCATTTGTACAATTTGATAAGTGGAAGTAGAAAGATGAAAGGTTGCTGGCAGACTTGCATTCCTGAATCTGTATTTATTGAATACTCCTGGACACTGTGGAAAATGCAGTCTTAAAGGATATCTAATGCTTCCTTCTAACAGCTTGCAACAGATGTCACCGACTCTTGGTTGTGGAAACCAACCTCATCAGAGCAGTTAAGTAGATTTGCATTTTAGACATAAAAGTCCTAGATTCACATATTAATAGGTCTATGTAAGGTACAGTTGTCCCCTCATTCTGTTCCTGTGCATTTTAAGCAGACAAATTATGTAATTCCGCCCTCTTCTCTGATCTGGGGTCTTCCTTGACATTTTCATTGATTTGTTCATGTTGAACAAATATGTGTTGTCCCTTCACCTTGGTGAGACCTCCTGGAGCCCCTTCTTATCCTCCAGCACCTTGTTTTTCATCTCCGTATTTGCCCGCCATTGTTTCTAAAGTGGGTGAGCTCAGTCATCTCAGCGCTGAGGCTCCAGTCTGGGCTGCACACTAGTGCAAATCTAATTTTGTAAAATACTCATACCTTACCCCTCCCCCTACTTTTTTCACACTTTAATATATAGCAATGCCAAACTTCGGTTGCTCAGGCTGAAAGCTTTGGTATCTTTTAAGATCTTCTCCCCTCTTTCTACATCCAATACATCGGCAAATCTTGTTGTCTCTTCTTTATAATATAGCCAGACTTCAACCAGTTCTCACCTTCTGCTCTGCTCTCTCCTTAGTTCAAGCCACCACCTCCTGGTGCCTGATCTATTACAGTGGCCTAACTGGGCACTCTGGTTCCAGTCTTGCTACTTCCCTGTCTATGCTCCACAGAAGTCATAAGGGACTTTCTAAAATGGAACACAACATGTTAGTGCTGGGCTCATACCCTCCAGTGATAGCTCATCTCAGAGTAGAAGTCAAAGTCCCTCCGACAGCTCTCACAATACTTCATAACCTGCCCTCCCCTGCCCCTCACCTCTGGCCACCTTGTCTAACTTAGAGTTTCTCAGACACACCTGTAGGCTTCTACCCCAAGGCCTTTGCATTAGCTGTTTCTTCCGCCTGGAATATATTTTAACTTTAGGTGTCTGGTGGGCTTGCTTCTTTCCACTTCATTCTGGGCTCTGCTCAGAGAAGCTTTCCTTGGTGTCCCCTAATCTTAAATATTCTCCCCTTTCCCTCTGTTAGTCTGCTTGAGTTTTCTCCGTATACTTATTACCCTGTTTGAGTATATATACATAAATTTATTTATAGGATCTATCTCCCACCATTGGAATTTAAGCTCATGAGAACCAACAGTTGCTCTGTTCCATTCACTATCATATTCCCATATCTGGGGTAGTATTGTGCACATGGTAGTCATTTAATAAGTGTTTGATGAATGAATAATTGATTCATGAATTGATCTTTCCAGTACATGGCTTTTACCATGACTTACCCCAGAAAAGAACTGCTGTAGCTCTTCCAACACTGTCTCCACACCATCTTTACTTCTCTGACTATTTTCTGGACCTTCTGTGAGTTGGATCTTTCTTGCCTGTCAACTTCTTTCCCACTTCTGGGATCCTCAGATCCAGTCATCCAGACCAGACTTCTCACTGACCATCACACATACCTTGACTTCCACTAACCCTCCCGACTCAAGCAGCCTTGTTAATAACAAGTTTTGCATCTTTTTCCCTCCCAAATATTACCCATCCTTCCATTGCACCTTCAGGGAAGGCTATCCATCTTCCAGGATTGCTCCTGCCTGCAGTGATCTTTCTCTTCTCTGTGCTTTATCAGGTTTAGAATCAGGACATCATGTGCAGGACGTACCTAATCATGCACTCACTGTTTGATGTGTATAGATGACTTCCCCCAGTAGACTTCAAGCTCTACTAAGGCAGACAGGCACTGTGTCCCGTGCTTTTTGTGCCCTGAGCAATTAATTCACTAACTGAACTGAGCTATCACTACACAAGGGACTGGAGCAGGCAGATGGTGATTATACTTTAAGATCTGCTGGGAGGGTAAATTTGCCAGCATCCTTGTCATATGTTGCAGTTTCTAGCTTGTGGGAACTGTGATCAATTTTTCACTGGTCCTTAATTTTAGTAGTAAGTCGTTTTCCCAACCACTCCCTCCCACACACACCCTTTATACACCTGTAAAATCCCTTAGCACTTGGCTTTTTTTTTTTTTTTTTTTTTTTACCCTTACCAATATTTGGACACTTCTGCATAAACACACATTTAGACATCAATCATTTGAACTTTAAGAAACTTTTGACATTAACAAAATTTAACAACATGTTCCTTAACACTCTCCATTCTTTTAGCTATCTTTTGAACAACCCCATTCTAGAAAGAAATCATGTTACTTCAGGAAAGAGGCACTGCCATTTTCCTGACCAAAGAACCTATAAGAATGCATTATCACCAAAATATTCTGTTGCTGAACTGAAATGTCATAAAGTTTAGTGATATGTTTATAGCTAACTCCTCAGAGGAATGGATCGTTTATTATTTTGTGCCGTTTCTGAAAGAAAAAAAGAATGGCCCAAAGTCACAGCATGTATATATATATATATTTAATATTTTTTACCACACATGATAAATAAGAATCAGTATTTATTATTTAGAAAAACAGGATAATGTTAAGAGCGGACTGGAAGGTACAAAGGAATATAATATGCCTTTAGGGGCTGCAAAGCAAATTGTACGCAACAAATTCCATGTAAATTGAAAGGTGGTGAGTGAGGGTTTCTTCTGCATGTTTATCCTCCTCTTTCTTGCAAGTTTTGTGGGACATATTACATTCCCTAGAGGCTAGAAACTTTGATTTTACAGCATAACTGCCAGCAAATAATGTTGGAAAATAGTAACTCTTACAAACCAGAAGTCCAGTGAGTCCAAGTAGACAAACTATCTCAATATTTAGCTTTTATTATCAATTAATAAACTAACTCTCTGATTTATATTTTTATCTCGTATGAGTTGGGAAAGTGTGTATCGCCCCAGGAGGACCTTATGGTTTTTGTTGTAGTTGGTTGTTTATTCAGCCTTGAGGTTTAATATTTCTAGTTCTGATAATTGCCCATGGATAATGCTCTCCTTATAGATTTCATCATGACATTTTGGAGAAGTCAAAATGATAAGAGACAACAACGAAGAGACCATGTAAACTATGACAAATGACTAAAGCGATGAATGAGTGACTGGAGAGCTTCCTGCCTATGTAACTTTTTAAGAATGGGAAGAAGGGGGATATGCACCTTAGTGTAAGAAGTTCTATTAATTTCATTTGGGGCTGTCTTAGCTTGCTAGGGCTGCTGCAACAAACTCTTGGGAACTGGGTAACTCAAAACAACAGAAATTTACTGTCTCACAGTTTTGGAGGCTAGAAGTTCAAAATCAAAGTGTTGGTAGAGCCGTGCTTCCTCCTAGGTCTGTGGGGTTCTGGTGGATGGCCAGCAATCCATGATACTCCTTGGCTTGTGGCTTAACTCAAGCTCTGTCTCTGTCACATAGCCAGCTCTCTTCTCTCTCTCTCTGTCCAAATGTCCTCTCCTTATAAGGCCACAAGTCATATTGGATTAGGACCCACCCTAATCCAGTTTGGCCTCACTTTAACTAAAACCAGCTTCAAAGATCCCATTTCCAAATCCGGTCACATGCACAAGCCTGGGGGTTAGGACTTGAGCATATTTTGGGGGGACAAAGTTAGTCTATCATAGGGATTTAAGATAGTCGAAGCACCGCTTGGGAAGCTGTCCATCAATGGTGGCCGCCTTGGTTAGACCAGGAGATGCACAGGAGCAGGAGCCTCCAGAGCAGAGGCTTCCCTGAGTGGTATCTTTAGAGAATTCATCTGCACTCTCTACACATCTATATTCCTTATATTTGGTCCATATTTCTCTTTCTGAGGCTTCAGCTTACCAGAAATGTCATGAGATCTACAAGATAAATGTTTCAAAAGATTCCCAGAAGAGAAAAACAGAGAGCATTGATCTGAAAGGGCCAAGTCTCTTAAAGATTTTGCTATTGTTATCCACCAGGAATCACCAGCCAGATCTCCACATTCTTTTGGGATGTCCCCCAGCACTTCCCACCCACATTTTAAGGCTTTACCCGATTTGTGAGCTGAAGCTGTTTCTTTTTAAAGGCATGAATGAGTTGATGGTTCATCAAGCAAACCAGGAGAATAAAAGAATCTAAGTCTATGACTCCCATAAAGAGAGATGACTGTTGAAAAAAATTTCTTATAACTCCTTGGGTTATGGATAGAAATGCTGCCAAAAAGGTAGACCACCCAAGAAAGCATGGTAGTATGTGACAGTAGGGAGTGAAGCTGTTGTGAGGTTTGCTGATCATAATTGGCTCTGCAGAATTTCCAGAGGCGGCAAGAGCCAGTTCCACTTGGGCTGGAAGCCTGGCCCACTAGTGCCCCCTTCCCCAAATCAGATCACTTAGGGCCATTTGGTAGGGATGACCCTCTCTGTAAAATAAGTGTTAAGAATAATACCTGCCTCATAGGAGTGTGTGTGTGTGTTTGAAATGCCTTTTGTTGTGGGGAGAGGGGATAGGTAGAGACTGACAATAAGGAAGGTACTCTTATAGGAATACCACAGAGAGATGAATAAGTGCCAGAAAAATCTACTCTTTCATATAAGGAGCCTTCAGCATCTGAAAATTATCTTACATGCTATGAAATGAACTGATAATTGTTTAAGGATATAGTTGCTTGATCATCAGTGTATGTCTATGAGGCATCTTTGACTCCTATATCATCTTGCCTTGGTCAGTTATAATTGTGAAAAAGCAAACCTAATCTAATGTGCACTAGGCAGCATGCTCGGTGTGGATCTCTCAAGGCCCCAAGGATGCAAACAGACTCCTTGAGCCAGGTGTTCTACTTCCTCCTCCCACCCAAAGCCACATGTAAGAAAAATATTTTCCCAAAGCTTATTGTTTGGTTTTTTATTTTATTCATGGCCTTTAGTTTCAAGAACTAATTTGAACATCATATTTCAGAAGCTTCTAGTACAACTGGTAAGAACAAATATATATATATATATATAAAAGGCCCCTTAAGAGCCTCTTTTTCTGAATTTGTTCTGATGATGCTTATTCTATAATCTTAGCTCTAAACTTGATTGGCACTCAAATGCCCCATCCATTGATCCTTCCACTGTGTAGTCTACATTTGTGTTTCCCACACAATTTCTACCTTGGGTTCTCCTTTATTCTCTTGATTTTCCTCCTTGGCTGGCTGTTATTTCTTCTTTCCTCATCCCCTGTCATCTGTTTACCAAATTGTACTGCTTTGCCTGGGGACTCTGTCCTCATCCCTGTCCCTTGTAGTAATTGCCCCAGAAGCTCTCCTCACACATTTATTCCTTGACAAAGTGACCTGGTGATAACTAGATGACTAAGATTCTGCCTAGCATCGTTAGTGAGCCCCTTTTACTGCTAGAGTAAACTCAGACTCACAGCTGTCAGCGAACACCAGGCCTTCTTGCCTCCCATCTTTAGATAGATATTTGAGTTATTATAATAATTAATAAAGTCTCTCTCACACAGGGTTTTTATGACAAACAATATTTGTGAAGCAGCCAGCGTAATGCTTTGTATGCTCAGTGTCCAATAGATGTGAATCCTTTATGTCATCTTTATATGACATATGTTTCTACACAGCCAAGACTTAGTGTCACACAGGCCAAAAAGAATTCTTAGTCAAGTTGGATCCAGAACTCAAGAACACTTTCTCAGGGGCTTCATCTGTACTAGGGGAGAAGAGGAAAGGTTCTGGTACCAGTCTGCCAGCCTAGGTTCCAAATCTGACTCTGTCACTAGATGGTTTTGTGACCTTGAGAAAGTTACTTAATCTTTCTGTGCCTCAGTTTCCCCATCTGCAAAATGGGCTCCGACAGTAACTACTTGTGGTCGATTGAATTATGCAATCCAATTTAGAGATGTTCTTAATCTTAATCCACATTCCTGGGTAAGAATCTATTGTAAACAGGACCTCTTGAAGATGTTGGTTTAGTTAAGGTGTGACCTAACTAGATGAGGGTGGGTCTTAATCCATGTTAGAGCAGGTTGTATACAGAGAAAGTGGAAGTAGCAGAAGCCAGAAAGGAGAAGACATTCCATGTAACCAGAGGCAGAGATACAAGTCATGGAGGCTCAAGGATTGCAGGCAGCCAGCACCAGAAGTTTACAGACTTCAGGGAGAAAGCATTTTCTTGCTGATATCTTGATTCTGGACTTCTTCTAGTCTCAAAACTGTAAGCCAATAAATTCCTGTTGTTTAAGGCAACTCATTGTGCAATATTTGTCATAGCAGCCTGGCAAACTAAGACATTATCTGCAGGGTTTCTGAGAAGGTTAAGTAGGCTAATTTACATAAAGCACTTTGCAAAGTGACAGGACACTTCACTATATGTATATGTTAACTCATTGTCTAGCAAGCAGGGTGGTAGCATTCTGGCTGAAAACTTTGGTTGGTAGTGAATTCTCATTTTTGCCATATGCAAAAATATATATATAGAAGGTGAGAAAATGTGCCTACTGTTAAAACTACAATATTTACAAGTACGCTTACTTAGCTCGATTAATTAAAGAGCATTTATAAAATGCCTACAGGATGCAAGTGGTAGGTTTCCAAGGAAAGGCAAGAGGGTCAATATCTCTGCTCTTAAGCAGTTTCCCACTTAGTTGGGGAAGTTGGCCCTGTGATAAGAACACAAAGGAGAATGGGGTGAGACCCCAACTGTTGGCCTTATTGTGGTTGTGTTTATCATGTAAGTGCAGAAGTAATAGATCGAGACTTATGGAAAAAAGGTTTTTTTAAATTGATTTGATTTACAAACGCTCCATATCCACCAAACATGCCCTCTTCCTCCCCCCCCCCCTCAGCCCATCCCGCGGTGACCTCTAATCCACTTTCTGTCTCTGTGGGTTGGCTATTTCCAGACATCACTCATAAGTGACATTATATCATATGACATTTGTCTTTATGTGCCTTGCTGATTTCACTGTGCACAAAGTTTTCAAGGTTCTTCCAAGTTGCAGCGTGTCTCAGGACTTCATTCTTTTTTATGGCCTAAGAGTATTTCTTTGTGTGTACATATGGGAAAATGTTTTTACTATATAGATTTTTCTGTTCTCGTTCTCTCTCTCCCCTCTCCTGTCTCTGTGTGCATGTATGTGTGTGTTTCCAGCCAGTGATCATTTGGGGATCATTTGATAGCCTTCTCTAAGTATCTCAAAGTTAATTTTCAAGCTGAAATGCATGAGGTGGTACAGAACAGTGGGTTTTTGTTTTGCTTTGCTTTTGGCTATGAACATGTTCAAATATATATTAAAGGAGTGAGAATAGTAAAATGGATTTCCATCTCCCCAATACCCAGATTCAACTATTATCAAGATTTTGCCACATTTGCCTCATCTGTCCGTTTTCTCTCCTTTGCTGAAGCATTTTTAAAGCAAACCCCAGGCATCCCATCCCTACGTACTTAGGATGTATCTTGTCATGGAAGGGCCACACAATGTGTCATTTTTGTGCCACACGATACAAATATGTCATCGGCATTATTGCGGGGAAACTTACAAGCAGAGAAGTAGCAGAGTATATGCCAAATTCCACACCCTTGATTTTCCATAGCATCAGCCAAGCATTGATACTCAGTGAGCAGTTTGGCCAAAGTTCTTGCAGAGAGGGGCTTGTCTTGGCTTGCAAGCTAGACGTGCAACAGAGAGAGCACAGAAAGCTAGAGAGAGCACAGAAAGCCAGAAAGAGCAAGAGACAGACTCCCAGTTTGTTACATATTTATTTATAGGTTAGCCTAAGAGGAGGTAGAAAACACCTCGTTTCTCTAAATAACAAGAAATCTCCAGGCCTAGGAATAACTTAGAGTGCGCATGCTGAGCGTCTGGGTCTGCTCAGTGATGACCAGCCTTGCCTGGCAGGGCTGCAGACATTAACCCAAGGCCTTGCTGTCTCTGCAGAGGGGCTCAGCCTACCTGGGCCAGGCTCATGAACTCACCAAGACAAGGAAAGAAGTGAGACTCTGGCTTCCCATTCCATCTCTAAAAAATAAGACCTTTTGCTTAGGGAACCACCTGCCACCATTACACCTGGAGCAAAGGTGTTCTCACCTTGGTATCATCTAATGCCCAGTCTGTAATAAAATCTTCCCAATTAGGAGTTTTTTAAACTGAGAGTTGTGATTCATTTGTAGGGCATGAAATCAAGTTAAGGCATTATGATGAGGATTTTTAAAGCAAGAGTATAAAGAATTTAAATAGTGTGGCAGTTTGATATTATTTATGAATTCCAAAAAGAGATATAGTTATGTTTATAAACTGGTCTGTTCCTTTGGGCATGATACCCTTTGATTGATTTAGATTCCAAGGCTTTACATTTACTTGATTAAATCAAGATTAGGGTTTTGATTTGACCATGTCATTAGGACATGCAGGGTTGATCCCTGCCTCCTTGGTGGGCTATATAAATGGATGCTCAATCAAGAACACAGAAGTAGGTACACAGAGGAAGGGAGACCATAGACACGGCAGAGACCCTGGGAAGAGAGATGAGCCATTTGCCAGAAAGTTTAAAGCTGACCTTATGAAGAGAACAGAGCAACTGAGCCTGGAAAGAAATGAGCCCCGGGAAGAGAGATGAGCCCTATGCCAGCCTACAGCTGAGATCGGAAGAATCTGTACCCACAGAGCAAAAGAGGGAAGAGGAAGGCTAAACACTTGCAGACATCACCTGCCATCTTGCTTCAACATGTGGCAACAGATTTTGGTGAAGAAGTACCTCTTATGATACCTTGAGTTGGACTCTTTAGGGTCTTGTAACTGTAAGCTTCTACCCCAAATAAATACCCTTCATAAAAACTAACAAATTTCTGGTACTTTGCATCAGCACCCCTTTGGCTGACTAATACAGTAAGAGTGAGTGTATTTGTATATTTTGCAAAGTACTCTTTCAACTAGATATAAGTGTACTGAGTAGGAGAAACACCATTCTAGGGAACTTTCATGTGAGTCCCTCTGTCCTGAATTTTCTACATCCTCACAACTAATATTTTACTTTTGCTTTTAGCATAATAAAAGTGTCTTAACCTTTACCTATAGACCCCTATGGGGCACTTATTACTGAATATTCTGGAAGAAAACAAGTTACTCTTTGATTAGATTAATAGTTGATGAAGTGGTAAAGGATGAGAGTCAAGTAGGCCCAATCACAGCTTACTTTTGATCAATTTTGAAGAATTACAGCATTGTTAATGAGCCATCATCTTCTTTTTAGTTCCCCTGGGCAACAATTTAAAGTAGTGTAGTTACTGAAGCTTCAAATCTTAGAGACGGTATTAAGGAAGGTATGGAAAGTGAAAGGTTTAGCTCAGGGGTTCAAGGCCCACCCTAATTTTGGATTCCTACACACCCTCAGAATAGTTCCATGTCTAAGTGCCAACTGGCAACACGATTTGAAAAAGACCTTGAATAAAAGGGGGAAAAGGTAAAGAGAAATGAGTTCATGTGGCTAAGAGACTTCAAAGAGAGTCGGGAGGTCATCCCAGAGGCAACGCTTACGCACACCTCAGTAGGATCTCATAGAACAGCAAAGTGGATATCACCCCACACAGAGGGGCTCCTGAGGGCTCTGGAGACACCCAGGTCCTATATAAGGGGGGATAGCCCCAGAGATTGATGCCTTATTAGTGGGCTCTACTTTGGAAATCTGTGCTCCTGAGAGTGACAGAGTTGGACTCAAATAAGTCCTCCCTGCACATGGTCCAACAGTCCCTTCTATTCAAACCCTATATGTGATGCTGGAGTTTTTAGGTGTACTTCCAGAGACTGGAGCCTCTGGCTTACCTATGTGCCAGCTGTGCCTGGAATCTCGGCGGAGCTGCAACTCCTACCCTACAGCTCAATGGATTCATCCAAGTCACCTGGTGAGGAGACGACAATGGGCAACGGCCATCCCAGGGAATGGAGAGGGCCTGCAGCTGCAGGCAGGATAATCCCATCCACCGTATCCATGGGATACAAGCCCTCTCTCACTTGGAGGTGAAGTGGACATCACTTTCCCAGTCCCCTCAGGATTGGGGGAAGAGCTATGGACTAGAGTGGACTTAATGCTATTCTGTTGTAGACATATTGTGATTCAAGCAATGGAAGAAAACAGTGAGGTGGAGCTGGTAGCCACTGGATGCTTTGGGGCAGGGAGGGGAAGGGCAGTTGAAAAACAGGGACTTTTTGGGACTTGAGGGTTGTCCTGAGTGGCGTTGCGGCGACAGATGTAGACCATTTTACATCAGCATATACCATGCAGAACTGTGTGGGAGAGAGTGTGGTCCAAGATGTGAACTGTGGTCTATGCTTGGTGGCAAGGACACAGGATGTGTATATCCATTACAGGTGACATGCCACATTGATGAAGGATGTTTGTGTGGGATGTTTTGGGAGGTGTGGGAGGTGGGGAACATGGGAATCCCTGTACTTTCTGTGTAATATCTAGGTAATCTAAGCACCTTTAAAAAAAAAATATATATATATATATATATAACATTTATGTAAGCAAATGCACATATATGCATATATATTTATATATCATTTTACAAATATTGGTATGTATTGTGAAAAATTTGATTTTTACCCACAATTTAAAAAAAAAAAAGAATAGTTCCATGTCTAGAAAGGATCTGGCCTATATTCCCAATGAGATGTTAATGTCAATGATGTTAAGAAATTGCCTTGCTCAGGAGTTTATTCTGTCATCCAAAAATGAGGGGGTGGTCACTGTCTTAGTCTCCTGGGGCTGCCCGAACAAAGTATCACAAACCAGGTGGCTTAACATAACAGAATTTTATTGCCTCATGGTTTGGGGGCCAGAAGCCCAAACTCTGTGTCGGCAGAGCCCTGCTCCCTCGGAGGGCTCTAGGGAAGAACCCCTCCTTGCCTCTTCCAGCTCTGGTGGTCCTATGTGTTTCTTGGCTTGTGGCAGCATCACTCCAACTCTGCCTCTGTCTTCACAGGACCTTCCTCCCTGTGTTTATCGGTGTCACAATGTGTCCTCTGGTCTCTTACAGGGACATCAGTCATTGGATTTAGGGCTTACCCTAAACCAGTATGACCTCATCTCGATCTTCAACTAATTACCTCTACAAAGACCCTATTTCCAGATAAGGTCATGTTCCAAGGTTCCCAGTGGAAATGATTTTTGAGGGGATACTCCCCAACATACTGCACTCCCAGATCAGAAATTCTGGGTGATCATAAAGGCTTTCAGCATTGGTTCCGTGATGGACTTAAATGATCACTCTGGACTCTCTCATCAATAAGAACATTTGAGTTAATTAGTCTGGGATGGGACCTTGGCATCAAAATTATGAAAGCTCTTCAGACGATGCTAATGTGCAGGCAGGGTGGAGAACCACTGGGTTATCAAAATTTTAAGGTACCTTTCAGTAGAGTTTGGGAATCATGGATATATTCCTGAATGCCACTACTGAGAGCTGAGACTCTCCTGCCTGTGTGTCTAAGTCTTAGACTTTTATAAGGTAGAACATCTTCAACCTCATTCACCCATCTTTCCATCTCTGTATGACATGGAACAATAAATTCAGAAGCCAATTATAATACCCAAAAATTATGAGTGGAGAAAAATAAAAATTAATGGTTAATGAGTAGTTCATTTTTCTTGGACTCACTTTGGCTATGAAACGACTGTCAATTGAACTGCATTCATAAAACAACACTTAAAAGTTCATTAGTATCTTTTTGACAAGTTGTTAATACTCACTGTGGCATTTATGAAACAGCAGAGAACTATTTTGGGTTGACGACTTTCTCTGATATGTAAAAAGCCAGAAGAATAAGGAGAAAAAAAAAAAAAAAAATCCCCCAAACATTTGAAAAACAAGTAAAATAGATTCATTGGCAAATGTTCTTTTGGATATGGAATTTATAGTTAATCTCACTGTCAATATTGTTAAAGATTATTATCACCCAGGGAATTTCTGAGTATTTGTTGGGGTCCTTAGTAAACTGGTTTAATCCACTGACGTGCCAAAACATCTAGATTATAAATTAGACATACAGATAATAATCTGAATGTTTTGTCTTGTTCAGTGCCAAGTAACTTGATTTCCTTCAGTCTCTGCAGCTAAGTTTGGAGATAATAGCTTAAAATGGTGTTTCAAGAACTAAAGGAAATACTGGATTTATAATCCTGGCTGTAAGAAAAGTGACTTTCTAACAAAATTTGCCTTTAATTGGTATTGCTGGTTATTGTATAAATTCAGTTCATGCCCTAGCGTATAAGAGATATGAGCTCTTGCTTGCTTCTTTTTTTAGCACTGAGGACAGTGCCATGTTTGTGTTCAAATGGCATTTTAGATATGACCAGCAATTTTACTTAAACAACCAGAGAAAGATTAAAAAATTTCTGACTCTGATGAAAACAGTAAGGAATGTGGGGATCAGTGCATTCTATGGCGAGCTTCATTTGGGAAGGGGGTGTGTGGAAAATGACTGTGTAGTGGCATCTCTCCTAACCGTTTGCTTCAGAATGCACAACTCTTTTAAATTACTGCACTTGACCTAATTTAGACTAGTGAAAGGAAAGTTGGAGGGTTACCCCTGACTTAAGGTGCAGAAGATAAAGCTGAGCGGTCAAGTGAGTTCTAGAAAAAACTACAGAGCGAGTTTGTTCTTGAGGAGCCAGTTAGTCTGGGCACGTTTTCCTGGACAGTGGAATGTCTTCCTACATATGGGTTATGAGATTTTCAAAGGCCTTGTAAGTTTTCCCATCACTGCAAGAGCTGATATTGTTAAGAATTAAAGGCAAAGTCTGCACAAGGTAATATCTGAGAGTATGAGAAACCCTAGGTTTGAGACCAATCGCTAAAAGTTTATGCGTTAACGGTTTTGTAAATTGGCTCTGGGGCTTTGTAAAACCTGGGGAAACACAGATGTATCTTTATTTTAGTTTCTCAAACAATCTGCCGTGTGTTACAAGAAGTCCTCATTTTCTTTATAGCCCGGAAGCTGCTTTGCCATTTGCGTTCGTCTTATGTTTAGACTGCAACGGCTTCAGCTTCCAATGATATTATTTTGCTGTAAAAACTCATTCCTGGTCATGAAAAACAAAACACTAAATGTCTTCCATTACAGTACATTCCATTTGGGATTATTGCAAACTGAGCTGGCACATTAGGCACTGCCCACCTCCAGCAGGCTCGCTTCTGGCTTGATCCCACAGTTATTATTGGGAAGGAACGAGGTGCTATATATTTAACAGCTCTCCTCTTGGAAGCACCTGAAACTTCTCCACACAGAAGATTCTAATTTTAATGTTGTACTTAACTTTGCTCTTTTCATCTCCTAGTCGTGAAATAAAGAGCTATTGTGCTGGTCGATCTTTCTCAGAGTGGCTTTATGATTTGGTCGTCTCGGAGCACGGGAGGAAATAAAGACACTTGATTAAATGGTATGAATATATCTTAGTTTATTCAGCATTCTTCCATTAGGCATCACCCAGTCTCTGAAAATAAGAGAAATGGCATCTGATCCAGTATTCAGATGGACAAATTGAGGGGCAGTCATGAGAGCCAATGGTCTGTTCAAGGTTGTGATGTACCTAAGAGGTGGCACAAAATGTTGAGAGCTTTCCTCCAAGGAGCAAGCATAAAATTTACTAGTTTTAGGACAAACTTTACCTCCTCAGCCTCTGCGGCTAAATTTGGAAAAAATTACTTTGCCTTAGAAATAGTATTTCAAGAACGATAAGAAATACTAGATTTAGAATTCAGGCTGTGAGTAAGAAAAATGCCTTTCTCATAATCTCTGCCATTTTAATTGGTATGGCTGGTTGTTATAACTTTTCATTTCATGGCCTAAGATATCTATGATATGACGTCTTGCTCCTTTTGAGCACTGAGGACAGTGCTGTGTTTGGGTTTCTATGGTGTTTTGGACATGACCAAGAATTTTACATAACCAGAGAAGGATTTTAAATTCTCGGACTCCATTGAAAACAGTAAGGGATGGGGACCTGTGCACTCTATGGTGGACTTCATTTGGGAAAGGGGTGGGGGGGGACATGGAGGGTCCTCTAACCCTCAGAAGCTTTGTGTACTGACCCCTTCCCCAGCCACATGCTTCAAAAAGGCAAAAAGGGCAACACTGATTTGTAGCAGAGCCAGGCAAGATAATTTTCATGGCTCAATAATCAAAGCCAACCAATGAACTAACCAACCAATCAAAATTCTTTTGCATTTTCTGCCAATGACAGGGTCATTTCAGATGATAATCACCACTGGTACCATCATTTTGAAATCAAAACATAATACAACATTTTAAGTACAGGGCAAACAGCTGCACAGATGCATATTGACTGAATTGACCAGATACTCGATTAAGTCAAATCATGTAACTTGGTTACACTTAGACCAGCATGAGTCTCAGTGTGGCAGTTTTGGTATTATATATGAATTCCAGAAATAGATATTGATCTGTTCCTCTGGGCATATTAGATTGTATTAGATTTGGAGGTTTCTTTATTAAATCAAGATTAGGGCTTTTATTTGACCACATCATTAGGTTGACTCAGTTTGAGGACCCCCCCCCTTTGTGGGCTATATAAATGGATGCTCAATCAAAGAAAGGGAAGTAAATACATGGAGAAGGAGAACACAGAGAGTTTAGTTTTGGATGCTGGAGCCCTGGGGAGAGAGCTGAGCCATTTGCCTGATAGTTTGCAGCTAAAGAGACTAGAGCCCTGAACAGATGAGAAAGCCTGGAGAGAAACAAGCCCTGGGGAGAGAGACGAGCCTTATGCTAGCCTACAGCTGAGATGGGAAGAAGCTGTGACCATGAAGCCTTAAGAGGAAGAGAAAGGCTGAACTCTCCCAGGGACTGGAAGCCATCTTACTCCAACACGTGGCAACAGACTTTGGTGAGGTAAATAACTTACTCTTTCTCTCTTTTTTTAAAAGATTTATTTATTTACTTTTATCCATTTTTACCCCCCCCC